>VZRI01003604.1:110711-157344 GCA_013397515.1 Upupa epops | reverse complement strand
TAAGGGAGGTGCTCTACTTTCTTCATCATCTTTGTTGCTGTACGTTGGAAACCCTCCAGCAGCTCTGAGTCCTTCTGGAACTGAGGGGGCGAGAACCTGGCACAATACTCCAGATGCAGTCTCACCAGTGCTAAGCAGAGGGGGAGAAGAACTTCTCTCTGTCTGCTAACCACCCCCTTTCTGATCCCCCCCCAGGATGCTGTTGGCCCTCTTGGCCACAAAGGCACATTGTTGGCTCAGTCATCCTGCTGGCCACTAGGACCCCCAGGTCCCTTTCTCCTCCACTGCTCTCCAACAGGTCAGTCCCTAACGTCTCCTGGTCCCTGGGGTTGTTCTTGCCCAGATGCCAGACTCTACACAGCCCCTTGTTGTACTTCATTATGCCCCAGTTAGCAGTACACCAGCATGGAATAGCCTAAGCATGTTCAGCAGCTATGTGTCTTAAGGTGGCTGGTTCTTTTGTTCGTCAAAGGGGCCTAGGAATGAAACGTACACAGAAGTGTTTCATAACATTCTTTGCACATTTACATTTGGGGGCCAATTTGCTATTCTCTCATGGCTCTGTGGATTCAGTGTCCGGGAGGAAGGCAGGAATGCCAAAACCACATAGGTCTGCGTAACTCACCAGTTGCTCTGTTTTTCATTCTCTCAGAAAACAAACATCCAGTTCTGATCTTTTTTTGCTGACTTCAGCAAGAGTAGAAACAAGGCCTGAGGTCACGGTTTCCTTGTTGACATTTTCCTCATTTTTTACATTCGAACACAATTTGAGATAAACTTTGCCCCCTGGGGAAGCAATTACAGATAACCCTCACATCAACATAAATTAAAATCTGATCATATTTACAGTGTCGCCAGTCTGTGAATTACAGTCCCTGTGTGAGAGGGGGTTTTTCCTGCTTCAAGGAAAGGTCAACGCTATGTATACGCTGCCATGTATACACAGAAATACCACTGCATCAAACAGAATCGTTCTTCTTCGTTGAGTGACTTGGTTTATTATCTACTTGGTACTGGCAATTAACAGCCTCAGTCAGGAAATAGGTTTTCTTGGCACCCAATTTCCCTCAGTCCTTGGATCCATTAGTGTAAAAGTTAGGCATCCCGGCCTTTCTTTTTTTTGTTTAAAAAGTGCAAAATCATTTTTAAAACCTTAATTGTGTGATTCTATGAAAACCTTAGTAATGTTTCTGCCTGGGAATAAATCTGTAAAATAAGACAAAGTGAAAACCATGCGGTTAGCAACCGCTTTTTCAAGATCTTAAGAAATTAATGCACAAAGCAACTAAACAGATCTTTTCTGTGTGAAGGAAATTGCTTTTCCTAATGAGACAAAAGATGAGAGGAGAAATGTGAATACATACATCAGGACTGTTCTCTTTTACTCTGCTTTTAATAGAAATATTTGCCTGTTCTTGACAAAGTGGGAAATGAATGTGGGAAACTGAACAGTAGCAGAAAGCAGGTAGAGGAAAGGGTTGAAGGAAATTGTTAGCGATTTCAAATGCAACGTTAGGTAATGTGTAATCACTACGGTATGAAATCATCCCTAATGATTCTATGATCTCCTCATTAAGGTTAATTGGTTGTCAGCTTTAGGACAAATACATTGTGTACAGTAAATTCCAGATTGCATACTAACTCGCAGACATACCTAGTTTTCTTAATGCATGAAAACTCATCTTTTTCCCAGTGTTTTAAGCAAGTCCACCCAAAAGAATACACTTCTTTCCCAAATAAAAACTTGAATTTCCTAAGGGCACCAGCAGCGATACCTGAGCACCCACTGCATCTCTCACAGCAGCCTGGAGAAGGACTGTGCTTCAGTGTATTCTCACTGCAGTTTGGTGGAGGCAAGTAAATAACCTGCTCAGAGCAGACATGGCACTCACCCCGCTGGAGAGGACAAGGGACTGGAGTAGTCAGGAAATCAAGAGTAAATTTCTGCATCCGCACCCCACACCTGACAGCTTAAGGGGAAGGGTCTGCGCAGGAAGCTATTGTGTGGTTTAGGCTTATTACACCGTGAGCCCTGCTGGCCTGCTTGGAGCACATGTGGGAAGGGTGAGGCTTTCTAGATGCTTCAGACAGGTCCGGCACCCTGAATAGTGTCCAGCTTGCAGTCCCAGACTAACATGCTCTAAAGGAAAGTACCAAAGGAAGGAGAGAAGAAGCCACCAGTAGTTTAGCCCTCCAGAGGAGCAGTCAGGACGATGCTGTCCTATGGGCAGGGGCCAGAGGGAAACCCTCAGCTTAGAAGACCTACCCAAAGAAGAAGAGGGGATCTTCTGCTAATGTTTTCCCAGCCTTACAACATTCCCAGACCAGCCAAGGCTTGGCTGACAATGTTTACTCCACTCTGCAGCTGACCAAGAGGAGCCGGCTGTCATCTCACCGTGCTGGCGGTGGGTGCCCTCTGCAGGGCAGCCTCCTCTTACACCCACACCTAACAAGAAGGCTGCAGAGATAAACACAGCATCTTCAAGCACTTTCTTCCCATTGTGGAGAAATCCTCCATCATCTGCTCTGGACAATATAATCCTTGTCTAGAGCACTGTTGCAAGGCTGAAAATCTGGCCCCACATTTCAGTTTGTTTTGTCTTCATCACGTTTGCCATTTGTCAGGGCAGGCTGCTCTTAGTCACGAGAGGGGTAAACCTGGTTTTGTCCTGCCACCAAGGTACTACTGGCATTGGCAGACTGGTCAGATATCAGCTGTCAATAGCTGTGGTGAACGAACACAATGATTCAAAGGAGATTTACATGATGTATAAGTAACTGCAGTACGGAGCCTGCCTGACCTATCTGCCACTTGCAAATCTTCTGTTCCTGACTGGAAAGTTGGTTAAATCAGTCCCATTCTTCACAAGGCTCGCCTTGGCAATGAGTGTCACGATTGGCACTGGCACAGCAAACAAACCAGTTACCTTTCACAAATCCCATGACAGAACCTGTTTCATACTTAGCTAAGATACCTTTACGAGTGTACACTATACAATCATAGAATCATAGGGATTGGAAGATCATCCAGACCAACTCCCCTGCCACAGCAGGATCACCCAGACCAAGTCCAGGCAGGTTTCAAATGTCTCCAGAAAAGGAGACTCCACAGCCCCCCTGGGCAGCCCCCTCCTGTGCCCCATCACCCTCACTGGGAAGAAGTTACAGAATCACAGAATTAGTCAGGGTTGGAAGGAACCACAGGATCATCCAGTTCCAACTTCCCTGCCATGGGCAGGGACACCCCACCATAGAGCAGGCTGGCCAGAGCCTCATCCAGCCCGGCCTTAAACACCTCCAGGGATGGGGCCCCAACCACCTCCCTGGGCAACCCAGTCCAGGCTCTCCGCACTTTCGTGGTAAAGAACTTCCTCCTCACATCAAGTCTAAATCTCCCCATCTCCAGCTTTGCTCCATTCCCCCTAGTCCTGTTGCTCCCTGAGATCCTAAAAATCCCCTCCCCAGCTTTTTTGTAGCCCCCTTCAGATACTGGAGGCCACAATAAGGTCACCTGGGAGCCTCCTCTTCTCCAGCCTGAACAGCCCCAACTCTCAGTCTGGCCTCATAGGAGAGGTGCTCCAGCCCTCTGATCATCCTCATAGCCCTCCTCTGGACTCGCTCCAGCACATCCACATCCTTCTTGTAATAAGGGCTGCAGAACTGGACCCAGTACTCCAGGTGGAGTCTCACCAGAGCAGAGTAGAGGGGGAGAATCCCCTCCCTCGACCTGCTGGCCACACTTCTCCTGCTGCAGCCCAATATAGCTTAAAGGCTTCTATAGCAGTGGCTTTGAGGAGCACTGCACTCCCAGAAAGTACTAGGATACAAACAAGCTGGGATCAAAGACACTGAGAGCACAAGGGAATGCAGAAACACGGCCGGGGTAGCCATGCCTAATGCAAAGTACATCCTTTCAGGGAAAGCTTAATAAACAGGCCAGGAACATGTCATGAAAATGAGATTTTTGTACTTTTATTGCCAGCTACTTAACAGTAAAATTGAAAAATGCCTCATACTTCCTTCAAAATTTCTTCCAGAATATTATTTTTCAGTATAAAATGCTGTGTTTACAAATATGTCCAGCTTAGGAGAGACACGGTAGGGAAAAGAACTTGAATTCACTTGATCCTTCCACAAAAGCAAAAGAATATGGATTGGCAAAAATCATGTCATTTACATTCTGTAATGAAAATGTTTTTAACAGAATGTGTGCACACTTTGCATTTCTATGTCTGTAGCTTGGCATATACAGGATAGAGAAATCATTTACCAATTAGACCAGCTCTTCCATTAAGGACTCTGCGCCCACATAAAAATGGAAAATGTATGTCCTGGTTGTGAGCTGTGTGAACTTAAAGTGTAAAATCTCTCGGCAATAAAAATGCTTCTAAGTCACCCAGCAAAGGTGGGTGTGCAAAATAGCGCTAAATCATTAGGGATTGGAAGGGACCTCGAAAGATCATCCAGTCCAATCCTCCTGCCACTGCAGGATCAACTAGATCAAGTTGCACAGGAACACATCCGGGCAGGTCTGGAACATCTCTAGAGAAGGAGACTCCACAGACATAAATGAGGTCTCCCCTCAGTCTCCTCCAAGCTCAAGAGACCCAGCTCCCTCAGCCTTTCCTCATCAGGGAGCTGCTCTACTTCCTTCATCATCTTTGTTTCTCTGGGCTGGACACCCTCCAACAGCTCTGTGTCCTGCTGGAACTGAGGGTCCGAGAACTGGACACAATACTCCAGATGCAGTCTCACCAGTGAAGAGTAGAGGGGGAGAAGAACCCCCCTCGATCTGCTAACCACCCCCCTTCTGATCCCCCCGCCAGGATGCTGTTGGCCCTCTTGGCCACAAGAGCACATTGCTGGCTCAGAGTCATCCTGCTGGCCACTAAATATTACAGGAACTGATTCTTAAGCAGGAATTACTACTAACTAAGTATAATTAGTATTGTATTTTTAAAGTATAAAATGGAATTGTGTGTTTCCATGTGTGTGTGTACGAACCTGTGTGTGGACGAATGTTTATGCGCCTATATGCTTGCATATATGAATCTGTAGAACCAGATAATAGACACCATTTGGATAACTATCATAGTGTTTCACAGACATAAAACTATATCCGTAAGGCTATAGATAACAGTAAACAACCTATATTATTCCTGTACTTTGCACCTTTTCAATGTCAAGGAAACAGTGAAAAGAGAAGCAAAAGTATTTTGCTGACAGAGCACTACTGTAAAATGCTGTCACATGAGATAAACAAGGATCCTGAATGTCTCTGAGATGACAGTGAAACTTGGACCAGGTACTACAGTTGGGAAACTTCTTTCTGTCAAATGGAGATTCCCTTAGGCAAGTCTAGACTTGAGCAGCTATGAGGACAAAGCTCTCAGTCGGCTGGTTCAGTGTGTTTCTGGAAAATGTTAATTTCTACCTCTGTTTCCCTGTCAGTCCTAAAGAGAGGCTAAACGTCTCGGGCAATGATATTCATCACGGATTCGCACAGAGCTTTCCTTTAGTATGACTTATCAACTATACCATCCCTTCTAGCTAATAAAACAAGGGTGAAGGTATATTATTCTACTACATTTATGTGTCAAGCTTTAGGTAACGGGGAGACTGTAGAGGTAACTTCTGTGAGAACATACTAGAAACTGCCTCCATGTTGGTCAAAGCCAGTGCTGGCTGGGTCCAAGAAAGACTCGCTGCTGGCCAAAGCTGGGCCAGCCAGATCAGTTAGTAGCACTTCTGTGATAATGCATCTCCAATAGGATAAAACATCTACAGCACCAGGGAGAGATAGCTGAGAAAATGTGAAAGAAAGAGACACCAACATCAGTGAAGAAGGATTGAAAACATCAGCTCCAGGTACTGGAGCAGAGGCTTCCTTGCAGCCCCATAATGCAGGTTGTCCCCTGCAGCCCACTGGGGTTCATGGTGGAGTATGTACCCACCTACAGTCCATGCCAGCTCTTGCACTGCAGCAGGTGAATGAGCCCTGAAGGAAGCTACAGCCCATAGAGAGTGCACACAGGAGTAGGCTCCTGTGAGGAATTGGAGCCTCTGAGAGAACCCCATAGAGAAGCAGGTTATCCTGCAAGCTGTGTGACCCTGTGGGTGTCCAGCAGTGGAACAGTCCGTTCCTGAAGGACTGTACTCTGTGGAAAGCACCCAAGCTGGAGCAGTTACTGCAGAACTCCAGTTTGCGTGAAGGACCCGCTTAAAGGTGGCTCACTAAGGGCTATACCCTACGAGGAGACAGAGGAAACTGGGTTTAGTGTTTGTTCTTATTTCCCACTATTCTACTCTGTTAAAATTATTCAGCAGCGACTTCAACTTTTTCCCCCAAGTCAAGTTTGTTTTCTCCATCGCTGTCGCTTGGTGTCCAGTCAGGGTCAACTCACCACAGTTACTAAATTTTCTAAATATTCATAAATTTCAAAGGATAAGAACAAAATGTGTGCCCACTCCATAACGTGGCTGGAAAAACAAACTACTGGATAACGTCATTCCCGGAGCATTCTCATTTGTTTCTTTGCTTTTGCCTAGCAAAGTGCTGTAAAGGAATCGCCAACGAAATCAACATCTAACGTGTGGAAACTTTTACACTTGGATTGATTCCTAAGCAAATAGGAAACTTCTGATGGTATCTCCTCAGAAAGGTTTTCAAAGAGCTGGGAACATTAAAAAAAAAAGGATGATTTAGACAACTGCTGGATCTGAAGTGACAGATTTGTTCTCCTAGCACTCATCCTGCTAAACAATTATTTATGCATTCAGCTTTAAACATGGGAAATATGTGATCGCTTACCAGCTGAAGTTAACCATAAGCTTGGTTTTACAAATGTGTTTAGCGGAATCAGGCATAAACACTAGTTCTTGATATGTCATTTCTTCTTGTTGGAAAGTACCAAGAACAAGCAGAATACAGCATCATGGAACAGCAGAAGTTGAATGCTATTCCTTAAAGACATATAGATGAACCCAGAAATCCTGACTGAGATTAGTTTGGATGGGCTAATTTTAAGCTCCATTTCCTTTTTAAAATAGAAATGACATCGCTTTAGAATATTTGTTAAGAAATATTGATCGGCTAAAGGTGCTGAAATAGCCACTAATCACCAACACGTTCCCTCAGATCTTTCTTGCATTATTTGATCATAACTAAGCCAATATAGAATCATAGAATCATTAGGGATCAGAAGGGACCTCAAAAGATCATTTAGTCCAATCCCCCTGCCACAGCAGCATCACCTAGACCAAGTCACGCAGGAACACATCCAGGCGGGCCTGGAACGTCTCCTGAGATGGAGACTCCACAACCCCACCCCCTCCACTCCGGCAGCCTGTTCCAATGCTCTGGTACCCTCCCAGGGAAGAAGTTCCTTCTGATATTTATATGGAACCTCCCCTGTTCCAGCTGGCACCCAGTGCCCCTTGTCCTATCACCAGATGACCTTGAGAAGAGCCTGGCTCCATCCTCCTGACACCCACCCCTCACATATTTATAGACATGAATGAGGGCACTCCTCAGCCTCTTCTTTTGGAAGGTTCAATCAAAAATCTGACTCAGTTGTATGTGTTTCAGATGTACCAGAAACAATTCTTGCCTCCAGTTTCCCACTGGGTAAAGGTCCCAATAATATTTATCCATCTCATCTGGCTGTCAGAAGGAAACACCACTCATTAGGTGTTCAAGGACTAAGGCCAGTGTTATATTTACAGCTTCTAACACTGGCCCATAGATCAAGGCAGGGTTCAGGTAGACTGAGAATTTGAGAAGCCTAAGCAATGTAGGAAGAAATAAAACTATTGGTCCTGAATAAATTTCGGAGAAGACTAGAAAACAAAAGAAATACTGTGACCTAAATGGGTGCAAAACTACCCTCTGGACCTGTGGAGAGGTGCAGTCAAATATAACACATGAAATTTACAAGATGAAATTGCCAAGAAGAAAGACCATAGTTTAGGAAGCATTATAAAGCCTCTGGCTGGCACATGCAGGAGCAGTACAACTACATAAAGAGAAAGGCAGAAAGGCATCTCGGAAAGGATGCAGAGCCAGTGGAGTTATATAATTGCCCCACCTTCCCCCTGTGAATATGTTCTTCCCATCCTGCTGTTTCCTCCACCTGTTGTTCCAGCTCTCTACTGTCCTGCCATGCCTATCATTGCAGTAAAAAAAACCCCTCTGACCAGAGAATATCCCTGTCTATATGTCTAGCAAACTTTGGGTGATACCACAACATACACAAGACACAAACAGTGGGAATAGCTTCACCGTATATACGCTGTAAACTTGTGCAAACTGGATGTCTGGTATTCTTTGGGCTCACTTTAATTAAACTCGGGGTTTTCGCAAGCCCAGGGAGTTAGTGCTCTTGCCAAAATATCTTCGCCTTTGATGCTGCTGTAATATTCTCTAACCTTGTTCTTATATCACACCCTATATCGTCTTTCTGTTCTGAAGGGCGAGGGTTTATTTCCACTGAAACAAGCCGTCCTCTGACGTCAATAGAATGAAATTTAGGATAACAAAAAAGAAATTGCCTAATGGTAGCAGGAGAAAGAAAAAAAAAGAGAAATGAGTGACTTATGAATTACCTCTTCCTACAGAAGAGGAAAGATAAAAACCTGAAATAATAATAACTAGATGACTGTTCATTAACTACCCTGTCAGCAGTTTAAGACTTTCCAAGTCTTTCCATCAGCAGATGGACAATTACTCTGGTTGTTTGCCTACATACACACTTTGAAGCTTTGTTTAACTCCATGTGTGTTTTCACATGCTAGGTGCTTTCAGCTGTTAAGCAAGACAGATTTTATCTCTCAGACCTTCCACTGAGGGAATGTAAATTGGTAATTCCTAAAAACATAGTGTTTGTGTTTTACCAGATCATTAGCATCGTCCTCACAGCTGGACTGTGATGTTTTGACCAGAAGACAGTTGTAGTCACCTAATATGGGAGAATATCTATGGTCTGGTGATAGGACAAGGGGCACTGGGTGCAAGCTGGAACAGAGGAGGTATCATATCAATATCAGAAGGAACTTCATCATGGTGAGGGTGACAGAGCACTGGACCAGGCTGCCCAGGGGGGTTGTGGAGTCTCCTTCTCTGGAGACGTTCCAGACCCACCTGGCTGTGTTCCTGTGCAACTTGGTCTGGGTGATCTTGCTGTGGCAGGGCGATTGTACTAGAGGATCTTTCGAGGTCCCTTCCAATCCCTAATGATTCTATGATTGTATGATGATATTCATTGGTAAGAAAGCTGTCTTCATATCTGTGTTTCTAACTCTATCTATTCCTTAGGTTGGTTTGTCCATCTGTATCCCTGAAGCACAGACTATTTTCTGCAAATTCATTTATCCCAAACAATCAAACTAATCTAGATAATGATGCATCTGTTAATGAATGTAACTTTATAATCTCCGATGTCAGAGTTCTATCAAGCTTCTAATAATTGGCACTCCTAATAAGGGACCCCTAGCCTCTCAAGTCTGAGGGACTGGCTACATCGCAAGGGGATTTATTCCTAATGAAAGCCTTACAAATTCTTGCCTTCCAAATTGTCCCCCCACACACCCCTTTAACATGACACACAAGGTTTCTACCAGTTCCTCCAGCCTATCAAATTTTCTTCCTACAGCAGCAGATGTTGCCATAGAACAACAAGTTCACATAACTAGCGTGGCACAATCACATATTGCAGTGCAAAACTACCATCTATCAAAAGCTGTTCAGAAAAGCTGTTACCAACATTTCTAGCCAACAAATAGAAGAAGAAGATAAGTAGGAATCAAGTTCATCAAAGAAAGCTTAATTTTCACATGAGTAGATGACATTTTCTCTGAACTCCTATTATCAATCAAGAAAAGCAGCAATGTTTCACAGTTAGGCAATTTATTAGGAATTTATGAATCTTGGGAAGTGGCAAATTAGAGTAGATACTATCTTGTTCAGCCTGACTAGTTATACTGCCAGCTAAATATCACTATATTAATTATGGATATTTTACTCTTTTTTTTAACATAGTGTTTCATGCCTTTACGCAACATAAACTGTGGTAATGGATTAAATGCAGCCTTGAAACCATGACTGCACGGGGTCTCATCTTGCCTCTTAACATAAGAAGGATGCTATCAACTCAATGGAAACCCCTTAAAGCAATGAAAAGGCCTCCCCTAGTGTGGGAGGTTAATATGGAATTTATTATTAACTTCTTATGTCGATGCCCATATTCTCAGTCCTGAAGTGTGTAATTTGGAATAAAGACCCTTATTTTAGAGTCAGAGGATATGATTCATCTCATTTAGCCTCCAACATCTACAGCTGAGATGTTTATAATCAAACGAGTCATCTTTATAGTCAAATAGAAGGAGAGAGATGCCCAGAGGATGTGATTTATATGCCCTATTTTAGTTTTCTACCTTTAGAATACGATGAATCACATACTAGAAATGAAATTTATTATTAAAGGGAGTCTAAATAATTGATTCAGTGTGAATATCTAAAGTTCTGTGGCATTAACCTGCTCAGGAGATCAAAAACAGTTAATCTGCAGGCACTGTTTTATATCCTACCTCGGCCCGAATTAAATTTTTATATAGATCAGACCACAGTGGATCTATAGCAAGTTCTATATTGCTGCTTTCAGTTTCTTATTACCTCAGTTTCTCAAAAAAAATCACATATAAATGATGACAAATACTAAATTTACCAACACCCAAAGAGAAAACAAACTTCTCCCCCTCTCCTCTGCACTGGTGAGACCACAGGAGGTTTGTGTCCAGTTCTGGGACCCTCAGTTCCAGAAGGACACAGAGTGCTGGAGGGTGTCCAGTGCAGAGCAACAAAGATGATGGAGGAAGGAGAACAGCTCCCTGATGAGGGAAGGCTGAGGGAGCTGGGTATCTGGAGCTTGGAGAAGAGGAGGTTGAGAGGAGACCACATTCATGTCTCTAAATCTGTGAGGGGTGGGTTTCAGGAGGATGGAGTCAGGCTCTTGTCAAGGTCATCTGGTGATAGGACAAGGGACAATGGGTGCCAGCTGGAACAGAGGAGGTTCCATATCAATATCAGCAGGAACTTCTTCCCAGGGAGGGTACTGGAGCACTGGAACAGGCTGCCCAGGGGGCTGTGGAGTCCCCTCTGGAGAAGTTCCAGACCTGCCTGGATGTGTTCCTTTGTGACTTAATCTGGGTGATGCTGCTGTGGCAGGGGGATTGGACCAGATATTCTTTCAAGGTCCTTTCCAGTCCCTAATCATTCTATGATTCCATGATCTACACTGAATACAACTGCAAAATTTTCACATACTGCATGTAGACTTCTGCTTGTACATCAATCCAAACCATTCTTGTTTCTCACAGACATCTCAGCCTTCAATGGTAGTTTTCCAAAATGCTTCTACAAAGTATATTTCCACAGAAATCAGTCTCTGATGCATAGCTTTCTTTCCTCATTTTCCATCGCAGTTTATCCTGCTGCATGTCCCACTGGTCTTGAACACAGGAGTTGATGATATCTAACAGCACCACATGCTTGGTTTCTTTAATGCAAGCACAATTTACAGCAAAACAGTTTGCTGAATAGTAAAAAGGAAGCTTATCACAGAGCTGCTTGCACACAGAGACCCAGGAACTGTCTTGTATATTGAAATGCTGTGATGGGAAGGAAAACACGAAGTGTAGACTACTGAACAGCCTACCCAGGCAATTCAGCAAACCAGAAACTCCCATAAAAGTGTGGACTTTCCAGGCAGCAACAGGAATGAAAATGCAGGCATGATTTTGAAGATTAACAGGAAGACGGTTGAACAGAGGCAATATCCAATGCAGTTTACCAGAGGATCATGAGGGGAACTCCTAACATTGTCACAGCAGGGTTGCATTCCATCAGGGAAATGGGTGGTACCTGTAGGAAAGACTACTACTCAAAATGATTTGCTAGTAAGTCTGAGTCTTTGCTTGATTTCTTGCCATGAATGCACCTATGGGATACTCCTATAAGGATGGCATTCTAACAGATTGGAGGGCTAATGCCTCACTGATGGAGCCTCCCAATATCAGTTTCTTATGAAAAAGAGCCTCCCATGACTTATCTGTAAATCATCGAGTCTATAAGCCTATCAGACTCGATAGGTGATATATATTGCTGAAGTTAAATTGGACAAGCCTTGGTGATGTTCTATTCTGTGCCCCATTAGCTAGCAAATTTGCAAGTTATAAGAGAAAGCTCCAAGTGGAATTTTTACGTTTCTGCAAGGTCAGAGTACAACCAGATTTTAGCACATTATATATTTGTTTTATCACTGCTGAGGACAACAAAATTATTGCACACTTACAGAAATACGAGATAATTCTTAGTGCTATAGCATGACTTTTCTACTAAATTATAATCAGCATTTTCAAAATGTTCTCTTCCATTCAGGCCTTGGAAAATGGTAGCTTATGCCATTCCTCGACTCGCCTGGTTTTCTCCTAAAGCAAGAGTTACACATAACTACATGTGACCACACTGAAAACACGTAATAACTTAACAGAGGAAGGTTTTCAAATGACTAACCAGATGAAATACTGACATTCTGAGGTCAGGACAGTGGAGCCAAGAAGTGATCAAACTTTTACTTTAGTTTGAATAATTTTGACAACCCTCACATTCAAACAAAAGGTGGTGTGTCCCTTGCCTCCCACTGTAAAAGACCTATGTTAGCGTATTCTCACTTGCCCATGCCTACAGCATGGCTCACGTATGGAAAATGACACCTTGTACGTAACCCCCTGTGTGTGTTCGTTGTGGTCAACGGAAATGTGTTGACTAACAAAGATGGGATGGAGTTCAAGAGTGATTCAGTTTTAAAAAGTAGACTTTCCATGGTATTTTCCAAATTCAGTCGACAAATTTTGATCAAGATGCTGTTAATGGTATTGGTGGAATTGTCATCTGAACTATAGCTCTTTAAAATCAATCATTCTAATGATAAAATGAAGATAGTAAAAATAAACAAATGAATATGCAATAAATGTTTTCAGTATCAAGCTATACATTTCACCACTGAAAAGGCTTTCAAACAGCTTTACCGTGGAAGATTAACATGCGCTATCAACCGAAGATGCAGTAGTTATGGCAAATTAAGATTTTATCTTGTATTAAATAACTAGAAATTAGGATGATATGTTCATGGAAACAGGCAATCATGCCTTTATCTAATGTAGCTTCTCATACTCTGTATTCACACACTGCTTTCAGTTCTCAGGGAACCTCAGCTCTGCGACAGCAGAGCAATTCCCACAGCAAAACTCAGCCCTTTATTCTATCACTTAACGTCCAGTGCTTGTGATTTCAGCACGAATCACACAATACATGGTGTTTTTTCATAAAACTTGTCTTTAGAATCTTAGAAGTTGCCTGAAATTCAGTGTGCAAAGAGGGTTTGGGACCTGCAGGTTTTCCACCTTTGCAGTAGAGAAAATTGTCTACTAAGAGCAATGGCTTTGGGACTCTACTGGTAATTCATACCCTGGCTTGCAGGTTTCTTGAACTCCTTATTAATTCTGAAGGCTCCCTGGCTCCCCATTCAATAAACACCCCAGTGCTTTTACTGCCAGGTTGCTGAGAGCAAATCTCCTTGGCTGACTGCTTTTCTAGATTATTTGCTACCTGAGAGCAAAGCTTTCCTCAACGGCAAACCTGGAGACTCAACTGGTAGAGGAGGGCCCTCTGCCATTTAATGCACTTACAGAGGGCTACGTCTGCAATTCCCTATCAGGGAACGACCTGGACAGGCAACAGAGCTGGGCAGAGAAAAACTGAATGAGGTACAACAAGGGTCAGGGTAGAGTCTGGCATCTGGGCAAGAACAACCCCAGGGACCAGGAGAGGTTGGGGACTGACCTGTTGGAGAGCAAGGGAGGAGAAAGGGACCTGGGGGTCCTAGTGGCCAGCAGGGTGACTCTGAGCCAGCAGTGTGCTCTTGTGGCCAAGAGGGTCAGCTGCATCCCGGGGTGCATCAGAAGGGAGGTGGTTAGCAGATTGAGAGAGGTTCTTCTCCCCCTCTACTCTGCACTAGTGAGACTGTATCTGGAGTATTGTGTCCAGTTCTGGGCCTCTCAGTTCCAGAAGGACACAGAGCTGCTGGAGGGTGTCCAACGTACAGCAACAAAAATGATGAGGAGAGGCTGAGGGAGCTGGGTTTCTTCAGCCTGGAGAAGAGGAAGGTGAGGGGTAACCTCATCCATGTCTATAGCTATGTGAGGGGCGGGTGTCAGGAGGATGGATCCAGGCTCTTCTCAAGGTCAGCTGGTGATAGGACAAGGGGCAATGGGTGCCAGCTGGAACAGAGGAGGTATCATAGCAATCTCAGCAGGAACCCTCCCAGGGAGGGTGACAGAGCATTGGAACAGGCTGCCCAGGGGGGCTTGTGGAGTCTCCATCTCTGGAGACATTCCAGACCCGCCTGGCTGTGTTCTTGTGCAACTTGGTCTTAGTGATCCTGCTGTGACAGGGGGATTGGACTGGATGATCTTTCGAGGTCCCTTCCAATCCCTAATGATTCTGTGAATGCACAGAGTGATGAAGGTAATCAGTCAAGCTGGCAGAAAGCCAGGGTATTTTTTTTCCCATCAGAAATCTGCCGAGTTTTGACAAACATTTTTTTGATACCAGCACCTTTCAGTTCAGTGACTGTGAGCTGCCTGAGTTTAAAAGTGCTCCACCAGAAAATATCCAATCATTTCAGGAAGGAAGATATCCATTTAACTAATTAATAGAATTCAAGCTTTGTGGATTTGATTTTCCAAACCAATCCACTCTTCTATAAAACTATGTTATGAGTCATAACATTTGTACTTATTTTTGGTTTTAAGGGAAGGGTAACCGAAGTCAGGAGGGCTCTTTTAATTCATCGCCTGACAGTACTGTGAATTCCCCTTAACGAGAAATGCCTTTAAGATATATTCTTGTCTGAGCTATTCATCGAGGGCTGTGAAATACTTCTATATGAATTATACATTTGGAATTCTTCAAATGATAATGACTGTCTCGCTAATTTAGTGGAATTTCTGGTTTGCCGGGTTGTTTGGGGGACCAGAGGCAGGAGGGGGGTGGTTTGAGGTTTGCATTTGTTTGGTTTTGCTGGTGTTAATGCAAGTAGAAGCTTCTCTGAATTAATAAAAAAAGGGCATTTTGAGAGAAGAAGTCTTTCTGAAGGGTGTCAATGAGTTAAACATCTGAGACAAAATGAACCAATTTGTTTAGTTCATGTGCTGATGGGCCAAAGCAAAATCAAAATAAGGAGTCTTAGGAAACCACTTACAAATTGCTGGCAAAACCCAAACTGGCTTGATTTGAGGCAAAACCAATAAGGTATTAAATTCACCCCACGTAAATAGCATGTGAGAGAGATTAATAGCATGAGATTAATAGCATGTTCTTACATAATAGGGACAAAACTTCAATGTCTAACCCCTCAAAGGGAAGATAATTCCATCCATTCCTGTTTCTTGGGAAACGTGGAGTCCATCAAGTCCATACACATGTGCCTCCATGTAAGCAGGCATTTTATAGAATCAACATAGAATCATCAGGGATCAGAAGGGACCTGGAAAGACCATCCAGTCCAATCCTCCTGCCACAGCAGGATCACCCCGACCAAGTCCAGGCAGGTTTCAAACATCTCCAGAGAAGCAGACTCCACAAACCCCCTGGGCCGCCCCCTCCAGTGCCCCATCACCATCACTGGGAAGAAGTTACAGAATCAGATTTTAAAGTCCAGTTCTCTGTTCCACATTCTTCCATGCCAGCCCTCCACTTCCAAAATGCTGATTCTCTGTGACCACAGGCAATTCTCTCCATTTCAGTAAACCGTGGAATTCAGATGGATTCTTCCTTCCACTGCTCCTCAAGGCACCACATTTACTACATTTCCAAGGCGAGATGTCTGCCAAGTCCAGGAGTCAGAGACCTGTGCTCTCACTGAAGCACTGGCCAGAAGTGAAGTCAAGGCAGAGGAGGAGCTGGAAACCTGAAACCAACAATCCAAACCCCTTCTGTTCAGCAAACCCTTTGTTTGTCGAGACATAGAAATTTATCTTGTACTTTGGTTTGCAGTTTGCAAGACAAATGTAACCACAAATCCCAAACCATGAGGTGGGAGGGAAGAGAAAGGATTTTCAGAGGGGTTATGCATGTTTTCTAGTATTTTATCGATAAAGAGAACACTAAAAGCATCTACTGGAAATGTTCTTACACTTTTGCCTGTTTATACAGGGACCTGTATACCACTTTGGGCTGAGATCAGAGCTATCCAATGTTTAGCTGAAAGAAGTCCAAGGAAAACCCCAGGCAGCAGAGAGTGGCACAGAGGAGGCGTATTTCGCTCTGATTCAGTGGAGTGGATCCAGTCTGCTGTCAGAGGCAGCCATGTACCGACAGCGCTGGCCCAAATGTTTCAGTGCAATTAAGCCCTACTCGGTGCAGAAGCAAAAGACCTGAGGTGGAAACGTTCCTAGATGAAGCTACACAAACTCTGTTTTCCCAGTTGGTTTTGTTATTCCACATCTGCTTTTCTACTAGTCCGGCGTGCCTCATCCAAAGCTCCTGTGATCCATGCATATTCTCTGTTTTCTGTTGGGATATTTTTGTAATTCTATTTGCCAGTGTCTAAGGAGAGTTTTCAATTCTCTGTGCAGCCACATTCCACCGTCTCGCTCAGATTTCAGTTTCTTTCGTCGTTAGGTTACAGAGAAATCCGATAAACCCCCACAGGGTTAACTACAACCTACATTCAGCTTGATCAGATCTCGCAAACTCTTCATTAGGTCTGAAGAAATCTCCGACAGATCAATGGAGCAGCCATTCTAATCATATTTTAATATCTTCTATGGATAGTTTTGTACGACTTTACCTCTGGTATTTTTCTACTCACTGCGCTGCCTTACAGCTATGACCTCTGTGCATACAAACAGTTGGAGACACAGAGCACATTGGACACGTGCTTCACTTTTTCATTAGTTTTGCCTACTAAGATAATTGCTCTCTATCACGAATTTTATGTTCTTGATATGGTCCAGTATGAAGTGAAATTCTTGTAAATGGCGACTCATATACTCATGGCTACGTGTCACTCTTTATCCGGAATATTTTACTGCATGTTTATGTGATATTGCCATATCTTTATTGCAACCATCATGAAAAGCTATTCTGACATCATCTGCTGATTATAAAAAGGCAACTCCACTGTCTTAGGATGCATGTTTATTTCTCCTAACTGCCAGGAGAATTATCTAAATGCCATCAACTAACAAGCGTGTTCCATTAATACCTCAGGAATTCTTGGGATAAGTTAAATGAAACTTGCTCAAACTCTAATAAAAATGACAAGCAGCCTCATGGCAAGTAAGTTGTGGCTTTCATCCTGTCTGTAAACCTTGATAGCTTGGGGATATTATGAACGTCTATAATTGTCTGCAGGGTGGGTGTCAAGAAGGAGGGGCTAGTCTCTTTTCAGTGGTGCCACATGATAGGATTAGAGGTAATGTGCAAGTAGGAGCACAGGAGGCTCCACTTCAACATCTAGAAAAACTTTACTTTGAGGACCACAGAGCACTGGAACAGGCTACCGAGTGAGGTTGGGGAGTCTTCTTCTTTGGAGACTTTCAAACCCTCCAGGGGGATTGGATTAGATGAACTTTCAAGTTCCCTTCGGATCGCTAATGATCCTAGGATTCTATGACGACACATTCCTGTGTGACATGCTCTAGGTGACCCTGCTAGATGGTGTCCAGAGCTCCCTTCTAACACCTAGCATTCTCTGATACTGTGATAGCTAGGTCATAATATTAATCCTGCAGCACACAATTTCTTCCCTTTACCATTGAGTGTTTGCCATGGATGAGATTATTTCAAATCCCTGCTCCAGCAAAGGGATTAGTTTTCCAGACCCTTCATAATTTTATGCTTAGTGAGAAGTGTCAGGGCAGCATGTCATAAGACACATTTTTAGCAGCTCCTAAATGGCTAATGAGGAATTTTATTTTACCCAGTGTGGTTTCCTTCTTCTTCCATCAACTATACTTAGGCTGAAAATATCTGGTCTAGCAGCTACTTAAAAGCTGGACTCCTTCAACTAAGCCATCAGGAAGCCACTTACAGCACCTTCCCCTATTTTTAACACTTTTCAGAGGTATATTGTGTAGGCGGCTCTCACTCTTGTGAAATGTCTTCATATATCTACAAATAATTTGCACTTGCTTCTAAAACTACTCTTATTAATTCAAAGATATCTGACCATGCTATAAAAAGCATTCTATTACTCCATTCATTAAGGACATTTTAGTTAGTCATAACTGGTTGGTCATAAAGCCTTTGAACTTCATGTCATGCCTAAATTCCACTTGCACTGTCCCATACATTAAGATATTTGAGAATACTGGTGCTCTACTTCATCCTGGAAAAATGTCCCTCCTATATAGTATTTTCCTCTTCATCATTGCCTATTGTCACCATCTTTTTAGAGCCATACTGAGATTACAGTTACTTTCCAGACTTCTCTCCATCTTCTATAAGAGGGATTTATTGAACATTTCATTAAAATCTTTGAGTAACCCTAAATAAACAGAACTAGCTGATTTGGGATCAGGTTATGCAGGTGGTCCTGATGACTGTGAGCCAGCAGTGTGCTCTTGGGGTCAAGAGGGTCAACAGCATCCTGGGAGGGATCAGAAGGGGGATGGTTAGCAGATGACGATATGGTCTTCTCCCCCTCTACTCTGCACTAGTTCAGACCACATCTGGAGTATTGTGTCCAGTTCTGGGACAGACCTGCTGGAGGGTGTCTAGCACAGAGCAACAAACATGATGAAGGAAGTAGAGCACCTCCTTTAGTAGGAAAGGCTGAGGGAGCTGGGTCTCTTGAGCTTGGAGAAGAGGAGGCTGAGGGAGGACCTCACTGAAGTCTATAAATATGGTAGGGGTGGGTGTCAGGAGGATGGAGTGAGGCTCTTCTGAGTGTCATCTGGTGATAGGACAAGGGGCAGTGGGTGCCAGCTGGAACAGAGGAGGTTCCATATAAATATCAGAAGGAACTTCCTGGTGGGGGGTAATGGAGCACTGAACAGGCTGCCCAGGGGGGTTGTGAAGTCTCTTTCTCTGGAGACGTTCCAGACCTGCCTGGATGTGTTCCTGTGCAGTTTGTTCTAGGTGATCCTGCTGTGGCAGTGGGATTGGACTAGGTAATCTTTTGAGGTCCTTTCTGATCCCTAATGATTCTATGATTCTATTCTTTTATGCCTTTAGCTAGATAGGCAAGACCTCTTATATTTCTCCTCTTTAAATGAAAAAATTATTGAGTACACTGAGTTAGGCTGTCATGCCTGATTTTGCTAAGCAAATAGTCATTGTATTCCTGTTTTGTCCACCTTCGTTAAGGTCTTAAAAACCTGACATGAACCTGGCACATATGTGGGCAGACAGCAGACCGTTATCTGTTTTATTCTCCATTGCACTCCATGGGCTAAGCTTGAGGTAAACATGCTTCTTCTGGGGTTGAACGGGAAACTAAAGAAGGTAACAAAGTATCTGAAAACATTGTTCTTAATCTCATTTTTTCCATAATGGTTTAGTATTTTTATTAATTTCGTCTTTATCCATCGTTATTACTTTGGGTATCCTCCTTTATTTTTATAATAGTGTTACTTTAGCTTGGGTTTTCTAGTCTGTATCTTGAAGTTCTTATGACCTGTTCTCTTTTAAGCTGAAGATCTCTTTACCATCTAGCATGTTCTGATGGGGAGGTAGCAGTAGGTAAGACATGAGTCACGTGTTCCTCTTCTCTTTATTCACTTACACATGTTGAATTCTTTCTTCTTTTTTTTTGATGGGTTTTTGCTTAAATTATCTCCATATTCTCCGTATTTTTCAAAATCATTTCAAATGTGGCCTTAAGGAGTAATAGCAGCATCTGATTGATCGATGGCATAATCAGGAGTCTACAGAAGTTTTGTTCTTTGGCTGAATTGCCACGAGGGTCCCATCAATGTTCTTCTGTTTCTTATCTTACTTTTCTGCAGAACCGCTTGCCCTTCAACAGGTTTACAAATTCCTGCATGTTCCTATTTTTCAACACAGAAATGAGGAGTAAGTCAAGTGACATTCAAACAGCTCTCTCGTTAAAGGATAACTATTTAATAAGACAAGGTAACATTAATTTTTGAAGTACATTCCTCACATATTATAGATTGACTGCCTTATTGAACAATTATCTTTTCAGTGGTTTCTCTTAAGACAGTAATTTCAGGCCTAAGTACTGAAAAGGATGGGCTATGCCAATAAGCCTTAACATGAGAGGGAATTTTCCATGCCTCGGGTTCTGATTGGAATGTAAGATATAGTCACAGTGACAGCTACACATTTACTGAACATGTTTCAATTGAGTTGCTGCAAGCAGAGCAACAGGTTTTGTCCACTCTTTGCAAGCCTTGCAACTTCTCTTTGAAAATGAGCTTGAAAATCCATGTGTACACTCATTACAAGCACTATTTTCTTAAAACTAGGGAAAATTTGAACTGTTGTGGCATGCAAGCTATGCTCTTATCTAAATCAAGTATTATTTATTTAAGTTTTATTTATCTTATTTATATTGTTTTGTTTATGTTGCTTTAGCCCTGAGTTTTCTTGCTGTTAGTTATCAGTACCCTGCAATGAACAGTTAAAGCATTGTTACTAGGAGTATGGTTTGGTCTTGATAAATATGAGTTATTCTTCATTCTTTTTTGCCTTCTTTCATAGAAATTCCCTATCTAGTTAAACACAGTTCTCTACATAGTTTAGACAAAGCCTCCATGCTCTGCCTTTCTAGATGAGGCAGGCATTTCACTGAAAAATGTTGTCGTCTACTAGTTTGGCTGGGGATCATAGAATCACAGAATCATTAGGGATTGGGAGGGACCTTGAAAGATCATCCAGTCCAATCCCCCCAGCTAAGTCACTTTTAGACCCTGTAAATTATATGGAAAAGGTATCTGTGGAAACCATGTCCAAACAGTGAAAGACAAAAAGATGACCTGGAATAGTCAGAAAGACTTTATGAGGATAGAGCCAGGCTCTTCTCAGTGTCATCTGGTGATAGGACAAGGGGCAATGGGTGCCAGCTGGAACAGAGGAGGTTCCATGTCAATCTCAGCAGGAACTTCTTCCCAGGGAGGGTACCGGAGCACTGGAACAGGCTGCCCAGGGGTGTTGTAGAGTCTCCTTCTGTGGAGATGTTTCAGACTCGCCTGGATGTGTTCCTGTGCAACTTGGTCTAGGTCTAGGTGATCCTGCTGTGGCAGGGGGATTCGACTGGATGATCTTTCGAGGTCCCTTCCAATCCCTAATGATTCTATGAAGACTGACTCCTGCGTGATCAACCTTGTTGCCTTCTACAGTGACACAATTGCCACTTCAGACTGGGGAAGAGCAGTGGATGTTTGCATCTGGTTGTGCAATACCTTTACCCCTGTGTCCCACAGCAGGCCTATGGCCACACTATAAACGTCTGGACTCATTATGTAAATGGTGCCATAGGTCCAGCAGGATAGCTGACATCTTTCAGAGATTGATGCCAGAGCTAATTCTGTTGAATATCTTTACTAACAGTCTGAACAATACGTTAGAGTACACACACACAGAATGCTCCCAAATGAAATTAGACTGGGAGAATGGCTGAGGTCCAGAACAGTTCTGTTGCCCTCCAATTTCAATGAAGCAAATCCAACATCAGGATGGAGTAACCTACAGAAGAGCATAGACAGGTGACCAAGTGGATGGGGAGCAGCTTTGTAGCAAAGGACCAGGGTGTTCTGCTGGACAACAAGCTGAGCATGTGTCAGCAGAGCATCCTTTCAGCAAAGAGCCTCTGGGGCTACATTTGGAGCACACAGCCAGCAGCTTGACAGAAACTACTCTTCCTCCCCTACACTTGTGAACCTCTGATTCAAGGCTCTGTGGCTGAAGATAAATTATAGTAGATGGTAGTAAAGCTAGCACTGTGCTAACAAGTTGGTTGAGGACTGAAAAACACATCAGATGAGGAGCAATGGAGTGAACAGAATCTGGTCAGCCTGGAAAACAGAATGTTATTGCTATCTGCAACAACATAGTGAGACAACAGAGAGAAGACTAGAGCCAGACTCAAAGACAGGAGGTACACGAAATTCCAATTAGAAGCAATAGAAAATATTTTCATAAAAGGGATGGTGAAACACTGGTCCAGGCTGCACAAAGGTGTTGTGAATTCCTGTCACTAGAGATACTCAAAACTTGGCTAAACAATCCCTGAGCTATCTGAGCTGATTGGACCTGATCTGACCAGAGTCAGATTCAGTCTCCAGAGGTCTTTTCCTACCTTCACTTTTCAATGATTCTGCAATTCTAATAGATTTTCAATTATTTGTAATTAGTTGCTCTAATGATCAGCTTCCTTTTTAGGGCACCTGGCTTAGTAGGACTCTCAAAAGAATCTGTCTAAAGGCACCAGAGTTCTTTTAAAAATATTCTCCAGCTACAGTGTTTGTGAAAATCAGGTCTCAAGATGTTTTGTGGAATTGACAAAGTACGGCAAGGATGCTATTCAACCTCCAAGATGTTGTGTTGTACACACCTCTTTGATAATAGATACTGTTAAAATATTGGAGGCCATATGAACTTTTCAATAGTAAACTATTTGAATATATGCAAAACTCCTCTCTTAAAACTGGCTCTTGACAATTACTTTTAATATCATTGCAAATATCAGCAATACCTTACAGACAGCTTTTTTCCCCCAACATAGCTAGATGTTTTGTGGCAGGGGGATTGGACTGGATGATCTTTCGAGGTCCCTTCCAATCCCTAATGATTCTATGATTCTATGTTTTGCTGAAATATCTGACCTTCAGGCACTTTTAATGCAGCTAAATGGTGAAAAACTATTTGATCCTTTGCCTTCCAGGGTAAACCTTAATCTGATAAAAATCTCTATAATTACATGTTTTATCAGAAATCAAATTCACAGGAAAATTCAGCAATTGATTAGACTTTGTAAAGATATGGATTGGTAAATTGATTCCCACTGCAAAGTTATTTGTTAAAAATCATTATTTAAGTAATGCTTAGCCTTTTACTCAGATGGCTTTACTGTATAACCTGAAGTACTTGGATTTCTTCTCTGCAGTCAAGCAGTGCTTGGATCCAATTTAGCCTTCTGCAAATGAATACTTTAACTCACGTAAAGAGATTGGCACCACTCTATGAAGAAATGGAAAATGAAGAATTCCTGTGCTGCTTGTGATCCTTTTCTATTAACTACAGAATTTCCAAAAGATGTCAGGTGTTTCATTTTTTTCCCCTTATTTTCTATAATATTAGCATTATGAGTGAAAACATAATCCACTTGCTGGATTATTTGTCTCACATTTGGTGTCCATAATGAATTTATCTAGTAATCAAATCTAATTATAGAAGCCTTGGTCATTTCTGCAGGGGAAAAAAAATGCCTGGAATATTTTCTTCACACTTCTTCTTTATGTGAACATGTTTCTATCACCCTTAAAGAGCTTTCAAATCATTCAGCTTTCTAAGTTTCAGAAGTAGTCCGTGCTAACCACACACTCTCCCCATGTGTATTAACTGCGGATCATGCTATCATGCTTTCCTTCAATGGTTATTTCACAATAGCATCCCTCTCTCACAACAAGCATTATGATTTTACCAGCAAAGAAAGGGCTTTGAATTTATTATTATTATATAGCACGTTTCCCTCTGCATAGCTGCATATGGCCAAGGCTCCTCTGAGCATCTTCTTTTGGTCACAAATTCCTAATAGTGTCAAATGATGGAGTTATTGCTAATGACATTGACTGTGATTCCCAAACTTACTGTAAATACTAACAAAATTGTTTGAAGAACAGTAGGATGTGAAAGAAAGCAGGTTCTCAACTGATTACCATTTGAATCTAGTCAATAACTGATCTTTCTAGAATACATCCATGTATGTATTTCTATAATACATCCATACGTGGCAGATATAAATCACAATATTGGCATCTTTTTATCATCCTGACATTAACAATTATTTAATAAAATGGAAGTATCAGAGGATCTATAAAGAATTCAAGAGCCTTAAATACCACTGTACTCAAAAGGACAGGTTTTAGAAATTTTTATCATACTGCAGTGTGCTTACAGCTGTTAAAGTATGGATAATTTCGTTCAATTTTCCAGTAGGTTTCTGCCTTGAATAAGTAAATAGTGGGTAATGGTTTGTGTCAAAGTCCTTGTAACACTCCATTAAACATAAAGCATGACAATCTGATCAGATGTCTCTTTTATAGTCAGAAACTGACTTGTGACTTTGGGAGTTACTCAGCTGCATCAGGTCACATCAGAAGTCTAGTCTTTTCATCTTCTAAAAATCCCTTATGGCTTTACATCTGACAAATTTTGAATCACAGCATCATGACCTCACTTTTAAAACTGCATTTGATATAGTCCAAGCACTGTTACTGAATGGAAAGTAGAACACTCTTCTGCTGGGGACTGTATAAAAGGAAAGCCTCTCTTTTTTTTCCCCTTTAGATTTTGCTTTAGATTTAAGTCAAGCTTTAAAGCTTCAAGTATTTCGTTTACATGAAAAGAAATTAGACTTCAGACCTGTCAAGAGGTTTACTTAAAATATACACAAAGTCAAGGGAATCAGAGAAAAGAATCTTTTGGCCATTCAAATATTAATCTTTCATTAAGCTAAAGTTAAAACAAAAACAAACCCCCAGCTCTCATTTCGATACCTTAAAATAGAGACTCCAGATAAATATAGAAGCAGGGATTGTCTATGTTATCAGTAGAGTCTGTCTGTGCTAAGTGTTCATAACACTATGTCTTTAATGTAATATTCAAAATCCAAAGCATGACTGCCCACCTAAGCCAGAGTCATACATCTTTCAGAAACTACTTGCATACTTCTTTCTTTCCTGCAGGGAACTCACTCGTCTGATGTTCCACAGAAAAGGGAAATTAGGACATAGGAAGTGAGGGAAAAGTAAAGGCTCAAAGGATAAGAGACAGGAGACCATCAAGGGAAGGTGAAGAAAATACAGCTCATTCACAATTTTCAGCAGAGCGGGAGATCAATGGGACTTCTTTCATGGTCAAGGACCATACTCAGAGAATTGTGAAGAGAAACACTGGCAGAGACAAGTGCAATAAAATCACAGAATTACAGAATCGTTAGGGATCTGAAGGGACCTCGTAAGATCATCTAGTCCCACCTCCCTCCCAATCTAGACCAAGTCGCACAGGAACACATCCAGGCAGGTCTCAAAAGCCTCCAGGGAAGCAGACTCCACAAACCCCCCAGGCAGCCTGTTCCAATGCTCTGGTACCCTCCCTGAGAAGAAGTTTCTTCTGATATTGATATGGACACTTTATACCTTCAAATACATAGCTTTGCACCTTAGGCACAATGACGTTTTACAGTATGTAGCCAAACCAGTACTTTTCCTCTGGGAGAGGAAGAGACTTACACTACAGCCCGTTCCTAGCTGATAGCTAATAACTTTGCACTGTCTCATATGCTTCAATCTAATGGCTCACAGAGTCTGCTATCACCATGTGAATGGAAAGTCTCCCTGTTCTCCTACAACATCTTAAACAAAAAAGAACGTAAAAACACCTACATGTTGTACTGCTAGGATAGCAGTGTCTGTTTGAAACCACATCAGTATTTGCATTTATTCTGGATATTCTGTGATGAATGCTGGAAGTATGAAAACAAGTTGGTGGTGTTACATGAGTACATGAGAGTTTCTAGATGCCTATTAAAAGGTTAGATATGTAACTGTATGCAATAATCCATAAATTCTCCATGTCACCTCATCTAATAACATATGCCATCTCTGACTCAGTCACTCTTTCTCTCACTATCAGAACAGTGCAGATACAGAAGTAGAAGATGAAGAATATGGAGAAAAGCTCTTGGCATAAGAATGCCAAGAAGTAGAAGATGAAGAATATGGTTCAACTCTTGGCATAATTTCACAGTGCATTAGACAGCCTTCCCATAAAGACCCTGTTCCTAGTATCAGCTTTATAAAGGGGTTTACATGTATGGACTTGTTAGTAAAGTCACATTTCCTTTCCTTTAAATCCCTAGGTTTTCAATGGATTTTTGGGGTGACATTCTCAAAAGATGTATTGGTGCTGAGGTATTATTTTAGCGCCAGCACTGCCACCTTTCTGCAGTGGTAAGGAGAGTGTATTTCAGTACTACCATGCATTTCAAACTGCAACTTGCATGTGGTTTCCATATTATTCTGTCTTATCCCACCAAGCTTGTACTTCTGGAACACCCACCTACAGTGTGCTTTCCCTTACCTCTGCCTCATGCAGTTGGAGCTACCATACAAAACAGAGCATTGGTATAGAATCAGAACACTTTTCAATCAATTAGAAAGATTAACAATACTCCCAGCTAATCTAAATTAACCTCTTAAACCCACTCCACAGAATAAGAGCCATTAGGAATATTAAATTCCAGTAAGGCAAACATTCCCTTTTCACTTGGTGGAATGAAAAAATGTAGTGAAGGCATTGTTCACACTCCTAAGTTAAAGCTCTGATATGAACTTAAAAAATTAAAGGAAGTTTAACTTAAATTAGAGATTTTTTTCAAAACATCCACAAAACAGTAACCTATTGTTCTCATGGGATTTCCAACTTTTGTGTTTAATATCCAATAGATTGCAAAGCCGAGCTCTAGACCAAATATTTGGTGTAACTTGAGTTTTGCCCATTATCCATTCTTTTTGCTGGCTGGAAAAAAACTTCGATGTAATTGTACCCTGGAGAAAAACAGCTTCATACAAAGCACAAAGCCAGGTGCAGGAGAGATTTTATTGCAAACAAACATCCTTAAACCGAGGCCTGTGACCTGTTTAGGACTTCTCCAGTCATAAAATAGATGCTAAAACACTGAGCTATCTATTACGTTTAATAATCAATTAACTGTTCTAATAAGCATCAAGAAAGATGTAACTCTCAACAGACTTTGCTAGTAAAGCCAGTAAGAAAGTACAAAGAAGAGACTAGGGAAGAACATAAAATAATATTTTACAATTTGTACAATATGGAAATAAATATTAAAAATATAAAATATAAAATAAAATAAATATAAAAAATAAAATATAAAATGTAAAATATAATAAGTAAAATACACAATGTAAAATATAAAATACAATATAGAATATAGAATAAAATATAATAAATAAAGCAAAAATACAACATAAAATACAAAATATTAAACATAAAACATAAGACATAAAACATAAAATATAAAAATATAAACCTTTGAGGACAAGACCTTTTGATATGACATAACACTATTAACTTTAAGGCAGCAGGGTTTCTTATCCTCACGCTCTGAGGGGACTTGTCACAGAAAGTTTATTAACATTCTGCTTAGCAAGGGAAGAAAACTTTTTCCCTCAGAATTCAACATACTAGACCAATATAAATGCAAATGCAATGGAAGAAAAGATCTGAAAAGGGAAATTCTAAACACTTCAGGGATTTAATTCTGATTTCATGCTAAGAAAGAGTCTTTGACCCCTCTCTAGAAGTGTGATAGCTGTCCTGTGGCACTGTCCTTGTTATGTAGCGTGATGCTCACACAGGAATGAATTCTATCCTTTGTGCCTTGAATCTCACTCGCTCATCTTTGTGATTTTTAGCCATCAAGGTAGGATGGTGACAAGATAAAATACGTGCTAACCCACAGAAAAAAACCCAACCCTGGCTTAGTCAAATAGTCACAGAAAATTAACCGCTGAATTCAATTATTAAACAATTTCTTAGCACTTCCATTGTCAGTTGAGAGGCTTTTCCTTAACCAGACACTGTTTTGCAGCAGCCTTCTCACATGTCAGAAGGAACATCTACCCAGCTAGGGTACCGGAGCACTGGAACAGGCTGCCCAGGGGGATTGTGGAGTCTCCTTCTCTAGAGATGTTCCAGACCTGCCTGGATGTGTTCCTGTGTGACTTGGTCTGGGTGATCCTGCTGTAGCAGGGGGATTGGACTGGATGATCTTTCGAAGTCCCTTCTAATCCCTAATGATTCTATGATTCTATGTTCAGCATTCTTCGTACTCTCCCTCTATGTTTACATCCATTCACTACATAATTACACTCAGGTTTAACCGAACTGTGATACTGGTCATCTTAGTAGGATATGGAGGGGTGGCTTCTGTAAGCAGATGCCAGTCAAACAGAGCCAGCTTCAGCCCACTCCAAGGTGGATCCACCCATGGCTAAAGCTGAGCTCAAGAAGACATATTTAACAAAGGGTAATAATAGCTGGGCAGCAGCTGTGAGAGGATTGAGAAATGTGTCTGAAAAACATCCCTACAGACACTGCTGTCAGTGAAGAAGGAGAGGAAGGATGCACTCCAACCAACGAAGCAGAGATTCTGCTGCAGACCATGGGATGTGCCCTGAGGGAAGCCACAACCTGTGGAGAGTTCACACAGGAGTAGAATACTGGCAGGAATTGCAGTCCATGGAGAGAGCTCACATAGGAACAGGTGTTTCGGAAAGACCTGTGACACTGACTGATCTGTAAAGATTCTATACTCCATTTAATACCAGATATTAATACCTGCAAGGCTGGCTCAATTGTGCTTTCCTTATAAATATCTTTGAAAGCCTTAAAATAAAGAAACACAATAGTAAATGTAATACAAGCACATAGTACTTGTACAAGCAATATTAATAGTACTAGTACTAGTAAAGGAACTTGCAGTGACTGCAGGAATAACACAAGTGGCTTTCAAGCCAGCACACAAGCACCTCAGAATTTTCAAATCAAGCCAATAATTTGTGTGTCTTAGTCCCTCACCCAGCAGAAAAAATGTTTATCAGTTGAATATTCAATCTTCTATGATGTGTGCTGAAAAATTTATCTACAATCATTGTTTACTGGAATTCATCTAGCATAGTAATTTAGTCTTTAGTTAGGCTTGGAGTTTGCTTCAATATTTATTTCACTTAGAATAATAATTAATCGAACAAAGCTGTTGCCTGAGACCATGTCCCCACGCCAACAGCATGCAAAATTGTCTAGTAAATTAAAATAACCAACAAGAGATATCAAACTCCATAGTGTCATTTCAAACTCATCTCAGTAAGAAGAGTTGATAACAAGAGCTGTAATACATATTTTCCTTTCGTTGGTCCTTAGAAAAATGTAGAACTATTGAGGTACAACAAGGGTCAGTGTAGAGTCTTGGCATCAGGGCAAGAACAAGCCCAGGGATCAGGATAAGTTGGGGATTGACCTGTTGGAGAGCAGTGGAGGAGAAAGGGACCTGGGGGTCCTAGTGGCCAGCAGGATGACTCTGAGCCAACAATGTGCCTTTGTGGCCAAGAGGGCCAACAGCATCCTGGAGGGGATCAGAAGGGGGGTGGTTAGCAGATAGAGAGGTTCTTCTCCCCCTCTGCTCTGCACTGGTGAGACTGCATCTGGAGTATTGTGCCCAGTTCTGGGCCCCACAGTTCCAGAAGGACACAGAGCTGCTGGAGGGTGTCCAGGGCAGAGCAACAAAGATGATTAAGAAAGTAGAGCACCTCCCTTATGAGGAAAGGCTGAGGGAGCTGGGTCTCTTGAGCTTGGAGAAGAGGAGGCTGAGGGGTGACCTCATTCATGTCTATAAAGGCGTGAGGGGTGGGTGTCAGGAGGATGGAGCCAGGTTCTTCTCAAGGTCATTTGGTGATAGGACAAGGGGCAATGGGTGCCAGCTGGAACAGAGGAGGTTCCATATCAATATCAGCAGGAACTTCTTCCCAGTGAGGGTACCGGAGCTTTGGAACAGGCTGCCCAGGGGGGTTGTGGAGTCTCCTTCCCTGGAGACGTTTCAGACCTGCCTGGCTGTGTTCCTGTGTGACTTGGTCTGGGTGATCCTGCTGTGGCAGGGGGATTGGACTGGATGATCTTTTAAGGTCCCTTCCAATCCCTAAGGATTCTATGATTCTATGAACTGACAGCACATGATCTGAAATACCAATTAATAGAGACAGTATCTTTTGAGAGAAATATGAAACAGCTTTCTGTTACTTATTTGTGGTGCGCTCTAAGAGCAATCCAGTCACCACCACACATACCCATTATATTGTCTAAGACACAAATGTGTGCTCAGTAGCAGGAAATCCCTGCCCAGCTGATAAAAAAGGAGGGCTACTATTCAAAAGAAATGGTGAGGTTAAAATTGGGTTATTATTCTGACTGTTTTCGTTTTGAAAAGACTTTTATTTTTAACCCTTAAAGAAATAATTCCAGACAGATTTGACATTTAGAGTGGCTAAATAACCTTTCCTATATTTTGAGGAACAGTGACCTGTATAAAAGGTTATTATTAGAAAAGAGTACTGTTCTTCCATCTGAATGATCTTAAACTAATAAATATTTGTTTATTTATCTGAAATGCCTGATCCTGAACTATTTAAACCCTACACATTTTAAATATATATATTTATATATTATGTATTCTATTTTATATATTATTATCTTTTATAATACAGAATATTTTATCATATTAAATATGTTAATAGTATGATATATAGTAATTTTATTATATAGTAGTTTTATAATAATTATATATTTATATATGTATAATATGTATATGCATATATATACACATACACAGGAAAATACTTACATTAATTCTCTAGAAACAAATAGAAGTAGTCTATAAAGTTAATAAAGTCAGATCAATGGTAAGTTCATATTAATATCTTTTCGGTTTGGAATATATTTTCATTGAATGAAATTGCCATTATGATTTTCAGTAATAAGTGAATTATAAATACAGATACATTCCCAGTGTGGTCTGGTGGTTGGAATTCAACTCCAGGGATCAGATCAAATTAGTTCAAAACTATTATTTCAATATAAAGCAATACTCTACGATACAAAATCACCACACACAAAGTGTGTAAAACTTCTGCTATGTGCAAAAGAAAGCCAGCAAACAGCAAGACAAGTGGCAGATTTATTTGCTGTCTTCAGCAAAGTCAGAGAAATAACCTGAAGTGACATAAATTAGACCTCAAAACAGTTTATGTGCTGAGAGGAAGTTAAAGTGGGACTATGAGTATAAATCACGCATGGAACTGGTGGTGGAATTAATGAAGTAGGGCAATTGCTTTTTTCATTTATAACTTCTAGCATTTCTCCTTTTGCAGTTTGCCCTGATTTAGAATCCACAGACAGTGTCAGAATGGAAGAAAGTTACTCTACAAGATTGCTTTTGAGTGTGCAAGTGTCTAAGTTGAACTCGACTTTTGGTGTATTCAATGTGGTTTTGGAAAGAATGTGTTCATGGAGAAGAAGGGATAAAATACAGGGTTTCAGATTTTTTTTTGCAGGTGATAAAACATATGGTTCCTCTTATTTACAGAATTTTATCATTTCAGAAGAATTTTTATAATGCTTTGTAATCAGAGTCACCAAGGTAAATGTTAAATGCTTATTTTGTTCCACACCTATGTATGCCTACCTTTAAAATATTACTTGCTTTTGGATAACTTCTACAGCTACATTAACAACTAGTAACTCTTGAGTAGCTGTGGAGCATTGCAAACAGTTTAAGCATGACTTCCATAGAGCTGTATCATGTTAAAAGCCACGAGGTTGTTCACCTTTGGCGTGGAACAGGAGTCTTTGTGGTCAGAGAGACTGTATTAGCAGTGGCTTCAAAGATTAATACTGTCGCACCAGCCTTGGATCTAGTTACTCATCTATCCATTTGTCCTTCCCAGGACAGAAAGATAGGCGCCTCTGGTGAAGAAATGGTACCTAATGCTCCTGAATTAATTCTAGACCTCTTTTTCCTCTCAAATACTAGCATTAAAGTTCAAAGTGACAAGATTTTAAAGTCTTATGGCATATTAAAAGGTTTTTTCTTACTAAGTGTGTTTTTTGGAGTAGGAGTTTACTTCAGTGAATGTTCCTAGCTCACTTAGCACCTTAGAAAATACAGTGAACATAACCCATTATGACAAGTCCTGACAAGGAACAATAGATGCAAACACTATATTTAGTGTAAAAAATAGCATTCATACTATGCTTCCTGTTTTATGAGTGCCAGCAGAGGTGATTTTGAGCAGAGATGCAGGAGAATAATCCAACCAATTTTACCTTACATGGGTCCAAGACCCATTAAGTGGTTCACAGGATTGATACTTTTTAAAGCATCCTGCTCCTTTACATCAGCTTCACAGGATTCAGTGAGTTTTGCCTTAAGGATCACACCCAGGAGCTAGTGATCACACCCAGTGAGCCCAGTAATGAGAACATTTCTACGTAAATTCTTGCACAGTTTTGTTCACACATTATTCACAACTTATTTTTCTTTATGGCAGTGACCTATGAGCTTCTGTATTTATCCACCAATGTGTTCGAGAGTTTCCATGTTTTAAATGACTAGGCCTTACACCCTGCTCCAAATGAGAATAAAATTAAGCACTAAACTGGAAAGATGAATCTCTTAACACAGTGAATCAAACTGTAGGCATATGGACCAGTTTCCAGTTGTCATTTGCACCATAACAATTGGGGTACAGAAACAAGGTGTAAAAGTTTTACCACACAGAATCATAGAATCATTAGGGATCAGAAGGGACCTCAAAAGATCATCCAGTCCAATCCCCCTGCCACAGCAGGACCACCTAGACCAAGTCGCACAGGAACACAGCCAGGCGGGTCTTGAATGTCTCCTTGAAGAAGGAGACTCCACAACTCCCCTGGGCAGCCTGTTCCAATGCTCCAGTACCCTCCCTGGGATGAAGTTTCTTCTGATATTGATTTGGAACCTCCTCTGTTCCAGCTGGCACCCATTGCCCCTTGTCCTGTCACCAGATGACTTTGAGAAGAGCCTGGCTCCATCCTCCTGACACCCACCCCTCACAGATTTATAGACATTTGGCCAGTAATAGCTACAGCATTAAATGTTTATCTCCAGGCTTGCTTAAGAAAAGCCAGCATCTAGCAACAACTAAATGAGAAGGATGCTTGGTGGGAGAGCCTGAAGCAGTAACGAGTCATTGTTTATCAATAAACCATCAATAAGCTTTCTCTCTCTGAAAGCCAATCCCAGATGCCTGCAAGAAGATAGTATGTATGAAATATTTCAGCTGCTTTGGTGGTTATCATTGATCTGAACTTTCTTGCTAGAGCCTGATCAAAGCCTGTGCCTGACCTAGTTGGCCATTGAGCATGTATCCACTCCTTGGCTGTCAAGGGGTTGGTCTAAACTCCTGGCTGGCTTGCCATTTATGTCATTAGTTGATCAGGTGATAAGGTCTGAGACAAGACTAACTAAATACTGTAGTTAATGTGCTAATGGGAAGAAACAAAAGCAAGCCAAAACAAGGGATGATCAAAAACCACTCCTAATTGTAGGCTAAAACCAAAGATTAGCTCAATTTGGGGAAAAGCAACAAGAAATCTTTCATTCATACAACTTCAAAACCCCAACACAAAGACATACAGAGAGTAACTGTTGCAGGACAAGCGATGGTTTACATTCCTTTGTAATTTGTCTGGCACCTCATCCTCCAGTCATAAGGCTTTCATTATTCCTTACCAGAGGAAAAAACATTATGTGACCACAGTTGAACTGGACTTCTGCATTGCATTTTCCCAATTACAGATAGTCCCAACTCTTACAAAGGGCTCTACTGAAAACTTCTGGACTTCCATTAATAAAACTGATTGTAAAGCAGTTAAGACAAGTGCTTTTTGTATTCAGCTAAACACAAACAATACACACAGAGCAGGGTTCAAATAACAAGCTTACATGTGTTTACTGTCTAAATGTTTTCTGCATTTGCAAGCACGTATGGACTCTTCTTTTCACAGCTGCACCCAGACCCACTTAGCAGCAGACAAGCACTGCACTGTCTCAATGCCTTCCCTTTCAGACTGTAGGGCTGTGACTAAACCAGAAAATGCAGGTAAGCACATCAGAGACAAAATATGGATAAGACTGGACTAATATCCCATCCCTATCTGTAAATATACCCACGTTATTTCACCCTGCTTCTTCTTGCTTCCATCTCCCTCTTCAGAAATAATCCTTTAACTGTGAGCTCTCCCTTCAGTCCTAAATTCTACCCCCAGACTAACTGCTCTAGAAAATACATCCTTAGTTTCATTACAGTAGATAGACAACATTATCCAAAAGTGCTCACCTACGCATCTCTGCAGGAGTTTTGGTACGCGCCTCAGAAAACGTGGCTGTGGTTCCTTTCCTGGGTTGGGTAATTGATTCATTTTCTTTCATTTTCCCTATAGAAGTCTATTTTTATTTAACCACCTGCAGAATAAGGCAAAATAGGGAAATTAGCGAGCACAATATATTCATACATACAGAATGTTACTTACATAAGCATCATTTTCCACATCTTCTGCACCTTAGTGAAACAGCCGAGCGGATCTGTTTGGTAACTCCTAGAGAATCTGGACATTCCCAGAGAATGTTGGTTACAATCTCCATTACTGATGTTTGTTGTATTTGAAAGGAAAATGGAGTGCTGTCTTATAAATGATGCAGTTTTCATAAAATAGCAGACATCAGCTTCAAAACTTTAGTTTCCTAGATTAAAGTTTAGTATTCCACCAAGGGAACCCCTTGCCCAAAACTGGGCTACTTTTCATTCCAAGCACATCTCATTGTAACTCAGTGTCTCTAGGTAAAATGAGCCCACAGAATTTGTCATCTCTCTCCTGATTTCTTCATTCTTTCTCAAGGATTTTCTGTCAAGGGTCACATATGAGCCTGTGAATTCACAAATGATTCCATGATTCTGTTTGTACCATTTTCAAATGCAGGAAGGGATGGATGGATGGATGAATGGATGTTAACTGCTTAGGAAAAGTGTGGTCAGTAGCTTCTCCTCCCCTTCTATTCTGCCCTGCTTAGACTGGAATACTGTGTCCAGTCCTTGGCTCAAGAGACACAGGTTGCTACTGGAGAGAGTTCAATGCACAGCCACTAAGATCAGGGCAATGGAGCATCTTCCTCATGAGAAGAGCCTGAGAGAGCTAGGTCTGTTTAGTCTAGAGAGGAGGAGACTAAGAAGAGATCTCATAAATGCTTGTAAGTATCTAAAGGGCAAATGTCAGGATGGTGGACTTGACTCTTCTCACTGATGCCCAGTGACAGGACAAGAAGCAATGGCCACACATTGGAACATAGGAACTTGAACATAAGGGAAAACATTTTAACAGTGAAGGTAACAGAGCACTGGAACAGACTGGCCAGTTGTGGAGTCTCTGGGACTGGAGAAACTGAGAACCTGCCTGGACATGTTGTTTTGTGAGAACCTGCTCTGCAAGTGTGTTGGACTGGATGATCTCCAGCCTCTATGATCCTAACCTTCTTAACCTCTGTGATTCAAAACTGCTTCTTTCTCCTCTGGTTTGCTGAAAGTATATCATGTTGTACAACACCCTCATCCCTAAGTTCCTCACTAACAGTATAAAGGGGGTTATCTTTAGTGATCAGAACATTTATTTCAAGTTAACCAATGTATCTAACACTTTCCCCTTGGAAATGGGTGGAGGTCCTGCATGCTCTGAGTCATGTTGGCTTAGGGGCACTGGGATTCTGATCTGAGGATAAGGGCTTTCACTTCTCTCTAAAATGGAGGGAGAGGATGTTGACCTTCCCTCCCCTTCTGTTTCCTTATCACCTTGTGTATTTTCACTGATACCCTCAGCTGCATTCCTGCAGCCGGCTGTCTCTGCTTTTAGTGAGGATAGGACCAGATTTCTGGCTCATGTGCATATTACAACTTCCAAGAAAAATATCAAAAGGTATGTCCTTTGATATCTTCACTGACAGTGTTCCTGATTGTTCCTGGGCGTTTGCAGAAATGTGATCTTCAGAGAGCAGACATGGCTTCATGTGTGGAACTTTTAGCTGCATTTTATACCCTCCCAGCACCTGTCATTTTATATAAGATCATTCCAGCAGCCCTGATCTTCTCAAATATCTCTCCTATGCATACTGCTTTGGCATCACCTTCATGCCAAGGTGTTTCGAAAATCTCAGCACGAAACATTAAAATGAGGACTTGTCTGTAGTTTTTTGATGAGAAGAGTCACTTCTCAGAAAACCATAGACTTCAGTGGAAAAAGCTGTGTGCCTAGGCTACAAAAGAGAGCTAAGCTGAGTGTGGCTTCAATAGTTCCTGTAAAAGCCATAGTATTGCCAGGGGGTTTATGGAGTCTCCTTCTCTGGAGATGTTCCAGACCCACCTGGATGTGTTCCTGTGCGACCTGGTCTAGGTGATGCTGCTGTGGCAGGGCGATCGGACTGGATGATCTTTCAAGGTCCCTAATGATTCTAGGATTCTATGACTGGACAGAGAATTCAAAATGATCAGATAATCAGAGAACAAGGACCAGGCTGAGCAGCCTATGAAAAGGGTATTTACAAAAGATGATGGAGGAACAAAAAAAAACAGTTAAATGGACTTGGAATGTAATTACAAAAGCAAGTGCACAAACATCAGGTAAAATACATCCAGACATCCTCATTCTCTCAGCTCTGTCCATAAAAGAGATAGTAGTGTCTGTACAGGACCTACTGTAGATTGTTTGACATTCTGGTAGCTTTTTGTCCTTCAGCTTCACCAATTCCTATTACTGTCTCTGCTTTGCTTGTCTGACAAGTTTCAGATATACCAGCACTTCCTTTCAGTTCTTCTCTCTGCAATTTCTTTTATAAAGGTGTTTCAAACTCATCTGAATGCATTTTTAATAAGGGACCTTTCTGAAATGAGTAAGATTATTCTCATGTTTTTCTGGCTCAAATGTCAATGTCTGTAAGATATATACATCGTATTCCCAAGAAAGCTAAGGAAGAATTGGGTGTGCCTCACATTCACTTCTGACATTTCCTTAAGCCTTCCTACTCCCGTGAAGAATGGATTTAGACTGGGTAGACCAAATGCAATACAGATGTCTTCTTCCTATTGCCGTCCTACTAGCCTAGTACTGCCAGTGATCACATGCTACAGCCTGGCATTAAGCAACCTCTGAACTGCTGTCTTGTGAAGTCACATTTTGATGCATTTCCATTCAGGAATTTGTGCTGGAGTGTTTTTACCATCAAGGACCTCTTAGAATGTGATGCAGAATGTGATGCACAGTTCTACAACTAATCCACAAATGCATGAATCTCTTGTTCAAGAACTTCAGACTCAAACACAGTTTTCTTACCTTTATCAACTGGGTAGTTTAGAGGGCTTTATAATATTTTTTTATTGCATTATTTTTCTCCTCCTTCCTTCCCAAGGAACAGAACAACCTTTTCCCTGACTTTCTCTTTGGTACAAATGAATTCTAGGATTGTTGTAAGTCACTGTCAGAATCTTGCTACTGTCACCAGCAGTCATAGGCACAGTAAGCTGTAATTTAAACACCTGGGTGCGTAGATCTAAGTCTGCAAATCTGCTTCCTTTGTCACTACAAGAGAGTGAAATCTTGCTGTTTGAACAGGTATGTGTAGGAAATGGGTTGATGTCAACTAATAAACCAGCATAAGCAAAAAAGAAAACACTGATGACTTGTCTAGCAAAATGGGACCTGCTTGACAGCCATACAGAAAAAGCACGGAAAATACCAAAATCAAGGTTTGTGTAGAAGTCATGAGGTGTTTCAAATTCAGGCATCACCATCAGGGTTGGAACTGGCCCACAATGGTTTACGGCCACAAATCTTGGAAGGCAGACGGGAAATAGAGAAGGAGCCAGGAAGATGGAGCCAGGCTCTTCTCAGTGTCATCTGGTGATAGGACAAGGGGCAATGGGTGCCAGCTGGAACAGAGGAGGTTCCATAGAAATATCAGAAGGAACTTCTTTGCAGAGAGGGTAACGGAGCATTGGAACAGGCTGCCCTGTGGAGTCTCCTTCTCTGAAGAAGTTCCAAACCTGCCTGGCTGTGTTCCTGTGCAACTTGGTCTGGGTGATCCTGCTGTGGCAGGGGGATTGGACTGGATGATCTTTTGAGGTCCCTTCCGATCCCTAATGGTTCTATAATTCCATGATTCTAAGGAAGGCAAGAAGGAAGGAAGAAAGGAAGGATGGAAGGAAGGAAGGAAAGAAAGAAGGAAAATATCCACAGCATCTCTGAAAGACACCATCATCCACTCAAACCATTGGAAGTGCCAACTACCCCCCTCCTATAAAGTTTCTACAATTCATTTCTTTGAGTTACCTGACATGTCGAGGAGCTGGAATGAGTCCAGAGAAGAGCAACTAGAATGGTAAAGGGCCTGGAAGGTCAGCCCTACGAGGAGAGGCTGATGGAGCTGGGTCTGTTAAGCCTGGAAAAGAGGAGGCTCAGGGGTGACCTAATTGCTGTCTATAACTATCTAAAAGGTGGTTGTAGTCAGGTGGGAGTCAGTCTTTTCTCCCTGGACACTGGAGACAGGACAAGGGGTCACAGTCTTAAGCTCCATTGGGAAACGTTTATTAGATTTGACATTAGGAAAAGGTTTTTCACTGACAGAATGATCTGGTTTTGGAACAGGCTGCCCACGAAGGTGATCGAGTCACGGGGCTTGGAGGTTTTTCAAGGTTAGTCTGGACAAAGTGCTGAGTGGCATGATCTAGATGTTAGATGTTAGGTTTACTTGCTTTAGGTGGATTTAGGTTGGACCGGATGATCTTTAAGGTCTTTTCCAACCTTATCGTTACTGTGATACTGTGATACTGTGACAAAATACTGTAGAAAAATGTTGTGTTTAGAACATCCTCAAATCAAACGGAAAGGGATCTAATTCTTTCAGCTCTGTAAATGGGCAGCAGATTAGAGAGCTCTAAAGCTACAAATCATCTAGAAACTAATCAGAGCTGTTTTCTTACATCTGAACAAAATTGTTTATATTTATTGGGAAGAAAGTTAAGAGCTGCCTTCTTCAGTGAAGAGGACAGTCAACTATAGAGGAAGAAAAAAGGGGAAAATAAAGAAGAAAGGAAGGAAGGGATAAGGACAGATTGAAGGAGAGAAAGAAGAGCACTTTACTCCTTCGGCAAGAGGGAGAATTGAGAAATCTGGTCTGTGGCCCTTGTGTTTGATACAGATATCAGTATTGGCAAAAGAAGGAAAAGCAGACCGAGTATGTGAAAGTGTAGAGCTGCAGGGCAGGAGGGTTAAGAAGAATCAAGGGGCCATCATTAATCTTCTGAAAGCAAGACTTTCACATCCAGCAGCACACAGGCTTCCTGTGAATACTGAACTTTCTTGTTACATAATCCACAGGAAAGGGCTAAGGCAGCATAAAGTGAACACAATGACATTAAGGTGGATATTATCAGAAATTAATACAATACCATTTCAAGGAGATTTATGACAGCTGTATAGCTTTTCAGTGGTGAAATAAAAGGCCTTTTTGCACAAAACTGGCTGTCACCTCGAGTAAGTGGAAACACATGCATTTTCATGCCACCACATATAACAGAGGCATTTTGTCTTGAAGTTTAAAAAGCACACCCAATACATCAGTAATCAACCTGCATCTAATGCTGCATGTAGATCTATGGCAGGTGTAGAAGCTTATGTGGAATCATATAGGCATGTGAATACATCCCATTTCAGCTGTAACTTCAAATTTTATGGAGTCATGTAACTCAAGTTATTCATGACAGACTCTTCACTGTATTTCTCTGCGTGCATGACTCATATTTCTGAATGCCACCTCCGATCTCTCTTACTTGCCTCTACCCCCACCCTCACCAGCCTTTACTCTCATGGGGAAAGGCAGACTACAACAAAATAATAATACAGAGATAGGATATAGAAAAATGTTGAGGATGAACATGAGAGCTAAACCTCTGTTCCCCTCTACAGTGAGAGTATCTAATCTGCAGTAAATTTCCTCAGAATATAGATTCCTGATTCAAGATTCACTGGATGGTAAGAAATTGCAAATAAGCAACTAATCCTGTCTTCGGCTGAAGGGAAAAAGTTACTCTTGGCAATGGGGAAGTGACAACTCTCTGCCAACCTGTGTGCCTTCACTCCCTTATCTTTACCCTGAATCCCCGTAATAGGAGGAAAGCCAGAGTCATTTCACTACTTAGCACTAACACACAGTTTTGTTCTTGAGTTTTTGACTGACTTTTACATCATTAATTCTACTCCCAGGGTTATTTTTGGGTGATCATTCTGGGTGGGATTTTTCTGGAGGGTAAGAAATTTAAAATCCTCAAGCTAGCAGAATTTTCTTCTGTGCTCAATTTACATTTTTCTGCCTGTTTGGTCGCACTCCCTCTCAATCACTGGATGTACTTTACTGCTTATTCCTGCAACGGCTGCATCAAGTCTATTCACTTCAGCAAAGTTCGTCCTTTGATACAAAATCTCTTAGATACAAGAAGACAATCACTGTCATTAACATTTTTGCAATCTAAAAGCTATGATTCTTCTATCATGGAGCAGTTCTTTGATTTCCTTCTTAACACGTTACCCAAGCCATCTCTTGGAATGCCATTCAGCATGATTATATTCCCAGCAGCAGTGTACGTAACGCTGGATCGAAACAATTAAGGTGACAATCCAGCAGCTTCAGTTGCATTTTGAGTTTGTCTTAATGTATTTCTGTATGAACACTGAAATGTATGCTTGCCTGTCATCCTTTAGAGAAATTAGAATCTTAGAAATTAATAATAAAAGTACATTTTAAGAATTAATGTTCAGGTAGGGTTAAGGGAAAAGGATTGCCTAAGCCTAGATTCACTAAATAACTGGTACCACATCCCGTGTGAGGAACTGTTATCCTGGATGTGAAATGCTGCCTCCTGGTTATACATCATTTCTGGTGGCAGCTCTCTGCTATAATGGAAGCAACATCAGTAATGCATCAGGATCTATCTGGCAAAGCACTATGAGGTTCTCAATCACTCAGGCTCTGCAAAGTGACAGCTGTTGCCATTCATACTTATTTCTACAGAAACTTCAATGCGCTGAAAATCGTAGCAGCAAGATCTCCATCTAGTTATTCCAAACTGAATATAAAACAAAAGTCAAAGCATCGAATCTACTGCCTCTGATGCATTAGATGTGTTTCTCTCATTCCAAAACACTATCACTGCCTTTATGTCTTTTTTAAGTCACGCAAAAGCATCTAGATCAAAGTCAGAGTCACTGTGTGGGTCCCACAAACCTGTGACAAAAAGTTTCCATCGTGAATCAACCTGTGTTGCCTCTCCTTTTGGCTACAGCCGAAATCTTTCTGGGTCATGGTGTAACATGGTTACACCCAGCTTTCAGTTCTGTCCAGCTTGCTCTGCCCCAGCGCCGTTTGCTCTCTCTCTCTCTCCCTGGGATTCAGAGATAAGTTAAGAAACATGGTCAGCTAAAGGATTAGGCAAACAATGGAGGAAAATAGAAAGCAGAGATTGATGATAGCTCAAGATAGGAAATGTTGTTACTTAGATTACTCCAGTCACTGTTATCTGATTTTAAGACATTTTAAATTTTAGAAGTAGCGACATATACAGAAGCCTAATGTGATTTTGTAATGATAAATTTAGAAACAGGAAGGTAGGCAGGGAGGACTGCTGTTCACTGTATCATGCTTGGGTTTTTTCCAGTGCTACTTTGCTGATAAATATGCATAGAAAATCTGAAGCTTCTCTGTTTTCATAGAATCATTAGGGATCAGAAGGGACCTCAAAAGATCACCCAGTCCAATCCCCCTGCCACAGCAGAAACACCCAGACCAAGCTACACAGGAACACATCTAGGCAGGTCTGGAACATCTCCAGAGAAGGAGACTCCACAACCCCTCTGGGCAGCCTGTTCCAGTGCTCTGGTACCCATATTGGGAAGAAGCTCCTGCTGATATTGATATGGAACCTCCTCTGTTTTCCCTTCAAGTGTTCCACTGCTACTTACAGAAAGCTTTGTGTTTTGCTTTTCATTAACCCGCTGACATTGCTTGTCTTTTGAAAAACAAAATCCTTAAAACCATCTTTTGAAACAAGAAATCTCACTCCCCACCCTCCAAATTAATAATACTTTACAGAGGCCATTTACATTTAGAGGCCAAACAGTAGTTTACCTAGCCTGAAGGAGAGGGAGGAGTAAATAATCAATACTGTTTGATTTGTAGCCAGCCCATGGTGTGTGAGATTACATTCTATGGATTATTTTTGCCTTAAAATAACATATTTAAAGGTTGCTGCTACAACCCTCAAGGTGCTGTTTGTTGTTTTCATGTGGTTTTCATTCATCCCACACCCAAATGTGATCCACCAAGAGGCACTGCTTGGCATTCCCATTTTTCAACTTGGTTATGTAAGGTAGACAGGAACTAATTTAAAGCAAGAGTGTTATGCTTATGAAAACTGGTCCTAAATATTTTCACCTTCTTTCTTCGATTGAAGAAGTGGGGAAGAACATTGTCACTGTTAATCAATCATGATTCTGTAACTTCTTCCCAGTGAGGGTGATGGGGCATTGGAGGGAGCTGACCAGGGGGTTGTGGAGTCTCCTTCTTTGGAGAAGACTTGGTCTGGGTGATCGTGCTGTGGCAGGGGGATTGGATTGTATGATCTTTTGAGGTCCCTTCTGATCCCTAAAGATTCTATGATAATTCCATAATTGTACATGATTTTAAAGCAGTAAGGAACTGTATATATGCCTCAGTGTGTTTGGACAGAGAAAAGCCTTACCAGCAATTTGCATGTTTAAAAAAAAAGACTAGCTGAATGGCTTTTGTAAATCTGTTTATAAATGTCAAACCAAGTCGCACAAGAAGCTTTAAGGATCACTGGCTAATTCTGACACCGCATGAATTTTCATACAATTTGCAAAGGTGCGAGTCAATATAAAATGTTGTGAATGACTTCAGTAAATCATGCAGTGTATCTCCTCTGAGAAAATGATGAGATTAAGGAGTTGGTACAAGAAGCAATCAGGAAATCCATTGAACAGTCACTTTGCAAAGTCTTATAGTTCCTTTTCAATCTGAAGAGCCACAGAGAGCAGACTGAGCATCCTTGTAATGTTTCCTTAGCAAAATGCAGCGCTGGTGTGATAAAATAAATGTGGGCACACGTTTCTAAAAAGCTGAATCCACATAATTATCCACGTTATCTAGACTTGTAAGCAGAATAAAATAATACATAGTTCTTTGTAAAAATGGAATTGAGCATATCCTAACTCACACCAAAGGGCTATGTTTTGGAGAGAGGATAGGTGCCCAGGCCCATTTTCTTTACTGAATAGGAGCTGCTGAGGCAGGGATCCTGGTGTATGACCAACATACTCCAGGAAAAGCTACCAGAAAGCTTTGTTTACTTATCTGATTAGAGTCTTTTCTACAGTATAAAAGAAAAAATAACGCACAGGTATCTCTGTTTGGTTGAATGTCATGCCCATAGTCATTCACTGTAACACAGAATGGATTCTCACACCACAAAACCCCATGAAGGCAGTTGCAGTTCATAAATGCACACCATGAAAGTAACCATAGCCTGACTACTCTCCAAAAGCGTTTGGGTCAGTTATAGATCATCTTTGTTTACCACATCTTCCAGCCCTCTGTGGATCTCTTGGGCACCTCACAGCATTAGATGTTTGGATCTAGACAACTGAATTCTCTTTTCCTCATGATTTCTCATTTTGACACATTTTGTGAAATTTGAACATTTTGTTTAAAAATGCCATTGGAAAGTCTTGCTGGGTATTTATTGTCCAAGGAAATAATAAAAGGCACTTTCCTTTTAGAAACATAGCTGTTGGGCTTATACAACTCCCTCATTTGAGCTGTTGATTCAAGTGGGAACAAATACTAATTTTATCACAACGACTGTGATTGCATCAGGAGAGTTAGGGACACCATGAACATATGCTATACCACTTGAATACTCCCCAGCTTTGCTGCTACAACACCCAGGCTTTTAAAATAGCTTTCAAAAGCAGATTTTGATGAAGATGGGGACTACACTGGCTTTACTTCTAGTTTTGAAAATAAAGTACTTCAGAGAACAAGGGTGCAGAGCCAAAGGTGTTGATACCAGGTCATTAATACAGAAAGAGGGGGTTTTGTGGTTATTATTAAATATGGCAGATCAAACCCTAAGTCTCTGTGTATTCTAGCCCTGCACGCATACCTACCCCTGTGCTGTCTGTAACACCCACACACATCCTGTGCTATCTCTCTGGTATCCTAGAGCATACATCTACTGCAGAAATCATACCTAGCAAGTCAGATATTCACCATTAGGAAGACTGAGCTGCTCCAGCAACAGCGCTGTGAGTCATGACTTTCTCAGGGGCTGAATCATTTGAACAGCTGCAGCAATCAGAGACCAATACTGCTCTTTGGGAGTAGGTAGATTCCTGCTATTTCACAGTGCAGCTTAGTGTTTTTCCCTGTGCACATTGCTTTGAGGGATATACAGGAAAGGACAGGCTGGCTTAGCGAATGGGACATGTGTCACGTATATTTGGCTGTTTCTAAAGGAAGCAGTATCCAGTGAGAGCAGGAAGGTCATATTTTACTACAGCAGCTGGCTGAAGCCATTCCCAGAAATGGCACCTCTGAACAGACAGGTTAAGAAAGGATGGAATTAACAGTCCAAGTGGTTTTCTAAAACAATGCAGTAAACCATATCTAAGTCTTGTCAAATAAGCACAACATGTCTCGTTTTGACAACCCACGGTACATTTTACACTGGAAATATTGGCCAGTTGCTGCAGGAAGAATGGAAAAGCTGGAACATCGAAAACACATGAAAAAGTATCTTAGGTCTGATAGTCCCCCAGTGTAATGAAATGTTTTGGCAACCTAGACTCACAGATTAGCCAAGAGGTTCCCTGGCAGTTCAGATTTGCCTTGGCCCCCTTTGTCAGCTATACATCTCAGCAACTTCACGTTGTCAGCAGGTGGGATGCTTTTGAAAGGTACCAGCTGAAACTTATGAGGGAGCCTCAGGATATGCTGTCTACAGTTGAGTGGATTAGATATAGGATACTAAGGTGCCTGACAGCAAGTTTTCAGTTACTAACAGGACATTTTCTCCTTACATCAGCCACTGTCTGATATGTGCTTGCAGACACAGAATATACACAGACTTATATGCATTTTATACTTATCTGTGTATGTATTTCCTGTCTGTGTCAATATGAAAATGATACTCATGTATACTTGAAACTCTGGTTTCTCTTTTATTAGTAAAAACTATAAAACTCCATGTGCATGGGCAAGCTTTGCTTAAAAGCTTGTGGAGCATATTTGATTCATAAAGGTTTTTAGGCAAAAACATTAATAACTGAAGCAAATCCTCTTCCAATCCCAATTGGAACCAGTGTGATACCAGCAGAGTCTGATCCTGATGCATATTTTTTACAGATACTGGTTCTGGTTTGTGTACATTTTTATATATTGTAGTCACAGTTGTAACAACAGAGCCACCATCACTTGTTCAGCTTTTTAATGAAAATAGTTTCAAGGTTCATTCAGCAGTGCACACAATACTAAGTGTTGCCATCCTTTATCAGCAAAATAACTTACTGGTAAAATTCAGCTGTGTGATAATCATAAAGTAGCTGCTGGAAGCATCACCCACCATTCATCATGTTTCCCCTTCTGCTTCACTCGCATCAGGCAGCGGTACCCATTTTCTATCAGGTAAATTCAGCATGGTCAGATGACTGAAGAAAGAAGACACCAGCTCCCTCCTTCTCATTTTGTCCTTCAGAGACAGAGCCACCTGCTACCTGCATGGGCAGAAGCACACAGAATATAAGTAACATTTCAAGTGCTGGTGCCAGTGTCTCCCTTTACTAGCAGAGATCTTGTACATCCTCCATAGCCTGTGCTTGTCCTGGAATGGCTGTGCAGGAAATGCTGCTCGAGTGGTACCGGGCAGTTATAGGCTGCTGTTACTGATCTGCTGCTCCCCAGACATCCTCTTTGACAGATGATGACTTTGCAATACCTGCACCAACATGGTGTTTCAGGCCATTACCTGTTTTGCTGGTGTCTAATATTGGTCCTTCATACTCATGTGGATGAAGTTTATCCCCCTGCTAACTATTGCTTACTATGAGACAGCCTGTGTCCTCTGCATACAGCCTTTTTATGTCCACGGTGAAGTATACTGCATCAACATTCAGCATCAAGATAATTAGGAGAGGATTTGGGCACTATAATAGAAATAAATCACGCTGTATGCACTGTTCTTTCTCCACTGACTGCAACAAACAGGAGTATAACTCTCAGAAAGACAGAGAATCTTCATATCCCTTAATACACAAATGGTTTCATTTTCTGAAAGGTAATGAAAGATTAACTGGGTCAACAAGGTAAAGAATTAAATTCATTAATCTGCAGCTTCATGGCTAGAAATGAAACGGCAATCCTGAAGTCACTTCATGTAGGACCATGTTTATCCAGAATCTGCTTATGCAACAGCAAATGATACAAATGGGCAACTCTGTCCTGAGAGAACAAGATGTGTCCAGTTCTGGGCCCCTCAGTTCAAGAGGGACACAGAACTGCTGGAGGGTGTCCAGCGTAGAGCAAGGAAGATGATGAAGGAA
>VZRI01003604.1:51181-110649 GCA_013397515.1 Upupa epops | reverse complement strand
CTCTGGAGACATTCAAGACCTGCCTCAATGTATTCCTGTGCAATTTGGCCTAGGTGATCCTCCTGTGGCATGGGGATTGCACTAGATGATCTTTTGAGGTCCCTTTCTATCCCTAATGATTCTATGATTCTATGACACCCACCATCTTCTGTCCCTTTAGACTAGCCTACAGGAAAGACTGCATCTTTTCTCAAGACCTCACTGTTCTTAAGCATTATATGCTATAGTACCTTTTCCACAAGCATAGAAAGTACAATTGGCATAACTGAGCTTTTAAGTATCTGAGTGTCCTTGAAGAATCTGGGCCCACGTTGTTCCCTTTTCCAGAAAAACATCCCACCAACCAGTACAAAAAGACAATTTTACAAAAAAGAGAATTGTAGAAAAAGACTTCTTTTTCCTTCTTTGCAGTCAAAAAAAGGTCTTAAATCTGCTTCAATTAACAGGGAAGTGAGAAAGGAAATTAACATCGGCATTGTCTAATCCTTGTTACAAAGCAGAGAGCAAAGATTTCCTTTTTCTTTTCTTTTTTCAAATGTGATAACAAGATACTGAGCCCAGTAGCCATATAATAATACTGTAAATATAGGATAATTGACAATCTGGGTAGAATGTAACCCCAGGATAATTATGCATTTCTCTATAACTTTAAAACAATGCCTTATCCTCACATCTAAAAAGTGGAAGTTACATGGTAATTATTCTTTGAATTACTTCGTAACTGGTAGTATAATTATCAAGTAATCTGCATGAAAATAATTAGGTATTTACATAGTCTTTGCACGTAATGACAGAGTAGTTGGCTGATTATGCAGTGTGTGCCTTGTAAGAGAAAGTGATACCAAAAAGACAAAAAAAACCCTAAAACCTAAAAAAAAAAATCACTTGCCATTTCGAGTGAAATGAATTTCATCTGAAAAAGAATTCCTCTCTATTTTGTATGAATGTGTGTGTGTGTGTGCATGTGTGCATGCGTGTGTACACGTGTGCCTATGTGTGTACATAAGATGGTAGAAAACAATAGAGATTCAAATGAAGATAGGAGAGTGTGCAATGAGAGCAGTCGGTCAGTTTCCTGAGTGGAAGAAACTTGGGGATTCAATAGTTTTCTGTGTCATAAAGTTCTCTAAGAAGACAATAAGGATTTCTGCCATAATTCACAGGCATCCCTGCTTCCCCATTTCAGAGGCCCATCTGCATTCAGAGATGTTTAGTAACTGGGTAGAAACAATGTGAGGATAGGGTGACTGTTTAAAAACAGTTACTCTGACTTCAACTGTCACCTGAAAAAATTAATTCATGGTATATTTTTATTTTAATTTTAAAGTCATTATGAATGATAACTTTCTCTTTTTTTTGAGGAAAAATATACTAATATCAATAATTCACTTTTTCTGCAAGTGAGGCAGCCCAATAATTGATTTGATCCCAGTTATACATCAGCACCTTATGCTCTGGCTACACAATTCTAATCTTATTCAATTATCAGATGCAGATCCTGCAACAACGGAGACTATTTCTTAAGTAGAGAGTCATTATTTGGTAATCATTTGCATTAAAATAGCAGTACCGAGTGAATAGTGTTCAAAACATAGATATGGTCACAAATGGAGAGGAGCTTGTAATACTGCATTGATACAAGGGGCAATGGGTGCAAGCTGGAACAAAGGAGGTTCCATAGAAATAGCAGGAACTTCTTCCCAGTGAGGGTACCGGAGCATTGGAAGAGGCTGCCCAGGGAGGTTGTAGAGAATCCTTCTCTGGAGGATTCTTCAGGACTCCCACCTCCCCCAGGTGTGTTCCTGTGTGACTTAGTCTAGGTGATCCTGCCATGGCAGGGGGATTGGACTGGATGATCTTTCGAGGTTCCTAATGATTCTATGATTCCATGATTACAGGCAGCAAGCAAGAATCACAAAAAATCACTATGAGAATTACTTCATATTTGTATTTGTCTCATTAAAGGAGGCAACCATTATTTTTACACTTCTACCTTACAAAACTGTTTTCTCCTAGGTAGTGTTTCCCTCTGTTTTTCTAGGTCTGCCCCATCGATGTTCTGTGAAATCAAAAACAGAGTTTTTTGCCTGTGGATTTTTAAAGCCACAGACCACTAGGTTGACCTTCTAGGTTGAACAGCAACAAACATATTCGTATCTAGTCCAAATTAATGTTAGAGAGCTCTTCTTCAGATGAGCAGCTGCGCTTTTCCTCTTGCTTTTTATTTTCGTCTTTCTTTACTCAGGGAATCACCCTTTTTTCTTCAAATTAAATTGCCTAAATGAAATATTAAATACAAAAGCGAACAAGGGTTTCTACCTTCTTTTTTCTAACCCAGTGAATAATATAATCTGATGGGAACTATATAAACCAATTTTTATAGCAAACGTACAAACCTCCCACTCCTTTCACTGTTTTGCATGTCTGAATTATTCCCTAATGAAATATTCTAGAAAAAAAACCCACACAGTTAAAGGTTCAGTGAATAGCAGACCCATATTTGGTGCACCTCAGATGTCTGGAATGAACTTTTCCTGCTGAAACAAGAATATGTTTCAAGCTGACGAAGTGTGAGAGTTCATGTTTTTCTTCAACGCTCAGCTTAATTGCATAGAGAAGCTAAGGGCAGCTAATAGGTCTGGCACTCATAATTTCTTATGCACAATACTCAGAAATTTGAACGTGACAGGGTGCATCTATCTTTTCCATGACTTGCTTTGCATAAGAACTCTGTCCCTTTGTGGATGGAAATTTCATCGCATATGTATTATTTTAGTAAAACAGGGAAAGAGCAGAAGTCCATAGCTACCTACTTGTAAGTGCCCGTTAAATTAATCTGTTTAGCAGAAAAGAGTTAACCAAACAGTTTAGAAGCTTTGTCCAAATGCATTATCTTACCACTAGAAGTACAATGGTGTCATGGGTCAATTCCTCACCCCTTGACATGATATGACAGCTTTGTGATTCATAGAATCACAGAATCATTAGGGATGGGAAGGGCCCTCAAAAGATCATCCAGTGCAATCCCCCTGCCACAGCAGGATCACCCAGACCAAGTCACACAGGAACACAGCCAGACAGGTCTGGAAAGTCTCCAGAGAAGGAGACTACACAACCCCCCTGGGCAGGCTGTTCCAGTGCTCTGTTACCCTCACTGTGATGAAGATCCTGATACTTACATGGAACCTCCTCTGTTCCAGCTGGCACCCATTGCCCCTTGTCCTATCACCAGATGACACTGGTGACTTTCCTGCCTGAGCCTCACTGCAGGTGGCTGGGCTGTGGATCTGCCATTTTCCTCCTGCTTTGTGGACCTGAAAGGATAATCCCCATCAGTCTTCTTCCCTAATCGCTTCTCTTCTTCCTTTCATGCATTTTTATTCATCTTTCCCTCATTCCTGAATCACTTTATTCCTGTCCCCATTTTCTTTTTTCTTTCTTTTTCCTATCCATTATAACTGCTGCTGTTTGCAAAAGGTGGGGAGTGGGAAAAGCCTTTCTCTGCCTTTTTTCATCTTTCCTGTTGGTGGTTTTCCTAGCCACTCATAGAGGGCCGTGCAGATCATTTCTTCAAGTACATTTTCAGGTGATGCAGCCTGCCAGGTCTGCAGTTGGGGAAGGGAGGGCCAACCCACTTTACTGGTGTTTTTCTTCACTTTCTTTCTGTTTCTGGTTCTTTGTTAATAAACCTTGCTATATTTCTTTACGATATTGTCCTTGCTTTTATTGTGTTTTGAAGATCCTGGGAAATCAAAACCAGGACAAATTGGTTACTGTAATATTTCACTTATATTGTCTATATTGTTCAAACAGTAGGGGAAAGGANTCTTCCCTAATCGCTTCTCTTATTCCTTTCATGCATTTTTATTCATCTTTCCCTCATTCCTGAATCACTTTATTCCTGTCCCCATTTTCTTTTTTCTTTCTTTTTCCTATCCATTATAACTGCTGCTGTTTGCAAAAGGTGGGGAGTGGGAAAAGCCTTTCTCTGCCTTTTTTCATCTTTCCTGTTGGTGGTTTTCCTAGCCACTCATAGAGGGCCGTGCAGATCATTTCTTCAAGTACATTTTCAGGTGATGCAGCCTGCCGGGTCTGCAGTTGGGGAAGGGAGGGCCAACCTACTTTACTGGTGTTTTTCTTCACTTTCTTTCTGTTTCTGGTTCTTTGTTAATAAACCTTGCTATATTTCTTTACGATATTGTCCTTGCTTTTATTGTGTTTTGAAGATCCTGGGAAATCAAAACCAGGACAAATTGGTTACTGTAATATTTCACTTATATTGTCTATATTGTTCAAACAGTAGGGGAAAGGATGCTTAGCTGCTTTAAGAAGCAAATTTCATTATGGAAGCCTGAAATAGATCTGAACATGATTACTTTGCTGTGTCATTAAAAAACTAGAATTCATTGCAAATACCAGTGACTGCTCGATTGCAGGTAAAAAAATAGGGGCTTAGTTCAGAGATACACTGAAAATAGGAGGAGACATAGGTCAGACCGAGCTGAAGCATCTGTAGAGGAACTGAACTCAGTACCATGTTTCAAGTGTGAGATGAGGAAGAATATTAACCACCTCATGCTACAAAGCTCTATTTCACACAACCAGCTGACTGTGATTAGAGCTTTCACAAAATACAGAGAGGTATTGTTTTACATTGCAGGATGTCACCATGATGGCAACAAAGCAGGTGAAGGGTCTAGAACACAAGTCTACAAAGTCTACAAGGAGTGGCTGGGGGAACTGAGGTTGTTCAGCCAGGAGAAAATGAGGCCAAGGGGTGAGCTTATCACTTTACAAATACCTGAAGGGAGGATGAAACAAGGAGGGGATCAGTCTTTCCTCCCAGTAACAAGTGAAGGGACTAGAGAAAATAACTGCAAGTTGCACCAGGGGAGGTTCAGATGGGATATTAGGAAGAATTTATTGACTGAAAGTGCTGTCAGACATTGGAGTAGGCTGCCCAGGGAAGTGGTGGAGTCACCATCCCTGGAGGCATTTAAAACACTTATAGATGTTGTGCTTAGGGTTAGTGATTTAGTGGTGATCTGGCAGAGCTAAATCAATGATTGGACTTGATCTTAAAGGTCTTTTCCAACCCAAATGATTCTGTGGTTCTGTGAACCCTAAAAAGAAGAACCATTACTGACAGCTACTAAGTTTTATACAAGTGTTTTGCAGGAAAGCTGAAAACAAAATGTGGTGTAACAGATAAAAATCAGACCGTATGAGTTAAATTAGCCAGTGACACCAAACAGTTAACACTACCAACAAGAAAAAAATACTCCGATTCACAGCATGATCAGTATTTTAAATCTCAGACAGCACTGAAATATGTTCATACAAGTTTAAGCCATCAAGTTCCATTTCTGCTAGACAGGAGTTTGTAAGAGCTATTTCCACTTGATTCAATTGATTTACAAGATAAACAGTGCTTGACTAAGACTAGCCACTGCCTGGTACTCCAGCCTGTACTAGGGAAATGAAGGCTCTCAGTGCCTACATATTTTTATCCCTTTGTATTTCTTATTTTTTAATTTACACTCTCTGTTAATTTCTGAATTGCTGTGGTTAGTTAATAGAAGCCAGAGCTATTAACGGGTAGCAGCTTACATAAAGCAAGTTCTTGCACACCGCTTAGCATGTTAAATTGGCCCGTTACTCTCCAGGACAAGCCTGAATGGAGACTCCACAGGAGCACAATTGGAGTTAAGAGCTCTGAATGCTCTTCCATGGCAGATGGCAGTAGTCTGACCCTGCAGGACTCATTCTCTCTTGCTGCAAAGTGTGATAAAACAAATGCCTCTCCCATTAGAGGAATTAGTGCTGCCTTTTCTGCTGTGTGTCTGAGTCTCAGTCCTACCAGCCAACACTCTGTCTCAGATGCACATATAATGTGGCTGGGGGCCAAGACCTCAAGGGGTCTAACAGACATTTTCCACCTGCCCCTTATAGTTCACAAGCTCACAAGTGATATGACAGCAGTGGCTGTCCAGTCGCATATCTTCCCTCCAATTTAAAAGGTGTTTTCTCTTTCTTTGAGGAGCCATGCTTGCTGCAAACAGATGATTGTGAGAAAAAAGGCTGGTTTGTCTTGAGGCACAGACAAGGCAGGCAGCTGCAATCCTCCATGCCCTCTGTTTCAAAGGGACACTTCAAACACTGAGGAAGTTTTCATCACCAGGGAATCTCTTAAAAGATGTGAACTCACCTGGAAGCTTTTTCTTCATTCAGGTCACCTAGAATGCCTCCCTCCTTCACCAGTCACTATTTTCACAAAATCTTTCAACCAGAGTTATCTCAGAGATTGCAGCTTTCCACGCAATCAGACTACAGGCTGGAGAATTTCCTTAGGAAATCAGCCTAAAGAGCCCTAGAGTTGAATAGGCTTTTATTGGATGTGTCTGAGTAAATATGGTTCAAGTGGCTTCTGGAATGCAAGATCCTTCTGTGGACCAAGGCACGGTAATTGACTGCTCATCAGCAGTCATTAACACCGGATCAGGTTTCATAACTACACCCCTCATCAGTTTTCACACTGAGTTTAATGCATGTATTTATACAACACCTATGAATTAAGAAGCTCATCTGAAGCCAAATCTTGAACACAGATAAGTATGCAGCTTTTTTTTTTATGTAGTTCACTTATACACCCTGACAGTATACCTTTTCAAATAGGGGTTGGGTCACATAAAAAAATCACAAGTCTTATTCAGTCCTCTGTCAAACAAGGGTGAGGCCACGTGTGGAATATTGTGTCCAGTTCTGGGCCTCTCAAAGCAGGAAAGAGAGTGAACTGCTTGAAAGAGTCCGGCACAGAGTTACAAAGATGATTAAGGAAGTGGAGCATCTCCCTTATGAGTCTTCAGCTTGGTGAAGTAAAGAATAAGAGATGACTTCATTAATGTGTATAAATACACAAAGGGCAAGGGTTAGAAGGATGGTGCCAGGCTCAGTTATGTCCAATGATAGGACAAGGTACAATGTATACAGGCTGGAGCATAGGAGGTTCCACATAAACGTAAATATTTTACTGTGAGGGTGACAGAGCACTGGAACAGGCTGCCCAGGAAGACTGATGGAGTCTCCTGCTCTGGAGACATTNTGCTCTGGAGACATTCAAAACCCACCTGGATGTGATCCTATGTGACCTACTGTAGGTGATCCTGCTCTGGCAAGGAGGTTGAACTAGATGATCTCTTCCAACCCCTAACTTTCTTTTCATTTTTCTTCAAACTTTTCTTCAATTGCTTTAGCCAAGAATCAAAACAGCCTCTAGTCTCTCTATTGCTAAAATCTCTACATGCACTGCTAATCTCAACCCCCAGAATTAAACAAGTTTAGGTTCAGTTTTTCATAGAATCATTAGGGATCAGAAGGGACTTCAAAAGATCATCCAGTCCAATCCCCCTGCCACAGCAGGATCATCTAGACCAAGTCACATAGGAACACATCTAGGCAGGTCTGGAACATCTCCAGAGAAGGAGACTCCACAATCCCCCTGGTCAACCTGTTCCAATGCTCCATTACTCAAAAGCCAGTTAACCCACATAAATGAAAACAGTTTTTCTTTTGGGGCTCTCCTCCACCCACACCATGTTCCTGACCATTATGTTCTCCAACGGATATATATATTCACAATCATATGCTAGACTTGGGTAGTAAGAGTTGAAACTCAGGGTGCTTATAGCACTGAGAACCAATCATCAAGATTATGTAAATGCTGTGTTTCTAAATCTAAAAAGATTAAAAACTGCTAGAAAGTTCGTATTTCACTAGAAAATTGTACCTTACCTCAACTTTCTTTTGCACGTGTAAGATAAAGTCAGCAAACACAAAGCATTTCTTGACAAATAATGACGAGTTGCTTCACCCTGCTAGGGTGAAACCAAGAAATGCTGATATTCTCCAGATTCATTTAACCTTCAGGAGATACCGTGCACTTTACCTATCATAGTTTAACTAAAATCACTCATTCATTAAGCCAGAAAGGGAATTTAACAATCATATGTTAGGCACTGAAATTGTGAAGCTGAACAAAAGGGAAGAAAAGTCTAAGGAACTACTAGGAGTGAATAAGAAAATTACTGAAATGGCTAATGATCAGACTGGGACAGGGTGTGATACTTAAAATAAACAGTAGTGCAGCAAGAATTCCTGCCTGCATGCTTTTCTAATAGCTGACTCTGCTGATACTGGTTTTGTAAGCATTGGCTTTCTGAATTCACTGATAATATAGTCATTGTGTACAGAGGAGTGAGATAAAGGCATTTCCAGAGATAGCCTTCAGATGACAGATTTATGGCTATATTGCATTTTATTGGAATCTTATGTTTATGATTTATCCCTACAAGGTGTGCTGCTACCATTGTCATGTAAAAGGCTGTCAACCTTTCTTCAGTTAACTCATTCTGTTAACAGGTGTTGATACTGCTCAGAGGTGCAAAGGGATGACTCACTGCAGCAGATGGGGCTCCTGATCTTTGTTCTCCTTGTACCAAAGGTAGAAGAGCCTCTCCGGAAGGAAGGCTCTGCATTGGGCTCTCCTGAAGGAAACACATCCCAGCCATGTTGGCCTTTGGAGAGAGAGAGAGGCCCTTTCTTTAGGGCCTTTCTATCCTCACACAGAAGAACGTGCCTGTCAAACTTGGTGTTGACTGCAAACTTCCTGAGGCCCTTGTCCAAATAATCCATAAAGACATTAAACAGGAATTACCCCAGTACTGAACTGTGGGGAACACCAGAACCATGACTGATCACCAACTGGATTTAACCCCGTTCCCTACTGAGTGAGTGGTGAGGACCCATCCAACCAGTATTTAACTCAGCAAAGTATAGGTCTGTGCAAGCCACAGGCAGTCTTTCCACAAGAATACTATGGAAAATAATATCAGAGGCTTTGCCTCACCAGGGCAGAGTAGAGGGGAAAGAGAACCTCTCTTGATCTACTAACCACCCCACTTCCAATCCACCCCAGGATGCCATTTGCCCTCTTGGCCACATGGGCACTTTGCTGGCTCTCATGGGCATCCTGCTGTCCACCACCACCTCCTTTCTTCTACACTGCTCTCCAGCAAGTCAGCCCCCAACCTATACTAGTCCCTGAAGTTGTTGTTGCCCAGATTCCAGACTCTACACTTACTCTTACTTGCCCATTTCCTTTTCTTCTTTCAGTGAATAGATATAGATTTAATAAACCCTTTTGTTTCCCCAAGCTGTTTTCACTTGCCTGATAGATTCTAAGACCCCTCAAGACCTGGCTGCCTTTCTGGTTTGGAATGTCTTAACCTGGGATGGAGAGTCATCACACTATAAACTGAGTATTCCAGGCAACACATAACTCTTTGAAGACATGCATAACACTGGTCAATGGTGACCACAAAACGTCTTCTGACATCTAGGAGTCATAAAGATATCTCAATCATACACTGTGTTGTCACAGTCAACTTTTGGTTTGATGGATAACCACAGTTACCAGCTGGATATTTGCATTTCTATTGGCCTGGGCCAATAGAAAGACCGGCTCTACGACTGAAGGAAAGAGTTCAAAGCCCAACAAAGCAACAGGATTCTTGGTACATGAAGTAAAACAAACAAAACAACAGAGGCAGAAATGAGATCAAAAGGTCTAAACAGAAGTACAAGATGAGACAAGAACAGACGTCTGGACAGCAGCCACATTTCTGCAAAACATTTCTTAGCAGGCAGTGAAGACTGTACACAGATGATGAAGTCAGTGTCACAGCTGCAGAATAAGACCCAGAATAAACGAAGGGTGGAGAGCTAGGGTGTGGGAGGCAGGGAGACAAAGAGACTGTGCCATGTTGTGTGATATAGTTGTAGGCAGCCAGATGTACAATCAATTCGATTCAAGCAAGAGCTGCAGGCATCTGTCAAAGCAACACCTCCCCCACAGAGCTTCCTCCTATCTGGCTGATGGATGGCTTCAGAGTTGCCAAGTGTATTTGTTTATCAGGAGAAGAGCAGCACCAAAGGCCATCCCTTATTAAACTCTTCAAACGATTTGATCAAAACCCATTTCCAAAAGTATGTGGGGTAGAATAATCAGGAACACAAATCATTTGTCTTCCCAGATAGCCAATGCTCCTTTTGTCTGTCACTTTAGTGTCAGTGAACCAGACTTTCTAACTAAATCGGAGTACCAGGAAATAAAATAAAAATCTGAGTCGTCTGGACAAAATATTTTATGAAAAATCAGCAGAAATGTGATGCTTGAAGCTTTCTTTAATGTTAGGAAAAGCAGTGAAACAGGTTCTTTCCTCATCTACAGGAGAATTTTTTTTACTCCAGACTTAAATTCTGTGGCTGTTACCATGGGTAATTAAGAGAATAACTACACATGACTTTCACACACATCCCTGAGGAGCCAAAAAGATCATGAACAAAATCTCTGACATTGAATATCTGACCAAACATACTGGTAACCAGAGATATCATACATAAGATGTACTCTTGGACTGCCTGTGTATAAGGCTGAAACAATATCAGAAAACCAACACAGATTAATGTGGTCAAGATAACAAATCCAAACCATTGTTGTGAATAAAGTTAAAGTGGGTGTTCAATCCACCAGATTATTTGATTCTTTTTCAGGCTCAAAAGGAGTAAAAAAGGTCATTCTTACTTGTTCATTTTACAAATAAGAAGAAAAACTAAAGCTTTGACAATAAGAATATATCCCAAGAGGAATTTTGAACAATATTCCTTCAAAAGGACAGTCATTCAATGAATTGTAGTTTGTTTCCCTAAATCCTCCCACAGAGAAAATATTCCTTTAGCAGCAGCCTCACATTTTCCTGATCATTCATATTTGAAGCTTTAGTGTCATTGACTGCTTTCACTTTTTCAGGGATTAATCTGATTTTAATCAGGTGAGCTTGTATTCTGAGAGCTTAGAGCACAGAGCCTGAAACATACTGCAGGACCATCATAAGTTCACTGCATAACTACACAACTCTGAAGTGTCAGAGCATTTTGTTTCACAGTGACTTTCACACAGAAGTCGTCTACAAAATAGGCATCACTAGGCAATGGACCACAGGTATGTTTATCTCCCTGAATTGTTCAAACTTTTCAAACAAGAAGAACTGATAATTTGGCTTCCTGAATGAGGCTTAGCCTTGGAAGCTGAGCTATGGAAGCCTGTCAACATGGGGTACACTTTCAAAGAGTTACATGAGGGATTAACCGTGCTTTTCATATGCTACTCAAGCAAAGGCCTGCGTCCACATTTTCATGTGAGAAGCATCTGTGTGAAAGCGAGATGCAAACACTTATGCACACATGCCTGCACATATATTTTTTTCCCATTATTTTGTTTGTTTGTATTTTATGTCAGAGCTTCTTCAGTTTACCTGAGTCATTCATATCCATCGACTGCAGAGGAACAAATGATTTCTCAACAAAAGGCTCTTAACTTGGTAGGGAATGTCCTGGGGGCGCTCCCTATGCACTCCTAGACAATTTTGTGAGTAATCTGTAATTAAAATTATTTGATGATACATAAGGTACCTAACAACACATTTCCGCAAGTGTATGCCACTTTACCACAGGCATATGCCAGGGGTCACATATTCTGTGATCATAGGTAGGCCCCTTCCTCATACACCCCAATACTTATAAAATGAGACTTTACATGATTTAAGGAAAATTTGTTTGCTTTAATTTTCTGAGAAAAGACTGCTTAAAAAAGGAATGAAAGACACTCCCACACAGAGAGATTGATATGCTAGTAAATTAAATCTAATTTATACTCCTTGTTCCTCAGGTTAGGCTACTGAAGATGCTCATACAGTCTTTGACAAATTCAAATCTATTTTTAGAATCTGAAATTCAAAGCTGACAGATGAAAATCTAGAAGACTTATGAAATTAGTTCTTTATATTACAAAAAATACATAGTTTTAGAGCTTTCTATACTCTTACACATTAAATTCCTGGATGGTCTCTAACCTTTGTTTATAGAAGTGTATATTATATGGGAGATCAACAGCCTTTCAAACATATGTTTTCCTATTTATGCATATGATTAGCCCTCCTGACTCCATCAGGAAATTGGAGTTTAGTAAAGTTTGAAGTCCAGCCTTTAGGAATATACAACAAAATTAGTTGCTCTACTTAGGTAGTGTTCATCTTAACTTGAGGTGAAAGTATGTCGTTAGTACATATTCTTGTGAAAACTAGAAAGCAGTGGTATTTCAAAAGAGATTTGGGTGAAATCAGAATATATCCCATGATATTTAAGTTTTACCACAAAGACAGATGTTCCCATTCATGATCAGGCAGATTTGCAGCATAGCCTTTGAGTTATATCCAAGTTTAGGCTTAGGTGGAATTCAAAGGGGGTGCATGCTGTTACCTCACCTTCTAGCCCACAACTTCCTTTGGAAAAAAAAACCACAAAAGAATCCCTTACATTATGGTTAAAAGAAAAACATGAATCTTGTATGAGAAAATATATCCTCCTTTTTTCATGTTCATCTGCTTCATTCTTTTATTGACTGAAATGCTGTCAAGAAAATTCTGTGTTCCCCACATTCTAGGTAAGGAGACTATCTAGGACTATGAGCTATTGAGAAATATTGTGACCTATGTTCCAATAGGCATTAACATATATCTGCAGCTGGTTGACTTTATAGGCTTAGAATGCTAAAACGAGCGAGAGTATCCTCTTGAAAAGTCCATATGCAGTAACTGAGTCATTCTTTTGTAGCCTAAGAACATATCCAAAGCTGCTGGAGGGTGTCCAGGGTAGAACAACGAAAATTATGAAGGAAGATGAACACCTCCCTTATGAGGAAAGGCTGAGTGAGCTGTGTCTCTGGAGCTTGGAGAAGAGGAGGCTGAGGGGTGACCTCATTCAAGTCTATAAATATGGGAGGGGTGGGTGCCGGGAGGATGGAGCCAGGCTCTTCTCAAGGTCATCTGGTGATAGGACAAGGGGCAATGGGTGCAGGCTGGAACAGAGGAGGTTCCATAGAAATATCAGAAGGAACTTCTTCACAGTGAGCATAATAGAGCATTGCAACAAGCTGCCCAGGGGGGTTGTGGAGTCTCCTTCTCCAGAGATGTTGAAGACCCTCCTGTGTATTGAACGTTCCTGTGCAACTTGGTCTAGGTGATCCTGTTGTGGCAGGGGGATTGGACTGGATGATCTCTGGAGTTCCCTTCCGATCCCTAATGATTCTATGATTCTATGACTCTGATTATAGTATTACTTCTTGCAAAACAATTGCTAAGGAATAAATTGAAAGAAAGAGGTAATCTCTGCCTTGATATGTAAAATAAAATGTCAATAATGTGTTAACAAGATATTAGGCAACAAATGTGAGTGGTCTATGAGTTATTTGTGTTTAAAATGCCAAAGGGTGCCTATATGCAAGTATGCTACACACAATGACAGCTAATTAAACTTTGGATCTATATGGGAATAGCATCACATCATAGTGTAATTAGTTTACCAGCCAGTGAATCAGAATAGCAGAACCTGTAATAACCCCTTACATAATTTCCATTGTAAACAGAAGATAGTAAACATGATCTGTTGTCTTTAAAGTATATAAGCACATCGTGTGCAGTAAAAATTAACGTGTTCACAAGTAGCATCTACCAGCTCTTAAAAAGAATCAACATCCTGGTTATTCTAGGTGCTGCTTGCACATAGAAGAAAACCCATTCCTGACTCAAACGGCACAGAATCTATAGGCCTTGCAAGACTGCAAAAACCATGCATGTGCCTAAGCTAAGCAAACAAGCAGTGAGAGAGCATGTAAGTTAACACACTGGAGACTAAGATCTGTATTGCAATTCACTATCACATGCATATTTACATTCCTTTCTCTCAGTTTTGTTTCATCTCTCCCTTCCAGTTGATTAATTCTCCTTTATTGACTGGATTCTTGACTCCACCACACACTAGATAATAAAGCACTTGTTTTACAGCTGCTGAAAAGATTAAAATGTTTAAAGCAAGAATATGAAGTTAACAGTCTTCAGTTTCAATTATTAATGGAGCCTTGGCCAGAAGAAAACTGTCAACTCTGCTTCACATGGGATAATAAAACCCATAGTAAAACTGACCTCCCTATGTTAGTTTATATTGGATTATATTTTAAATCTTTAACAGCTGAAGTAGTAAAAGGAAATAGCTATTACCTATTATTTACTTTATATGTTTAGTACACTTTGGAAAAACTCTTCCACGTAAGATTATATATAACAAAATACAAAAATTATAGATGGTGTTTTCATATGTTTTTGTAATGATATTCACTTTATTATCAAGCTTTTGAGTATGGTTGTATACTCTCCTCAAAAAGGGGTTTACTAGAGCTTATGAGAAGAACTCCTTGTGAACTCAAGTGAAGACTTACTCAGTTTTTGCTGATGCTAGGGCATACCTTCATCAAAACTGTGTGAAAAGTGTTTAATTTAGTTGATTTTACAGGGATTAAAAGCATAAATACTCACATAGCTAAGTGTAATCACATTCATCAGTTGCCCAATATGGTCACTCCTTTCAAGAAAACAACCTTGTACCTTGGGAATACAGGATGGATACAGCCAGAATGTCCCTGACTTGTGGTTGTTTACAAATGATGAATACTGGAGTTTTTTTCAGCTAACTTACTGAAGAATGAAAAAGATACATGCCAAACCACCGCTGAATCATGTCGAGTAGTAAATCCCTAACTCCAAGCCTCCTATCTTAACTGGGAAGACTAAAATTATTGGGAATTACTGCTCAAAAGTGAATGCTGTGCTGAATGTATTTTGAGAGCAGAAGCAGTGAGCAAAAACATGCACATGGGGTAGGAGTCAGGGAAATGAGAAAAGATAGAGCTACGTGTTGCAGATCACGGTTTGGGACGTGAAGCAGGTTTCTGAAAGGCACCGTTCTCTTTCAACTTGTTTTTCTCCACACCATCAAGCAAAATTTACAAGCTGAGAATTCAGAGGTTTTCCTCCAAAAGATATGGAGCAATTCTGGAGTCAGTGATCTGCAGTGCACAGTCTGCTCTGCTTGTTACTCAGTTTCTCTGCTCTTCCCTTCTGACAAGAATAACAATATTTTCTGCTTTCCTCCTCATTTGCTTTGTTTAAGAAAAAATAATTCTCTTTTTCAGCAGGCAGCCCAGTGAAAAATATTCTCACTAGAAGCAGAATTGGGATCAAAGCACGCACTTGAGGTGTGGGGAAGGGGGTGTGAAGTTGGGAAACAGATGTGTGTGTGCTTGTTTTGTGTTTTTAAAACGATGAAGCATGTGATTAATATGATATTTGATGAATTATACTTGCTGAGGGTTAGTTTGTAAACAAAGATATACACATGTTCAAAAAAGAATTCAATAATTCACGAAGAACAAAGCGAGCCAGCTCAAGAAGTGCCTAGCTAATTAATTGCTGCAAGGTGAACAGGTATTTCTGGGGAAAGATCACACTATATGCATTTGTCTTGCTTTATCCTTAGGTAACCTTGTAGCTAAATTGCACATATATGTGTATGTATATACACCTGTACGTATACATTCCTGCATGTATATAAACTTTATATCCTTTGTAAAACCCTTTCACTTTGAAGTGAAAGTTGATAACATTATGCTGTGTTACCATTGCATTCTTACTTCTACGTAACTGGTGGGAAGGGTTCTACATGAGACTCCTCTATCTGGGACAAATGTTCTTCTGCAGAATTTGCTAATAATAAAGAAGAGGAATAAAGGAAAATGGAAGGAGGACATCAGCAGCCATGAAGAGAGAAGAGCTGTGCTAGCTTCTCTATGCAACATCCATTTAAGTTGGAAGTGGAGGATCTTAAGAAGCAGTGTCTTGAAAAGCCCTAGGAAGCCCTAAGGGAGATGGATGGCAGATCACTTGGGATGCTAGCATGCATTGCAACAAAAACTGACTACTGCCTTGAAACTGATCCTGTTCAACAGGCATTCATCATATATCATTGCTTTGTTTCCTAACAAGATTACCAAGACAAATTTCTTTCACAGCCAGGCAGCCTCATAGCTTCCCTGATGCACATATGGATAGATCCTTTCTTGACCCTAACGTCATCTGCAGGCCTAAGCCGATACTGAAATGCACATGCTATGGCAAAATGCTAAAAAGCTGTGTTTTTTTAATTAAGAGGATGCTCTGAGTTACCAGTGTTTTCTGGATACTGAAGTGCAGTATCCAGAATCACTAAAGAAGCAGCAATCCTCTGTAACTATGTTAGGGTTTACATTAACTCCCCTCTTCTGTGCAAAGACAGCACTGAAATTTCCACAGGATGTAATGGGTTCTGTTTCTCTGTTAACAGCTCACAAAAGACTCTAAAACAACATGAGTGTGCATATACATGTGTACACATACAAGCACTGGTAGTGTAAAAGCAAGAGGAAATTCTGACTGCTCCTGTTTAGCCCCCCAGTCATTTACTTGCCTGTTGCTATTCAGGCCTTTGTAAGGAGTCTTTCTAAACTGATTCAAATAGTTACTGTTTGCCTCTAATCATACTAATTCGTGAATCATTTTAAAAACAGGCAAGTCAATTTAGCTTTGTATTTAAGAAAAGGCGGTTTAGACCTGTTGTTGGAAAAAGGAGTTTCCTGTGTGGTTTGCTTTCCTTACTTCTTTAGCATGGCTGAAGCCTTTTAATAGGAAAAAAATTATCGCCACGAGCAAAACTCTTAAAACATCCAGATGGTTGGTAACTTCAAGGACTTTCAGAAGAGATAAGACAACAGAAACTCTTTCTTTCATTCCTTTTCCACTCCCCCTTACCCCTTTTCCCCTTCTTTTGCCAATAGCAGCCAACAAACGCAAAGTATTGTAGTACCTACAACAGAAGTATTCTGATTTCCAAAATACTAGTTTATCGCTGTCAGCTTGCATATCTGCTGTAAAGTTGGCATTTAGCTCGCTATATGAACTCTGAACATACCTGGATGTGCCTAAACTTTGCTCAGTGTTTTGACTGAGAATGTTCTATTTCTGCATTCCTGTTGCTTGAAGTTGTCAGAGGAGAAATTTAACTCTACCACTGCACAAAGGCCTTTTGATATTTTTTCTGAGCTGTTGTTGAGTGATTTTTGCATGTTTACCATTAAGCAAACCTTCAGGGATGGCATTAGCATTGCAATGCTTCGTGGTATGGCACAGTGCAATGACAGGGAAGGAAAGATTGTCAGCTACAGGAATGCAACTGTTTTCTCACCATTTCAGCGTGTTGATTGTAACAACAGACAAAGGCTAAGATGTTTTAGCGTGTTATTCCTTCTTCCTTCTATTCTTTCAAGTCAAGTTCTTTTTCATTAATTCATAACTGTTAGAATTTACTGGGAAAACTGATAAATATTCAGTGATTATATAATTTGTAAAGCAAAAAAGCCACCCCTTTTTAGGTAATACCACTAGCTCTAGAAATGGTTTTAATAAGCAAAACAATGTTTTTCTTTTTTTATTGCTACCAGAAAGTTAGAGATGAAAAAGTTAAAGTAGCAGCTCCATAAGAGTTCAGCTAATATTATCCTAAGTTCTTGACCTCTGAAGATAAATTGTCCCAGGATATTCCTATATTAAAGGAGGTAAATTGAACATATCCGTCGTCCTTGTAAATAGAGCTGTTCTGCTGATAGAGAACTTTTACTAAGCAGTTTCAATGGGATTATTTTTTTTCATTTTTCATCAGTTTTCCTTCAAAACTTTAGGGTCTGTGTTGTCTAATGACATCCCAAGCCTTACTTCCAACACTTGAAACAGAGAAAACTTGATGAACAGACCTCTAGCTGGATAAGGGATTGGCTGGATGGTTGCACTCTGAGGGCTGTGGTCAATGGCTCCAAGTCCAAATGGAGAGCAGTGACGAGCTGGACCAGGGCTGTTTAACATCTTTGTCAGTGATATGGAAGTGGCAGTGAGTGCCCCCTCAGCAACTTAGCCGATGACACCATGCTGTGTGGTATGGGGGACACACTGGAGGGAAGGGAGGCTGGAGCACCTCTCCTACAGATTCAGGCTGAGAGAGTTTGGGCTGTTCACCCTGGAGGATNGGGTGTCTCTGCTCATGATCTTTAAGGGCCAATCTGAACCATTCTATGAACCTATGAATCTATAAAAAGGACTATTTTGATGAAAAACTGTCAGAACATTTTTTATTCCAATAAACCAGTCACTATTTAAAAAAAAATAAATTCAAAACCATTCAACTTTAGAGCAATTTCTGTTAATAAGAAGCTAAGTTTTTATCTGGTCCTGGATGACTTCATCAGTATTCCAAATCTTTATTCAGATTTAAATCTTCTACTCTTCCACCTCCATAATTACTTTAATGTTTTTATTACCATAGTGGTTATTGGGGATCTACTTCATAACTTAGGACACTTGCTTTGAAATCAGTCTTCCATTTCCTACTCTAGGAATAAGACTCCTAAAGTACTATGAATCCTACACTGGATCATTTGAATTTCTCTTTGTAAACTCTAACTTGTCAGTACAGATGTGTAAATATCCTGAGCACTTCCTCCATTTCCTTTGAGCCTGGTTAAACCTGTTCTGTGGGTCAGTTTCAAGTAAAGACAAAGTATCTCAGTTTTTTACTACTGCTGAAGCATTGAATCACTAAATAATTTTTTCCCCCACATTTTCTACCAAAACTCTTTCCAGACTGGAAAACTCCACCTGATTCCTGTTACTGTAATTGCCCACCAGGAACCCAAAGAACCTGATCACTCAATGTTAGGTGGCCCTAAATTTCATCATGACTGAAATAAACAAGGACTTAGTCTGAAACAATGTGGTCATTCTTTCCATAGTTAAATTGAAATCTACTCCTCTGTTCTTTTCAACAATTGTGCAATCTTTAAGATAAAAATCACATTTTCACCATCATTAAAAATGACAAATGCATTAATTCTAATGTCACAAAGACAGTAGGGCTAAATCCCATGATTTAAATGTATATATATATTTATAATATCAAAATAGGACCTGTACATTTCTCTTTTAACAAATCTGTTCAGTCTGTCTCTTTTTGTCTCTTCAGTAAAGACTGAAATATATCTCTATAGCTCTAACGAGTTCTGACCTGAAGTGTTATTTTCTAGCACTTGCTTATTAGTTACCAGCAGCTTTGCTTCCCTTCAAAACATTCAAAGAGTTTGAAAGTTTACAGGTCTGGACTATTGGTCTTGGTGCCACGGCTTCCTAGTTAATGTACATACATTTCAGCAAAAGAAGTCTGATGAGAAATTAAATAAAATGGAATCCTCTCATAATATAGAAATAAATTCCATCCTTTATTAGAAATCTTTTATAGAAGAGTATTAGATAATTAAGCTGTTTTATAGTAACCCATGCATATTGAAGATTCAAGAAGATTCACTGAATCTCCTTCTTCATCACCGTAAATGTCTTCAAACTTTTTTGGCTGGGTGAAGTTGCAACAAAATATGCTCTGATAAATGCTCTGAACAAAGTAGTGACAGGGGAAAAAGAGCAGGGAACAGTATGCTTCTTGGCCTATTTCTGATTTTGAAAAGATTTCTTTTTTGTTTAACTTGTGTTCTATTCTGCAAGGAATATATCCTTACGATGATGTCAACAGACAAATAGGTTTGTCTCAACAGGCACATTATTAACAACCTACTGAGAGGCACTAAGCCGTGCCCTTTGAACATATCTACTCCATTTTCTCATCTGTCAATAACTAAGACAGAAACATCAGTATTTATGACTTTCTTCTGTTTGCCCCACCTTAGAGTGAAACATAGTTTTGGACTCAATTCTCCTAAAAATCCCATGATTCTGTATTGACTCAACGCACACATAAATTGGGTGCCATTAAAAAAACAACAGGTCTTGGTGTTTGCCACATGCTATAAACTCGGGAGTCAGCCAGCTTCAACTAACAAACCTATGGTAACTGAAGGAAGATTTTAAATAACATACTGTTACAGTACAGTGACAGCACAGCTCACAAGCACTGACTTCTACAATATCCACTGGATGTACATCACCAAATGTATGTGTGTTTTCCTTTTAATCATGCAATGGTGGGTAGACAACACGGAGAGTTTTTAGTTTTGACTTCAGAGGGGTAGTGTGGTGGAGATGTATTTTCATTCAATTTGGATTATTCTCTTACAGTCTGATAATTTAAAATATACATATCCACAAGAACTCAATCCTGTTAACTTTGGGTCTTCTCTAATTGAGCTGCTTTGTTTCACAGGTTCCCAGCTCTCTCCCTTTTATTCTTTTTTGCATAATGGTGTAAAATAATCCCTAACTACTGAACCATGATACAGCCTTTCACTACAACCAGTTTGCGAGGGAAAGCTCTAAATAATTATCAAAGTATAATGAACATTGCTACTAAATGCTAACTAAACGCCTCCTTGGAAAATTTGAAAGGCATTAATTCAGACAACAGTTTCTTTTTATCTCTGATATTTCCTGGTTCTAATTCCTCCTTTTTTATGTATTCTTAAAGTAATTTGCATGAAAGAAGCATCTTTGTTTTTTCAATATTCATTTCCTTTCTCTCATTTAGGGTATCATTCTGCTTCACTGAAAACAATGGCAATTTTCCTGGCTGGCTTCAGGAAAGTAGACCTGATAGCAAGAAATACTTGCTGTCTCCAAGACCCATGGAAGTCAGACACCAAGTAACAGCCCTCAGCACCCTTTCCGACCAGAATCCCGTTAAGTACCACTTCCTTTGTGCAACTTAATGATTTGCCATTGCAATCCCTGATTACTTCATCAGGGATTATGACTTTATGCAAGGTAGGTGGATTTCTAAATCCACCCCTTCCGCAGCCTTCTGTTTTCATGCAAATAGCTCTAATTATACCAAATGGCAAGAGAAAGCAGGAAATGCATGTCACAGGTAAACACGGTAAGCAGAAGCAGTTTCCATGGACTACTGATATTTCAAAATTTGAAATGTCTATCTGTCATTAACTGCTGAAGAATAGCCAGGAAAATATGAAGACTGTATGTTTGTGGTAGAAAAGTGTCTTTTGTTTTAGAATATCAAGGAGAAAAAAAACCCCTAAATGATTATGACACTACGTTTGACAGTGTTTTGTGCACAGACACCTTCATCATGCTGTAGACTGGTTATGTTTACAAAACAGTGATTTCCAAGGTCAGTTATTTAGGGGGTTTTGCCATGTTTGCTTGTAAGGATGTGATTTACTCATCAGTAGTGCTTCCAACTTTGTGCATGAGTGTGTGTCTGCCAATTAATTCACTTGCACCAGAAGATGGAACTTTGATTGGAAGGTCTTGTCAAAGTCTGAGTGATGGCTGTGCTTTCCATCGCTGTCATCTGTAATTCCCTTTTCCATTGGACTAGATGATCTTTCAAGGTCCCTTCCGATCCCTGATGATTCTATGATTCCATGATTCTATGATATAACCCATTGTCACATAGAGAACCTCCTTTCTTTCCTGAGTACATCCAGCAAAGAGAGATTCTCCATAAACAGTATACATTTTGCCACACTTGGTATATAGGCTGATGCTCACAAATTATCCAGTCAGAATCTTCTTTAGAAACACCTGTATTTTTTAGTACAGCTCAGGATTTACTGCTTGTCAGAGGAGCGTATGACCTACTATACTGTGTCAATCATGGCCTAAAACCTTCTGCTTAGAGCCTTTGAACTGTTTTTCTGCAGTTAAAAGTCTGACATCTCATAAAATGTAGAAATTAATTTTAACTGCAGGAGAAGAGACTGAAAATACCACCAAGTAAGGAAACAAATAGCATACTCTGCATCAGGTCCAGACATGCATGAAGATGTTTACAGAATGTTTTAGGGAAAGCAATATGCTAGCAACAGATAGGTGTAACTTGTTCTTTATTCTTTCTAATGCAAGCATCCTTTCTGCTTTTCCCTCATTTAAAGCTTTAAATCTTATATCAGAACTGCATAGTCTATTAGATACATAGCTATACAGATTAAGCTATCTATATATCAAATTATATATATTAATTTATATAGGTTTTTAAAACATAACCTTTTCTAATTGTCAATTTAGAACTAGAAAAAACAGCTACAAACCCACCAAAACATCTGATGCTTCTAGATCACACATGGGTATTCCCTCCACACGAGAAGGTGGGCACATAGATATTAAATGATCCAATAAACCAAATGGCCGTAAAATTCTTAGTTGAAGCAAATGCCTATGCCACCTTTACAAATTAAGGTCAGCTTGCAACAATATTTAAAAACAAAAGAAAACAAAAATATTCAAGAATAGGCTGTCCCAGGAGAATATTTGCATGGCTGTAACTGCAGTTTCATCATGCTATCATGCTATCTCCTTCCCACACTTCCTGAAAAAACTGTGCTGGACTCCACTCGCTGAAGCAAGATTGAACATGCAGTGAAGTGATGACTGTATCTTCCTTCATGCCTGGAAGATCCAACCACAATCTGGAAATTCTTAACGTTATGAAAAAGAGACACAAGGAGATGTAAATTAAGTGCAGATGTTTATGTAAATGATTTTAGTTTTAAGCAATGTGTTGTCTAAAGAAGGAAAGCAAAGTATAGCACAAGTAAATCTATCTCAATTCCATTACCTTGCTGCTACTCCTCCATGTGGTATGCTTTTAATAGCAATACTTACACTGTAATGTTATCCCTGTAGCTTTTTTTCACGTACATCCTCCTGGTACACATCGGCTGTGTGATAGACAGAGATTTTTTGTGCCCAACAAGATGTATTTATGCGATTGTGCAGTTAAAAGTGCAGTGGTGACACTGCTGTGATTCATTCAATCAGGTCATTTGTTACTGGTATATGGACAAGTACAGGAGAAAATAAAGCCACCTCCAGCCTTAGTCAATAACATCGGAATCCTCCCACTTATATATGTTCAGCAACACTATCAAAATAATGAGCACATTTTACATGGAATATTTTTATTGAAGTCATGTATCATTCTTATTTAGAGAAGGAGAAAGGAAGACAAAGTGTATAATATGCTCTCCGCATTTCCTACACAATGGAGAAATGGATTAAGGAATTAACAGAAAAGGACTCAAAATTATTCCCACAATTTGCTGTAGAACGCTTTAGTGCACTTTCATGCATCCGAAAAGTTAATGAATGAATTTATTGGACAAGAAAATCTGTGGTGGGAGTAATTTGAAGTTGACAGAAAGGAAATCACTGAGAAACCACCAAGAAAATACATTAAACGCTGCAATATTTTGTTTGCATTGTATCATGTCCAGACAGGTTCATTACAGTGAAAAAGACTCCAGAGTGATGGGATAGATGTCATGGATGAGCAGCATGGAGATTCATCAAATTCAGCCATGCCATTAAGTGACACATGGAAGTTCAGGAGAGGAAATTTAGGTGTGGTCTGCTCCCTAGCCTGTGCACTCAAGATTCACTGGAAGTTTTTCCACAGCGTAATGATGAGTATTAACTGACTCTTTCAGTACTATTATAATCTTGCCCTCCATAAGTGATTTGATTTTCTTCACATCACTTCTCTTTCAAATTTCCAGCCATGTAAGAATGGAAGCAGGCTCCATTTAAAACACAGATAATCAAAGGATTTGATTCTTCTTTCTTTTCTGCAGTACAGGGAAGACCAAGTATGTTTAGACAGATGGCATTACAAACCTAGAGTAAGAGAGTGGGATTTTACCTCAGAAAAGAGAGCTGCCTTCTTTAAAAATCTCAGAATTACCTCATTGCTATTACCAGGTCAGAGAAAAAGTTCTCAAATATTCACAACAAGGTACCTTTTGTAAAGGCCTTACTTTGATCCATAACTACCACAGTAAATGAAAATTACTGGGAGATGCTGATGGGACTATGAACCTACAGAGCCTTTAGAATTCAAACCATCAGTTGCTGATTACTTATTCTCAGTGAAGCTCTTAATTTTAATTTTTCAGTAGTATAGCAAAGTAAAAACATACAGTCTTCCTCAGTCTTCCTCTTTTATTACTACTTTTTCTATTAAACTGCTTCTACCTCCCAAAGGCACATTTAAAAAAAAAAAAGGGGGTGAGGGAGAGAAGGATATAGACAACTGAGAAAGTTGTAACTACCTCAAAGAGATTAAGAGCTCAAAGTAGTAACAAAATCTGAATGAACACCTTCCCTTCTTATAACTGCCCTTAGAAACAGCAGCATAGCACATACGGATAAGCATTCAAGTTAATTAATTATTCCACTTAGAATGTTCTTAGAAGTAAGATAAACACATAATTAGGTAAATAAAACAGCACTGGAAATAGTAGAATAAAACCGCAGTCAAACAGAAATGTCTTCTTTGGATATTCTTGCTCATTCGCTTTTTAGAAGATGATCAGAAATAACTTTCTGTAAGAATTTCATCTATACATAAAACATTCACAATTTTAAAGCCAGTTTAAAAATAAAATATACAGAATTATTCATCATTTGACCATAGTTCCTAGATTCCTATTGATTCTATGATTCTATGAAATGCATGTGTTTGGAGATTTTCTAGTTCTATTTGTTTATTACACAGGCCTTGTAATCCCTGAAACTAAAAAGAAATAAAATGTTTGTTTCCTCATAATCAAAGTGCAGGCAGTTTAAAAGAACAGAGTAGTTACCTGCTTCTTTTTTTCAGAGAAATAGAAATAATTTTGTATGTATAAGATAGGATGAAATGTTTTAATTTAGAAAACCGTAATTATCAGCACTTAGGGAAACAAAGAATATTTTTCATAGAGTCATTAGGGATTGGAAAAGACCTCAAAAGATCATCCAGTCCAATTCCCCTGCCACCAGCAAGATCACCTTGACCAAGTTCCTTGACCAGGAACAGATCCAGGCAGGTCTTGGAAGTCTCCAGAGAAGGAGACTCCACAACCCCCCAGGCAGCCTGTTGCAATGCTCTTATGCTCACTGTGAAGAAGTTCCTTCTGATATTTATATGGAACCTCCTCTGTTCCAGCTGGCACCCATTGCCCCTTGTCCTATCACTAAATGACCTTGAGAAGAGCCTGGCTCCATCCTCCTGACACCCACCCTTCACATATTTATAGACACAAATGAGGTCACCCCTCAGTCTCCTCCAAATTTTTATGGGGTATTTTGCCTTTTGACAAATAAATAGAGAGTATCATGAACAGATAACTATTCAAAAATTGCTCTTCCAGAGCCCCACGTGAGAAAGGATCATGGGACAAACAACATATTTTTTGTCATTCACCAAAATTAAGCTTACTGAGAGATTAGTTTTGATTTTACTAAGGTGGTACAGTGTTCTTCAGTCATTTCTCTACATAAAGTATTTTCCAAATTGATTCTTTTGGATATTTGACAGACATAATTTTATAGTGCTGTGTGAATTGAGACTTGGATGTTGTCTTTAAGAAGATTATATACACAGTTTTACATTCATCAAGCAAATCACATAAAATCTTCATCATTTCAATAGCTGAACAAACCTAAGATGCAAAATCTTATTTCAAAGTTGAGGCGAGGAAAACACAAATACAACATATTTGTATAACTATAAATATATGTGTTAGTGTGCCTGCAGAGATTGAATCAGCAATCAATCCCATGGGACCAAAAACAGAAAAAGTAATGGTGTATTTTCCAGAAAACCCTCTGAATTTGTACTAAAGACTATTATTTTAATTATTAAGGACATAAAGCATTTTTTTAAAGCTATCTTTATCCCTAAGACACTCAGGTCTCTGAAACCTTCCATGGTCATAAAAGGAAATGGGCATTCCTAGGGAAAGGTTCAGAAGAAGACCTCGACTGAGGAGGCCTTTCATTTCCCTGGAGCATTCTCTCTGCTCACCTTCCATAAAGAAGTCTGAGAAGATAGATTGTCCTTGTAAAGCTGAAGTAAGTGCTTAACAATACTCCTCAGTATGTCATTCTGACATAATAAAACATATCAACCAGAAGTAAAGCACATAAACACTGAATTCAAGTAGCTCTAACATTTTGGAAGTCACTGAAGAGGGCTTCTTCATTTAAGAAAAACTAAGTTTCAATTTCAAAAATGTCTCCCATTCTGAAATTGTAATATGGGATACTCCAACTGTTGCCATGATCAAAGCATACTGCAGTAAATATTCTGAGCAAAAATTGCAGTTAGGTATGAGTTGAACCTGTGGTTCCAAGGCTATGGAAGCTCCTTCAAGAAGCCTATCATAGTCTATACTTCTATCTTTAATATCCTGTGGATGAAGACACTGAATATGTAGGAATAGCACTGTTGTCATGTTTGCACAGGAAAGTACACAGAAAATAAAAGAGACAGCTTTTCTAAGATGAAGGTAATTACAAGGACTAAATATTTCCTCTCTAGGAGGGCTCGTTTATACTGTACAGAATTTTGTAACATACGCTCTCTTCTACAAGGAACTAGTGTTACTTGACATTACTCTTTGCACTACTGTCTGTGGCCAGATTAATGACCAAGGACAAGCAGTGGAAATGATGAAGCTTAGCTTCATGTCAGTACAAAGACTTTTTTTTATCATTTTTTAAATATCCAGGATTTCTATGGAAAAAAGTTGTCATTGACATGAAAATTACAGTGGCCCTATGCAGCTAGTGCTCAGTGTCTCCCTGTACTAAGCCCTACCAAAAAATCATATGTAAATTCTGCTGGGAGGACTCTAAACCTAAAAGCATTTCCCTGGAACAAAATATCAGCAGGTGACATGATCCAGGTTTTCTTCAATTGGTACTGTAATACAACAGCAATGAACATCTTCCAAGTCTGGCTCCATCTTCAGACAACATAGTGTTGTGACTGCAGAGCAGTGATTACAAATTCAAACACGTCTGCAGCTGCACAAACAGCAAACTTCTTTGCTCATATTTCTCTGCAAGCATTCTGCTTCCAGTTGCTAAAGAGTATTTCTCTGTTAGATATTGCTGTTTGCTATGACATATATCTCTACTGGAGATGAATTAACCTTCACTGATTCCTTCTTTATCAGTACAAGCCTTGCATATGTTTGGTTTAGGGTAGCTACTTTGTATTTCAAACTCTGGATACTTTTTTGGATAACAAACAAACAGAGAGCTACACTGATCTGAGAGCACATTTTGCTGGACCATCAGTTTCTGTTTCTTTGCTTGTCTTGGCCTAGACTTTTGTATTGAGCAGATAAATCCCAGTAATGGCATTTATTTGGAGTTTTAAAAATTGTGAGATATGTAAGAATTTTATTTGGTGGAGTTAGAAAGCTTATTGTAGCAGGGGGCACTGCAGGGGTGGCTTCTGAGATGTAACTCCAGGAGATGCTCCTTGTTGAACACAACCAATTTCAGTCAGCTCCAACCACTGGCTAAAGATGAGCCAGTAAGTGGTATAGGTAGCTCATCTGCAATAATGTATTTAAGAGAGGGTAAAAACTGCTGCACAGCAGCTGTTACAGAAAGCAGTGAGAAAACATGGAAGTATGTAAACACCGAGTTCAGTAAAGAAGGAATGGGAATGGTGAATGGCTGAGTTAACCTAGCAGCAAACCAATGTTAACCCACCACAAACCACAGATCTGATGCAGAGAAGTCTCCCTGATACTGAAACACATATTGGAGCTCAACCCTCTGCAGAAGAGCAGCCAGCCAACATGGGAGACAAAAGCAATGCCCTTTATAACCCAGCACTCAGTCAAGCTACTGAGGAAAGCTAATAGCTTGAGGAGGTTCTATACTAAAACAGTGCGCTTTGAACAGAAGGCATCCAGACTCTTTTCTTGCTTAATGTTTCTAAATCCCAAGGGAATGTCTCTTGGGTTCTGTGATAAAGGTTGTTATGCCAGACTAACCCAAGCCAATTTGTACTAATTTAGGAATCACAATGTTGAGATGCTGAGTATCCTTATTTTTTTAATTTAACACTTCAATTGTTCTCTCAACATACATGAAGAATAAAAGTAATGTTTTCTTTACTTGAGTGTTTTAGAAATCACTACACAGTTGCTTTCTTAAAAAATCTGTTCTTACTTGGATATTACTTTTCAGCTGATAAGAGATTCTATGAATGTGCTGCTTTACACATCTTACGACAAATAATTTCTTTAGTGTGTCTCATCCCTTGCACTATTTCATCCCATATTTCATGGAAGACCAAACAAATCTGCTGTTGTAATAGACTGACATATACATAATCTATCTCAGCTGTCCTTTTATGCAAAAATATCTGAAGCATGCATTTACAGTACTGCTTCCCTTCCAGATTAGTATTCAGTTTGAAAATCACACACGTGTACTTAAAGAATAAATAAATCTCTACAACCTTACTCTGTTATTTACCTGACAATTCCAGTAATTGAGTTGTGTTCATTTACACTGCATTCCCATTAAAAAGGCATGAAATCTTTCATCTCAGCGGACCAAGACCAAAGCATCTTTCTTTATTTGAGCACACTGATGAACAATTTTAGTGATAGCTTATTATGCGGAAGAATTCCCTTGTTTGCACTTTTTGAAGCATATTTCCTTAAAGAACCGTGTCAGCCCTGCTATTACGTATGTCTATGCACAGTTGTTTCTTTAATTTATTGGCCAACTCTTTCAGGTATTATGCTTTCACTTCCTTATCCCCTTTATTAGGATATATACCTGATATATGTCAGACACTTTTGCACCAGAGCACACTAAGTTTGCTAGCAGCCAAATTAGGCATACATCATCCTCTATAGTTCATGATTCTAAAGAACTCTTCGCTTGACAATACTGTGCTTGAGAAAAAACATCTTTGAAAACATACGCTGACCTAGCCCCAGTCTTCTCATAGAATCATTAGGGATCAGAAGGGACCTTCAGATTTAATAGCATTCTCAGCTTGGCATCCACACGTTCTTACTTCATTTTGAAACATAAGGATATCATTGTTCTCCCCCAACTGTACCCAAGGTCCTCTATAAGCCTATTCCTTTCTGTGACACTTTACTCGGCTGCTTTCTTTAAAGATTCCTTTAATGATCCTTCAAAAAAATAATCTGAGTTCTACATCATTCTCAGTTGATTTCCCTCCTGTCGTGCATGCTGTCTTTCTTGAAATCTTTGTCAAAAACTAATTCTGAAATGTCTTCCTGCCAGGTGGAACAGCATGTGCGCATCATAATAGGTTAATGATTTCTTTACAGCTAGCTGAGCAACAGGTCAGTTGTTAACAGACTCTGTTTTTCTCATAGACAGAGAATAATTCAACATACAGAGGAATGAGAGTTGTGTATGTGTAAAACACATACGTATGGGTGGGTTTCCTTTTTTACCAAGTTAATCTGATTCTACAGTGTTTGCAGTAGTGTTATCTATATTTAGAATTTTTCTGTTTCTTTTTTGCCACGGGATATTTTTATATTAGGGATGACTCTTATCGTGAGGGTACCTGAAGCCTTGGACCAGTAACACATATGCTTAGCATCTTCTTAGAAATCTCACGGGCAACACAAAAAAAAAGGTGAGAGGCACCACAGGAGATGGCAAAATTGGGCATTTTTGTGAAAGTAATGTTTCATGTAGGTAGCATTATCTGAGAAAGTTCCTTGACATATGTGCAGCCATGCAGTGGAAACACGAAAGCTGAGGTTCTGGCTGACTTTGTAGCACATGAAGAGAATACCTTCCCTAAATAATTATTGTAGCATCTGGTACATATTGAAACAAAATCTCTGCTAAAGGAAATAGAGCCATATTATCCTGATAGCACTGGATACTTTTCTTAAAAGAGGAATTTGATCTATTGTGTTTTCTAGTGTTGCCTTGAGGCTGACATTTTCAGTTCCTGTTACAGGATTTGAATTCTCGGGCTCCCTGAATCTCCAAAGCCCATGGAACACCTTTGAAAAAAACAAATCTCACTTTAAATGTCAGAAAAGTCAAATTACCCCATAACTTAAAATGTGATTTCCCATAGGAATAGGTTGCATCTTATGTAGTTTAAAAATAGAGTTATTAAAGAATCATCAACATGAACAGGATCCAAATTAACACACTGTGTATTAATTGCAATTTATACTTTAACTTTGCATTTGCATCACTATTAAAAACAATTTTACAGGTTTTGTGTGGTTACATATCACATTCTTTCCCCATTCCAATTAAAAGTAAGAAGATCAATATTAGAAAACTAGGAAGAATTAGCTCAGATAATGAACAGAATCTCAAAAAAAACCCTATTTCCTTTTGTCAGAATTTCAATTCTTCCCATAAAGTGTGATGAAATCAATGAGAACTCCTGATTGCTCAGGGTTTGAGGGAGGGACAGATATCAAACCAATTCTATTGTTAGTTTAGTCCTTCTTCCAGAAGGATAACCTCAGCCTCTTTTATTGTCCAATATCAAGTAGAGCCTCCACAGTAAAACCACTCTTCTTATGCTGGCAAGAGCCCCTCACCTCACCAGTGCAAGATGAAACAGAGGAGTTTCCATCTAAGTATCAGCAGGAACTTCTTCACAGTGAGGGCAACTGAGCATTGGAACAGGCTGCCCAGGGGGGTTGTGGAGTCTCCTTCTCTGGAGACCTTCAAGACCTGCCTGGACATGTTCCTGTGCTACTTGGTCTGGGTGATCCTGCTGTGGCAGGGAGATTGGACTAGATGATCTTTTGAGGTCCCTTCTGATCCCTAATGATTCTATGAAACTACAGTATTTTAATCACAGAATATTTACCACTTTTAACACACATGTTAAAATCTGACAGAAGAACAGACAGCAGGTGAAAATCAAACCTATATGTGCAAGCTCAAGCTTGCATGATATTCAAATCTCATCTATGCAGCAGGACGGCACAAAATGTATGGGTGATTGTGTTTACTCCACACACTGCTTTGTTGAGTTCAGTCACTCTTTCTTCTGTGTTTCTGGGAATCACTGCATCACAGTATTTTTGCTTTGCAGATTTCTTAGGAACTACTCAACCTCTAGTCTTTTATTCACAAGTCACAAGACTCACCAAGTCACCAATATTTTCTTCCACAAATGCTAGCATCTTTTCATCAGCACTTCCTACTAAATTTTACCTAAGACACTTCCTTAAACCCAGTCACTCATCTTCCTCCCACAGAATGGCAATGCTTCCTTCTTATTTTGTGTCTTTTTCCCGCAAGTCATAAGAGTCACCAACATTGCCTGTAGGCAGTTGTGATAGTTTCTGGCCACAAAAGCTAGTATTTTAGTAACAGTGCAGAAATGGTACTTTAGCAAGTTGTCACACTGTCTTTATTGCTTTCATCTACTAAAAGTAGTGTAAGGAGTTTTCAAACCCATCCCTTGGAATGGAATGTATAGATTCATTCCCACTACATCACTGTGGCTGTTAAAGGCTGTCAGGCAATTTGCAGTGATTAACTGGGAAATGAGTGTAGACTCAAAACACTGAGGTTAAAGAATTTGAAGATGACATATGGAAGTGCAGCTAAGTAATTATGCCCACAAATGTGGTCGTTAGTAAGAAGGGAACATATGAAAATTTCAAATGCACATAGGTATAAGATTAAGAAAGGGATGTCTGCTCTTACCTGCCCACTTTAAGTTTGTCCCCAGTCCCAGGCTTTCTGCTGTTGGATTGCAGCTCTCTTCTTCTTTCCATGGAAACAAACTTGACCCGTTTGTATTCCTTATTCCCTGATAATTTATTCCATATGTTTATTACTTAGCACATGAAGCACAGAAGTCTGTATTGTGTTACCCTCTATAGAGCATGTAACTCCAGTAAGTACCCAAAATAGTGAATTACATAACTGAATTCCCCCATGAAAAGGTAGCTTGCCAGGATGATGCATGCTAGACAATGCAGTTAACCTCCACCTCAAAGTGGTAGGGTATGTAATGGTTTCACATAAAGAGTGTAATTTTCCTTCCCCCTTAGGATCAGACTATTTTTCAGATCTCACACACTCTTGTTTCTGTGATTCTTAGTAACTATAACAAAATGCATCCAATATGCTAGGGTTCAAATATATTATGTATAGATCATGTCACATTTTTATAGCTGTATTTGATTGCCTGTTTATGCCTCTCTGCAGTCTGTATTCCAAGTGCAGAAACTCTGTTTCACTTTCAGTGCTTCCTATTGTGAGGGTCATTGCAAACAGGGTAGCCTTAATCTTCACTAGTGGTGCTGGTGTCTGCTTTAGGGACAACAGAGTTCCTCAGACAGTCTTTCAGTACAAGTGTTTTTCCCCTTCCAACTCCCCTTTCTTTCCTTCCATTGTGCATTACTGGAGATTTTTAATCGATTATTTTCTCTAATAATGTCCTTCAACACATAACTAATCGTAAAGTCTTTTCATTTTATAATCAATTTATGTCAAACATAATGGAAATTGAAACAAAACCAGTAGTAAATAAAGGCTTGTTAGAAACAGAACATACAGTTATAGATACTTTAACTGGAAGACTCTTTTCTAAGGCCAAAGAAAAAGCATTATGAGGAAAGTACAGAGAAAAAGAGAGAATAAGGTATGGAGAATGATGTTGTAAAAGCTAGAAGAGAACAGGGAAGAAATAGGGAAGCTAATAGTAAACAGTAAAGCAAAGAGGGAAACAAGAGTGTGATGAAAGGGAATGTGAACAAGTAGGAAGAAGAAAGATGCTTATATCAATTAAAAAAATAAAGGTTAAATTGTCCTAATGTTAGAAAATATCATCACTATTTATCAACCCAATGGGGATTAGTTTCACACCTATAGGTCCCACAGGGGGTTTTAAGAAGCAGGGTGTGATCTGCTATTCCTATCCCCAGCCAGGAAGAGTGAGTCCAGGCTTGAGTGCTGCTCTTGTGGCTGTGATGGCTGTCTCCACTATACACAGATGACTGAAAGAATGAATGAGGCAACACTCCATCCCTTCCCTCTGAACACTGCTCATCATATGTGAGATAATCATATAGATCATAGGACATTTATTGCTCATGTGAGGGCCCTTGACAAGAACTGTTGCGATGACCTTTTCCTAGAAATTATCACCCAGCATGAGAAGAGTTTTTCAGCGTGTGTCTCCCTTGCTCTGGCTTGTTTACTCATTGTTAAAGCAAGGAGAGAAAAAATGTGAATCCTGCAGAAAGACCAAAGCCCTGTAGCATTTCTGTATTAATTTAAGATACACAGAGTCATTAGGTCCTGTGCTGACCTTCATACCTTTAGATTAATTTAACTCATATCAAACATAAAGCATATTTTTTAATCTCAATTCTGCAGTAGTGAGACTTAATCTGAAGTCCAGGATCAGTGGACAGACAGGCAAACCAATTCTGCTATGGCAATCATTCCAGAGACCCGTGTTTCCTGAGGTCTATTCTAACTAACATTCAGATTCCCTTTGAAAGTATTTGGAAGAGTCCTTCCCTATTAAAAAATCTCATTTTCATTCATAGGCAATAGAATCATAGGGGATCAGAAGGGACCTTGAAGAATCATGTAGTCCAATCCCCCTGCCACAGCAGGATCACCCAGACCAAGTCACACAGGAACACATCCAGACAGGTCTTGAACGTCTCTAGAGAAGGAGACTCCACAACCCCCCTGGGCAGCCTGTTCCAATGCTCAGTTACCCTCACTGGGAAGAAATTCCTTCTGATATTTCTATGGAACCTCCTAGGAGAAAGTTGTTTCCTTAGAAAGACAATGAAAACCCAAGTTTTGCTTTAATGGCATAAGTACCTTATACAGATGTCAGCCTTCTTGCTACTCTACTAGTGAAGCTAGAACTTCTTGAAAAAGGAAAACAAAAACTTACTAAGCTATTCACAAGTGCTCTGGAATTTATATCTTTCTGAATTTTAAACAATTTAACAATTCGTACAGCATTACCCCCATCTTCACTATGTACCACTATGTACTTAGATGATGCTAGAGTTCTGTCAGTGAGGGACCAGAGAAATTGCCTTTACTTTTGTGTCAACATGAAGGGGATCAATAAAAAAAGTTTAGTTCCATTTTTATTCTGAAAATGTTCTAAAAGCCCAGTTCACCATTTGTACAGGCTTTGGTATACAATGACTAGGCCTAGATGGTGATTTTATGAAAGGAGGAAGCATTCTCATGCTAATTGCCAACTTTAAGCCATTCACAAAAGAATGGTCTTTGAATAGTGCAAAATTTGAGTTGCTAGTGGATTGAAGCAGAGGGGAGAAAAAAGCTGGTTCAAGGCTAGTTTTGTCATTCTGTTTCTGTTAGCTTTTGTCTTGTTTTTACTTTCACTCCAAGTAAAAATATTTACTTCACACTGCAAGATGTTAAATGCCAGTTTATGCAAAAAAGCACCTTGAGGTAAGGATGGCCATGAAGTATAAATATTTGGAGAAATAATAACCAAGTCATGGGACAGCATGAAGACAATACTTGTTATGTAGGGGTCTCTAATATGATGTCTCTTTTTGAAATGCATTTGTGAATACTGTTTTGCCCTTATGGAAAATCATAGGGTTTTTATCAACAGGATTGGAAATCATCGTAATAACAGAAAATCAGAAATTTGCACAAAGGTTTTTGAGGTACAAAGTGGTTTTAATGTAAGAATCCACTGCCACATGCTGTTCACTCTCATGATAATATTTATTGTTAATAGGATTAGAGTACAGAACTTAGAAGATGAAACAAAGATATAGAATCATAGGGTCATTAGGGATTGGAAGGGACCTCGAAAGATCATCCAGTCCAATCCCTCTAAAGTATTTATCTTAAAACAGTGGGGGAAAAATATTCTATTTTTCATTTAGCGAACTGATAATTCAACCAAGAAAAATGTAGAAAAATATGAGAAGAAAGAGTAAATTAAACAAAGATTCATCCTTACAACAATTCATCTCACTCACTAGTCTTCTACATCATTTTCTTCCTACCTAAGATCTAATCTGAGGATTGTAATGGTTGGTTGTACTTCTTAGATGTCATCTTATCCATCTGTAAGTAGTAAATTGTGGAAATAAATAATTTCTAATGCAGGGCCAGGCCAACTTTATTTTTATGATAATAGATAGTGTAGCCAGAAAGAACAGGGAAGTGATTGTCCCCATGTAAGCAGCACTGGTTAGGCCAGACCTAGAGTACTGTGCTCTATTTTGAGCACTTCAATACAAGAAAGAGATTGAGGTGCTGGAGCAGGTCCAAAGAAGGGCAACAAGGTTGGCGAAAGATCTGGTGAACAAGTTTATGAGGAGCAGCAGAGGATGCTGGAGCTATTCAGTGTGAAGAAGACAATGCTGAGGGGAGATCTTATTGCTGTCTGCAACTATCTGAAAGGAGGTTGCAGAGAGATGGGTGTTGGACTCGTCTCACAGGTAACAAGTGATAGAACAAGAGGAAATGGCCTGGATTTGTGCCAGAGGAAGTTTAGGTCAGTGTTCCTCGTTAGGAAAAATAAGTTCTGGCATCACCTTTCCTTTCCTTTTGTTTGGGAACAAAAGGAGGGGGGGGAGAGGGACGACGACGGGGGACGGGGACACCCCCACCCTAGACGGATTCTTTGCGGCTCCGAGAAGCTGAAGCCATTAACAGCTAATGGCCTATTTGAGTCGACAAAGGAGGAGGCTCCAGGCTGGAGCCATGGGGACGCCCAGAGCTGAAAGCAAGGTTTCAGGAGGGGGTGCAGGGGTACTCCTGTTTACCTTGCACCCCAATAAAAGACGCCGCTCGGGGATGAGTAGTCTCTCTCTCCCCCTTATTCCTCACCCAGAGGACTGTGAGGTGGCCGGGCGGCCCCGACCTGAGACCCCCGCCTGCCTCCACTAGCTGGGGCTGAAGTGCCACAAACATGCCCAGAGCCAGTGGTGGCAGGGTTAGAGTGGCAGCATGCCCTGTCTGCTGCCGGCATACCCACCCCCCCAAAAACCCTAAATACCTGATCGATGGAAAACCACAAACTAAGCCTCTCCATGCTGCCACTCTAGCAGGTCACGAAGCACCGTGTCTACACGCTTAAACACCTCCAGGGATGGGGATACAACCATCTCCCTGGGAAGGCCCTTCCAGTGCCCAACCACTCCTTCTGTAAAGAAATTCTTCCTAATATCCAATCTAACCCTCCCCTGCTTCAACTGCAGAGCAGTGCCCCTGCTTCTGTCAGCAGTCACCAAGGAGAAGAGGCCAACAGCCACCTCTCTATAACCTCTCTTCAGGNGCTGACCGCACTATTCCTGATCCAGGCCAGGATCCTGTTGGCCTTCTTGGCCACCTGGGCACCCTTCTGGCTCCTATGAAGCTGGCTGTCTACCAGCACCCCCAGGTCCTTTTCTGATGGGAAGCCTTCCATCCCCTCATCCCCAGCCTGTAGCGGTGCCTGGGGCTGTTGTGACAGAAATGCAGGACCCAGCATTTGGCCTTCTTGTCCCTCAGACAGTTGGCCTTGGTCCCTCGATCCAACCTGGCCCAGTCCCTCTGCAGAGCCTTCCTGCCCTCGAGCAGATCAACACTCCCACACTGACTGAGGCTGCTCTCAATCCCCAGATCCAGATCATCAATAAAGATGTTAAACCAGACTGGCCCCAACACTGAGCCCCGAGGGACAGCGCTTGTGACCAGCCACCAGCTGGATTTCACCCCATGAATCACAACTCTCAGAACGGTCAGCCAGCCAGTTTGTCACCAGTGAAGGGAACATTTCTCTCTACCATGATTCTCCAGAAGAATGTTGTGGGAGGCTGTGTCAAAAACCTTTCTAAAAACCACAGCCTTCCCCCCATCCAAAAGGTGAGTCACACAGTCATAGAAAGAGATCAGCTCTGTTAAGCAAGATATCCCTTTCATAAACCCAAATACCAGCAAAAAGTCATCAAATACCAGCACTGCTCCTGTTGAAGTGAGAGACAATACATCTGACATCAGTGACAGCAGATTCTTGGCTGATACCTTTCACAAAGCAAATACCCTTAGAAATAATAGAAGCAAAGGTACCTCACCTTTTACAGCACAGCTTAATGTTACATCACATGATGTGCAGTTTTTGAAGCTGGAAACATGATGAAGTGATAATAGCAACTGCTGGGTAGATGGCATGGCATGTATATGTGGCAGCTATAACTGGTTTTCAGACAAAAAGAGACACTTCAGAAAAATACAGAAGCTAAAACAGAAAGCATTTATCTATTAAACACAGGACACAGCATATTTATACAGTCAAATCCAGCTCTCCCACTACTTCAGGGGTCCCACTGAAGTTAATGGTATTAATCATGTAAAAATGAGAGCAGTGTCAGGTTATACAGAAATAGGTATAAAAGCTTATAACTGATTTGACATTTATCCTTGGCAGGGAGGATGAGGGAAGACCAGGGCAATATATTAATTCCTGAAGAGAAACCCCATGAAATCCACCAAACACTGAATTTATTTGGGCCTAATTTATACTGCAGGCACTGTAATTTTTAAACATTAATGGTAGAAACCCCTGAATTCAATAAACTCCATGTTTTTAATGCAGTACTGTTTAACCAATTTAAGGACTAAGTCTGAAAGATTCAAGACCACAGCAACCATCCTGAGCACTAACAATACTCTACCTGAATCCGATCAATCTTTGGATTCAATGTATTGTAAATTAATCATAATTCTTAAATTATTGATCTTATTGATCCTTGTAATTAAAATGCAACAGCAAGCACCTTGCAAGCACTTGTAAACAAAATATTTTTACTCCTTGCCAGAAGAACAAATTACTCAAGATCCAACTAGTAGCCAGATGTAAGGGAGAGAGCAGGAGAATTTTGTATGAGTTCAGCCTGTTGTCTTTGTGCAAAGTAGATGTAAGCTTGCATAGACTTCATAGTGTAGTGTATTTTCTGCACTACTGTGCAGGAATCCCATGTAACTATTTTATGGAGAAATTACTCAAATGGGCAGTATTAATATTTGTGGGTTTTTTAAAGAGGATTTTTAAACTGTTGGAATATTTTTATATTACTTTTATACTCTTTTTATGTATTCATATATATATTTATACACAAACACACCCCAAGGCTTTTAGATCAATTTGAAGGAATGCATAAAAGAGCAACATCTAAGTGGAACACTAGCCCATGGTTTCTCAGGCTGCAGTGAACTTTGTGTAAACAGTTATATGTCTTCTGCCCTTGTGGACAGAGAAAAGGCACTACTGCTGCCATCACCATTTCTACCCCATAGAGCCTGCGGACTCTTGACCTAAATTATGCACCACATTTAACTCATGTTAGACCAGATACCTTCCTTAACTAGTCCATTGTTTGTGGCACCTCCATGTTTATGCCAGACAGAACATGTTCCATCAACTTTAACAAACAAAAAACAAGTAAATGAAACTTTAGGGGATTTTCATTGATATTTTTGACTGCCTTCAGTCCACAACAAAACCCGTAGTAGCATTAATGATGCCAAAATGCAACCATATAAGGACTGTACAAAAAGGTTTAGTGTTTAACAGAAAGCCTGAGTAGCTGAATGCCAAAATAAGACTAAGAATAGAAACTGCTTTAAAAATATTATTGCTCACAGGCTCAAAACCCCAGTACAGTCAACTGAAGGAAAGAACAAATAGGCCATGCATGGACAAAAGTAATGGAGATCTGAGCCATTTTATTCTAGATGAGAGCAAAAACTTACTCTGCACTTTCAGTTAATAATTTGTGTCTCTTTCAACTTAAAGAAAAAGGAAACCAGGAAACATACGCTAATCAGACAAATATTGATTTATTGTTATAAACAAAGATTACAGCCAGCAAAATTTTCCTATCAGAGTGAAGACTCCCTTTTTATCACTTATTTTGGCAATGTTAAACTCAATATTTAAGATTGGTAGCAAAGTAGGCAACCCACTGTTTTATTTCTAAGCACTACAGAAGAAGACAATACCAGAAGTTAGGCATCCAGACTCAGAATTCTGTCAGTGAATACTGATAGAAAGCTGGCAGCAGCACAGTATGCCAGTCTTTGAGTCAGTCTTGGAAAATTTCAGAGTAGTCACTTGTAAACCATTTCTTCCCATGGGGCCAAATTCAGTAGGGAAAATGCCAATTCTCCTTGGACAATTGGACACATACTTTTAATGAAAGTCATAGAATCATGGAATCATTAGGGTCAGAAGGGACCTTGAAAGATCATCTAGTCCAGTCCCCCTGCCACAGCAGGATCACCTAGACCAAGTTGCACAGGAACACATCCAGATTGGTCTGCAACGTCTCCAGAGAAGGAGACTCCACAACACCACTGAACAGCCTGTTCCAATGCTCCATTACCCTCACTGAGAAGTTCCTTCTGGTATTGATACGGAACCTCCTCTGTTCCAGCTTGCACCTATTACCCATCACCAGATGACCTTAAGAAGAGCATGGCTCCATCCACCTGACACCCACCCCTCACCCATTTATAGACATGAATGAGGTCCCCCTTGAGCCTCCTCTTCTCCAAGCTCAAGAGACCCAGCTTCCTCAGCCTTTCCTCATAGTCTGAGTTTATTACCACAATTCTACCTGGGTTTCTGACATAGCTACATGGCTTCAGGAAGAGGGCTAAATCATACCTTTCTGGTTTACAAAAAATAATAAGTGAAGTAGAGCATAGCTGAATATAGAAATACTCCCAGCAAGCACTTTCAGGATCCTTTCTAAGGCATTTTTTCCTGGAAAACGAACATTCTTGTGGAACAGCGCTGAACAAGCGGAAAAATAAAAGCTGCAGGCTGGAAAGCTAGGAAGCAAACAGCAGCACAACCATCCAGGCAGTTAAATTGTTTTCCTACAATGAAAGCACCACATAGATTTGGTGGTAGGAGGCGAATGACTAGGAATAAAGAGTTTCTTGTCTGTGATGACTCTCTTCAGTTAAGAAAGTCTGTGTTGACTGTTCCATGGGGGAAGCTTCATGGGACACTTTTTTCTCAAAGATGCCAATTACAGTTATGTTGTTCTAATTATTATGTCTTAGTAGTAACTGTCAAACTGCTCAGCAAGACACAATACCCAGATGGAACATATACTTTGCCCTAAAAACCTTGAAATCTAAATGAGACAAGCAGTGTGGTCCAGACACATAATTTGCTAGATCACCACCAAAAGGCATTAAGGTCAAACATTACAGCACCCTTTGTTTTAGTTGTTTTTAAAACAGCATTTATGGGGTTGATTAGCACAGAAAAGCACTTACCCCATCACTTATTTGATTTGTACTTTACATACATAGCATACAATGGAGGTATAAAATATTTCAGATGGGAATGTCTGTGTAGTAAGCAGCAAAACGCCTCCTTCATTTTAACTGTATCACCACAATAAGGATCCATTTCCCAGCTTTCATCCTTCATATATATATATAAATTTATATATACTGGTTTTATGCTAGGTGTTACAAACACAGAGAGCACAAACATTAATAGGGAAACCAACAGCATAACAAGTACATTAAAAAAAAAATGGAATAATTATCCAATTATTTGTATTTTCTGGTTTTTTCCATGTGTTTTTTTCCCATGACTATTTCTGGAATGAGGGCTTGTTAGCCAGTTTTAGCACAATATAAATAACTTCACATTTTTTAGTAATTTCTGCATGTATTTCAAAGGAAGCCCTGAAAATATGTGGGCTTAATAGACACACTGAACATCTAACAGTAGAAATCAAGCCTGTGCAGTCTATAAACACACAATTTCAGTTAACACAAACACAGCCAAAACAATGGGTTAAGCATGTATAGCTAACAGTCAAGCTCAAGGATGCTAAACTCACGTACATGATAAGACAAGTCTGAGGTTTGCTTTGATCCATAAGAGACGAGTTGTAAAAAGCGCTTCTGTTCCTTTCTGTTCCCCTGCTCAGGAATGAAGAATTCCTTTGCTGCATTATACATAACATCATTACAGACAAGGTACAAGTCAAGAGCAAGCGGTTCGTATATCCCAGTAGCATACAAAAATAGCAATGGGACAATAAAATGATTTAGGTACCATATTACACAGCTCTTCTTTAAATGCCACTTATGCCCTCACATTTGCCGGGAATCTTTCTTTTTAAGTGTTCTAAATGTAAAGTTTCTGTTATCTGTTCCCTGGAGGCAACTTCAAATAGAATAGGCAGGTTGGTACAGCAGATGACTATCTGTTCCTTATAAACTACTCTGCTGTACTGTGTAGTGATAAAAAGCCCCTTATCAGTTTGGATTCCAACCTAAAGGCAACTGCTGTCCAGATCTTACAGTGAAAGATAATCTGGTGTAATTAAAGCTCACGACCTGCAGATGCAGTGTGCCAAACATCACTTTGCTATAGTCAGGACTGGAAATTTTGGTTGTAAATTTACTGTGAAGATTCTTCTAATCTGTAAGAAAATGACATCCTGTTAAGGCCTTTCTCTTTTCTTTTAACATTCACAGCCACTCCCTCTCTCCCACACTTTTCCCTTCTCAGATACACTAGTGAGCCACATTTAAAACACTTCATGAACACAGGCTATATATAATGGTTGTGCTTTTTGCATTCACTTGCAACCTTTCCCAAATTTATTCGAGGCACTTGAAGAATGGCAGTTCAAACATTCAGTAGAGATTTACTTAATTTTAGCAATAGAAGTTTAAGTCAGATTTCCACTTAGCATGCCAGAGCCTCACACAATTTTTATGTGCAATTGAACTGGGTGAACTGGTAAATTAAACCGTGATTGGGAATGTTCTCAGACACTGGGACACAGTTGTCTCTGGGTGTTTCTGTGCTAGCATTTTAGTTCAGATCAGGAGGCACTACTGAAGCAAATCTCTCCATAGCTCCCGCTTGCTACATTTTGGTTCACATCGTATTTGGAATGTGCAAAACTAATTCCTTTCAGATAAAAATAAACCTGGAGAGGCAGTCTCAGAGGGCATCAAATGTGCTTTGATTGTTAATGGACATTCTGTCTGTAGGAACAGACTAGAGCTAGGCAACACTAAAACTCTCTGAAGTAGGAAGAAATTCAGTGTCTCTGTGGATGTGTTCCTCACCGCCAGCTGTTTTCTTCCATAGATCTGCTCTTATTGGCCCTTTTCCCTAATATAGACATTGTCTAAATTGTCAAACCATTTCCTGGCACACTTTTGGCACACATGCCATTCAACTCTCTTTCAAAACTTTCCCAAACCAGCTCAAAAGTACAGATATTCCCAGGACCATTTCCAACAGGCACTTTTTCATGCAGCCACCTAATTTCAGAGAACGATGGAATTTCTTAGCCAGAACACAATCTGTTTTCTCATACAGCAGTCAGAGCCTGGGAACATTTTTGGGCATTTTGAATTCACTGGTATAGTGGTGCTGCATCCATAGCACTGTTGATGGTCTCTCATGCAGAGGTGTAAGAGTGGAGACTTTCCTGTGCTTCTCCTTTCTCAGGTCCTCCAGGCAAGGTTGAGGATCTGTTGCAGTAATGGAAAAAAGAGCCAGGGATAGAGCACTTTTCATGTTATTTTCAGAGCTTTTTTTTCTGTTTCTGTTATTCTGTCTCATATCCACACAAAGGCTGACAACCTTATAGCTGTTAATCAATCTATTAGTTGCTGTGACAGAGTTCAGTGCAGTCCACTGAAATATTTTGATTTTACAGAACACTATTTGATAACAGAGTTACTGAACAGAAAACACAACCAAGCTGCTGTTTTCAAGACCTCAGGTTTTTCATGAGACGTAATGGTATCTGTGCTTTCATAGCCCTGTATGGAATTACCATATGCAGACCCATGTATCAGAAACAATACTGTTTTAAGTGTTCTGAGTTGCAAGACTAGCAAACACCTACTTAGCCTCAACTATCCTTCCATTGCAATCATAAAAATAAATGCTGTCCATTGACATAGGCCTTCTTTGACAGGTCAAAGCTATACAGTTCTGTTAACACCCAGTGAAGACCTCCCCAGTTCATAAAACTCACCTAAATGTTCTCTTTAAGACTATCTCCATGCTGCTGAGGCCTGCCCTTGTTATGCTTCTCCTGGCACCATCATGTCTCTCACATGTCACCCCCCCAGTCTCTCACAACACCTTATTTAGCAATTCCTTAGCCTTCAGGTCAACAGTGCAAAGCCTGCTCCATCTCAGCACATCATACTGCCCCACATTGACAGTACCCACAGCCTCCTAGCAACCTCTCTGCTATCACCACATCAGCATTGTCTCCCTGCATCTGGGCTAAGTACCTCAGACATGGTGCCTTTGAGGTGGCACTGCAGAGTAACCTGTTCTGCCAGACACTGAGATGGATAGAAATGGGGTAGAGCTGTAGCAGGTACCATGAATCATGAGTCTGTGAGACAGCTATTTGGTCCTGTAGCTTTAACTAAATGGCAAGATTCTTGGACTACAGGGTGGGATTTGATATACTCTTTGAATGACAAATAACATTTGTCAGCTTGACACAGGGGGACACTTTCAGCAACGCCTGAGGGACTTGAGAGCATGTGTCCCACTGACTTAACAGAAAACATTAAGAAAATCATGGTGCTCCTTCCCAAATATTTAAACACAGGTTGGAACACAGGTGGTTTTCTTTTCATTAGGTAGCTGACATTTGCTCATCCTGTGAAAGATAATGTCAACACTTAACTATCTGCTAGCTGCTTTTATAACTCTCTTAATAAATGATCTAGTCTCCTTCTTTTCCTTTATCTGTAACCACAGTTCCCAAAAATAGATTATCATAGTGTTAGAATTTTTTGGTACAAAGTACTTGATTTAGTAGTTATTTAATAATTAATAATTATTTTCCTTATTCCCCAGCTGCTTCTTGATCTTTATGTTAATGCTGTATACCGAGACTGTGGGGACTTGTATGTGTATACAGCCAGAATTGTCTGACCCGTTTCAGTTCAGCTCCTTTCCATTCATGAAGGAATTCATTACATTTGAAAAGATAATTGGAAAACAAACTGGCTTCTTCAGAAAGGTAAACAGTACGATTGCAATAGCTCTATTTCAATCTAAACATAAAAATCAATCACCCAGAACAATAAAAATCATCCTACAGAAGACAAGAAACAATAGAATCCATATTTTATATATATTTGCTTGTACCTTTTAAAGAAAGAGCAGAGGTCGGGACATGAGGCTGAAATTTCATGTGATAATGATTTCAAGGTCATTACTCTCTATTTAGTCTACTTAAGTAGGCAAACAACATTATATAAAATGATGAAATAAACTAAGGTAATGGTGGATGATGAGAACACCTCTTCTTTTTTTTTCCTTTTGGATAATTATATAGAAACACAGGTCTCCCCAGGATCCTCATCTCATACAGGACACTGACACATTCCTACAGAGGGCAGATTAGAGCAGAAGCCCAACCAAAGCTGTAAAAACTGTGAGCATTTCTCTCTTTCTAGAAGGCCCAGAAAAATCTGTCTTGTGGGAAAAAAAAAGGGGGGGATGCAATCCTCTCTCCCTTGCTTCTCCCCTTCATACGGAACAAAGCCTCAAGTGCTTTGACCTGCCCTTTGGGGGTGGTTCAGGCTTGCCAATGGTTCTGCAGGGGAGGCACCTCCAGAGTCACCGAAGCCCCAGCTCAACTCTTGGCTGAGAGCGGTGGAGATATGCATTTCTATGAGGAGTGAAAGGTTAACAGTAGTGCTACATTGCAGTGTTACTCAGTGCACCCGTGTACCTCTTCTGACCCTCTACCTACCTCTGCCTGCCCCAGGCAGGCCTAAAGTGACCATGAAATTAGACCAGAGCCAAGAGGAGAGACAAAGTCAGCAGACACCAGCGTGTCTGAGCCTACTGAACGTTACAGTTGCACAACTGTTTTGTTTTCTGTGGTAGCCAAGCTTAGACAGAACATAAGAGTATCCTAGATGTGCTGTTCCCATTTCCTGTTCTTTCAAGGATGCTCCGTGTCCTGAATTTGCCGTGTGAAATTGGGAAGATACTTTAGCTCACAACGTGATGTAGAACATGCACAGCCATTTTTCACCTCCTCTTGAGAAACAGCATTACTTCTGCTGCCCTTCTCTTCGCAAAGGTCAATCATTTCACTCATCCAAAACTCCTTCAAAGACTCCTCAGTTTTATTCTCAGCAAGGACTGCAGAATTTCAAAGAGACTGAAAATAAGCCTGTCTGAAACTCAGCAATTTCTATCCTCAGATTTTTATCACTGTCCTTGGTTTTAGTTTCTAGGGGGTTGTCTCTCATGAAACTCAGTTTGTGTTCCAGGCTCAGCCCAACCAAAATAACTCCAAGTGAAACATAGTATGAAAAAAAAAAGCTGAATCTTAGCAAATCAGACACATGTAGCTATAATTCTGTCGAGATTCACTCAAAATTAGCCATAGGTTTACTTGGAACTTTCACAACCGAAGTAAATCTTTTGATAAACCTGGCTGAACTTTCAAAGAGTGTGGGTGCAGGTTTTATAACATGAGCTTTCACAGCTCAAGTCATCACCTGCATTCTGCACTCTGTACATGCATTACAAAACAAGGTCTGGTTCTGGGCTCTTTTATACTGAGATAAATCAGATAGATTCCCTTGGAGCTGAGTTACATCTCTGAAAAAAGTCATGCTCAGAGCATTTATATGCTCTTCTTAAAAGAATGTCTTGAAATATACAAAGAAATTCAAGCTTACTTGGAAAACTGTAACTTTCAGAAATTCAAGCTTGCTTAGTAGATCATAATTCTTAGGAACTGAGTGCAAATTTGGGCTGGTTTTTTTATATAAATATGCCAACTCATATTTGTCAACTTTTTTATTTTCCAAAAGGAAATAGAAAGCTTTAAAACTAACCCCCACATCACAGATTTAATCTGACTGCAAATACTATTAGATATAAAGTACACTTTTTAAAGGCATGATGGTTTCAGTTAAGTCCTTACTTTAACTTTTCTTGTTCATTTTTCTAAAGAAAATTGTTTCATTTTCAGAGTGAACTTGCTTTTGCAGCTGCTTTTACGCCTGCAGCTTTGTGTAATCTCGAGTTCCATTTATTGAAGGCGGATGTTCTCTTGAGATTGGTCTCTCTCAGTTCCACACAACACCCACTTGACATTTGCTGAGGACAAAAAATAAGGCAAAGGATACAGTATGGTTAAAAGTCAAAAGCTATAAATACTTTCAGCCTCTGAAATATTCAGCATCTTAATACGGTTACTTCCAAAGTTCAAGTTAGAAACACTCCAGGTTCATTTTTCATGTTGTGTTCTAAACTAATATAGTATTCAGAGTTTGATTTGCTGATCATTTAATGTATTTATGAATGGAAATGAACACTGAAAAGTGAAATCAAATTAATGCCTGTGCAGCGATGGTAAGATTATTGCAGCATTCAAAGTGTTTTTTCACATTGTCAAAAAAAATCACTTCCATAAATCCTTTCTTTTTCTCACAAACTGAGATGGATCTATACCACTCAACAATGCTCAAACATGCAAATGCTCACCATGCACGACAATTCTCCAATGCTATAAACATAATCAAATATCCAACTCTTAATTAGCCTTTTAATGTCTGGAATTAGGAATTGAAGACCCTCTATTCTGTTACATAATACCTTTCTGGATGCAAATTCTCAGTTACTGCATAAAGATAAGAAGAAAAACAGTGCACATGAGGTTGCTAGAAGCACGGAGGGAGGACACAGATGAAGTGTAACCAAGTCTTGGAGCACTGCTGTCACCATTTGCATAAGTCTAGTATTCCCCTTGCACATGCAGTACCAAAAAGCATGTGAAAGGGGGCCAACAGCATCTGCTTAGCTCAGCTCTCAATTTGATACCCATTTACCCTGGACCCACAGTGAAAAGGTATCAGAGAAAGTGGCTAGACCACATATGCTTAAATCAGAGCTGACTACACAGAGCAAATAACCAGGGAATTTCTCTTTGGCCCTTAGGGAAGAAAAACAGTGCTCATCTAAATTAGGTAGGGGTGCAAGTCATCCAGAGGTGGGTGTGAGGAGGGAGTGGCTCATGCCTAAATCTTTGCCTAAGAACTCAGTTGTCTATTGCCAGCACACTGCTGGCACATGTCCATCACCCCTTCCAAGAAATTAAATTCAGTGTTGAGTTGTATCTTGGGTACCTACCTGAACTTTCAGCATCATGGGTGGCTTTGAAAATACAGTTTCTATTCTCTCTATTCTGCTGGAAGAAGAAAAAAAGCCTTTTTTGTTCCTATATGTTGTCAGAATTAATTAATGAATTCTGGTATAATGCTGTGGAAAAATAGCTGAGATTATTTTAAGAGTAAATAGAAGCATTATACTCTTTGTGGTGTTAAGTCACTTGTGTAACTTTGCTGGACTTGTGCCAGAACCAAGCTGCAGTAGTTTATGAAGGAGCTCTGCTAGTTCTTTTAATGATAAATCAAGCTAAACGAAGGAAGCATTCCTATTTCTGACAGGTACATTCCAACACTGACTGCAGGAAAATGAAATCAGCTACCTTTATGAACCCTCAACTCCGATAGTATCTGAAAAAGTACTTTGTGTCAGCTACTGTACATGTCTTCCCTGGATAAGGGTCTCTCAAATATTCCTGGGACATCTGGCCATGAAGTGACAGCCCAAAGCTATTTGATGCCTCCGTTTCCCTGTTTACAACTGTAGGTGCCATTTTTAATACCAGTGATAAAATCATACTTTCAGTTAATCTGTGGCCATTGTTTCAAGACGCCAGCATCTAGCCAATAGTTTGTCTGGAGTATTCGACAGCAACATTGCTCTTGGAAAGAGATACTTGACAGCCATCATTTTTATCATGAGAAGAAATCAGGCAAGTGTCACTCACTAAAACCCGCGCTAGGGGAAGAAAGCAAGTCAGGATGGGGAAGGTGAAAGGAATTACTTATTCAGTGGAGGGCTGAGCAGCACAGACCCAGAAGACTGAATCCCTGAGTAGCAGTTTTAGGAAGCTACTAGTAACTCAGCTCCAGTTCCTTTAAGTATGGAGAGCCTTCCTTCAGTCGGTTTGTCAGTGTTGTAAATTGAATAGCGTGCTCACAGCAGGTCAAACTGACATAATGTTAAAACACCGGTCACTCAACTGTGTTAAGACTCCCAGTGGTATTGACACTCGCAGAGCTGACCTGGTGCTTGCATACCAGCAAGTGACACATTTTTAAAATATCTCCAATGTAAAGAGCTTCTGTAGGAGCAAAATAGAAGTAATTAGTTACCACAGCCGAGCAGTGGGAGGAATACAATTCATTGTTTCTGTGAGCCCACAGAAGTGCCTGTAAGGCTTTTGTTTGTTTGTTTTTAATGTCTCTATATTGAAACAATTTTTTCTCGGTCTGGATATGTGCAGCCTAAACCATTTTCTCCATTTAATAATTTTACTCTGCTGAGAGGCAACATCACCTGGGGAGGAGTAAAGAACCATAGAAAAGCTAAGTAATTTTCTATGTCCGGTTTTTCCACTTAAAAGCTTTACAGTGCCCCCCGAAGAGTCTGATGAGACTCTGTTTATTTGTTTGCTTTTAATTTCAAAGGTTTTTTTAACAGATTTGGACAGACAAGTGAAAACAGCGAGGATTTGATAATTGTAATCTTTTGCAAACAAATTCATGACATTTATAAATACAGATGCATGGATTAAAATTCCTAGACAATGGAATATTGTTATTGGACAGCATCCTGGGCTGCATACCTGGTATGCTGAGGTATAATCAAGCATAGGGTAGGGTTTTATGTGTGAAAGCAACGCTTGACTGGATTTAAATGGTTTTGATTGGAGCTGATATGATGCATAGTTGGACATAATGTTCATAATTGCCTATTTTTCTTGGCAAACAACAAAGTGCTTGATGACTGCTTTCTGAAATGTTCACATCTATTTCTTTGTGAAGTGTGCCACAATTTAACAGTATTTCTAAACAAGCTTGTGTTGTGTCCTCTGCCTGTGAGAGAATGCACTCCTTATTGACTTAATTTCCTCATTATGGCAGAATTGCAGTATCACCTTTGTCAAGGTTGAATCTTGGTTTGGTTTTAATGACAATTCCCACAAACACCTTTCCTCTTCTATTGTACTCTCTTCCTTTTTCTATGCACTTCCTAACAACCATCACTGAAATTCAGTCAAATCTGCAAGCTGTCTCACACGTGTTCCTCAAACAGACTAATTTTATCTTTTTTTTCATTAGTGTTTGACACAATCCAGAGGAGGTGTTTTGAGATAAGCATCTCAGAACTATAATGATTCTAGCCTCCTTGACACAAATGTGTGCATACACACACAGTTTTTCTCCCCAAGGCACAGTTCTGCCTCAGAAACTTAACTACTTTCCTTGTAAAATGTCTTTCTGGGTTAAATGCATGAACATTCTTTTCCAAGCTGGAATTAAAGAAAGGGCAGCCCCAGCCCTCTTCTGCCAGGGCTCCTATCATTGCCACAACTCTAATGTGCAACAGGTCATCAGGAATTCAGGAAGTATTGTCTGTTCTATTGCATTTCGATTTGCTTACAGAATGATCTGAGGTCTTTATTTTGCTGCTTCTTGGCGTGCACCTCACCATGGTCTGATAAGATGATCTGCTGTCTGGAAGATTGTGCAATGGCTGCGGTCAAGACACATGCCCAGGTTTTTTTCTCACAATTCTAATTGCTAGCATCTTCCAGCACTGTTTGCTCCATCTTTCCTTTAGATGCCTTCTGATAATTTCAACTGACCTTTGGTATCAATAAAATTAATTTTAATTTTAATTAGTTTTAATAAAATTAATATAGATGGTAGAAAGACTCCAACACTGGAAGGGACTGTCCATGCTTCAAAGTGGCTTGAAGAGGTGGACCATTTCCAATCAAGACTTGGTGGGATTTTGGCACTGAAAACTCAGATGCTACATACCTGCTATGCTCCTTACAAGTAGGCAAAAAACTCAGCATCTCATAAATTAGATGCTACCAATTCTGAGCCAGTGTACTGGAGGGAAATAATGATTTTCTTATGTTTGACACAGCAGAAAATCTTCGTGAGAAGCTGACACACAAAAACTGTTCCTTCAGCAAAAGAACATGACCACATGAAAAAACAAATCTCTTATTCTTTTAGGACAGAGAATGAGCAATATTTATCCCTTAATAAGATGATCAGTTTGAACATCAGGGAAAACCAAACATTCCTCCAAATAAAGGTCACTAAAGTGCTGTAATGAAAAGACTTCCTGAAGGCTGAACTAACACAGGGGAAAAAGCAGACCATGAATGTACAGAATAGAGTGCCTCAATCAAATTATTTAGGCAATATGATTAGGCTCTTTGCTTGCAAAAACAAGGACCATTACTTGCTTAGGAAGAGCCAGCAGGAATGTTTCGCTGAGGTGCATGAGCCATAGCTTGAGTGTCCCTAAATGTTTCCCAACAAACAAAATCATTTCCACACAAACTAAAAAGAGGAGCTGGCAGAGGGAAATGTCTCTTTCATCTCTACAATATTCCTTTTTTCTTTCTTTGTAACGAGGCAGGCCATCTGTAAGGCAAGAGCAGTGAAGTTGCTGCTGTGTGGAGAGGAAATACTTCTTCAGCTAGCAGCATTCTGGGCGGTGCCTCACATGCCACCCAGAGTGCTTAAGAGCATGCATTTAACTTTGGTGGACCTACTGTGTTTGTGATACGTTCTCCAGAAGAGCTGGGAGAGAGGAGAAAAGGATTCCTTAAAACCATGAAGTAATGTCGTTTCTAATCATATAGCCGGAGAAAGTTCCTTAATTGTATTTACTTATGGTAAAGCTGTAATTCATACTGTAATACAATATTCAGCACTTTTACCATTTGACAGACATGCATTTCACTGTCTTTTCACTGCATCTTGGGATGTTGGTGAACTGAGACAGTTCTGCACCAGCAGACCCTACAAGTAATAAACAGATATTCCCCCACTGCTTGTCAGATTTTTAGCACATGATCAGTGAAAGCACTGACAAACAATAGAAGTATCTGCTGGCAGTCTGTGAGTGTTGAAATGCTCAGGCTTTTCTGATGGTTACAAACCTGCTTTATTTAAGAGAAATAAGAGACTGTGCAGATACACGTATTCTGAAAGTTCCAAGCTAAGTAAGGGTACCTGCGTGAGTTTAGCACTGATCTAAGTGAATTAGTTTAATGAAAAGGTGGAGGTTTGCATAAAGATGAGGTTTCATCTTTCCTGCTCCCTGACAGCTGTGCTTAATACTGCTTTATGTGAAAAAGGCAAAGGAGGAGAAGAGGAGAAATGTCTTTGAGATAATCTCATCGGAAAGTAAGAAAACAAGCGTGTGCCCTGCCTACTCCAGCTGCTCTCCACCCCAGGAGTAAGAGTTTGAAGTGAGCTTATATATAAACAATAAACACGTTGTTCCTGGAGCATTTGCTTTGAGTGTTTGTAAGGTATTTGGCTTGAAAGTGCTGTCAAAGTATGCACTTTTTAAAATTAGACTTCGCCTCTGAGGTTCATTAAGATAGCCTTGAGCAAGAGTCATTTATTCAACCTTTCTTTTAAGGTATGAAGTATGAAAGTGAAGAGTAAAAATAATTTGAGTGAAGAATGTCTAAAAATGGAGTAATTAACCATGGTCTAGTGACGGGTTTCAAAGCATCTCTTTAACTCCTTTCTTCCTCCTTTTTTCTTGTATACTCTGTTCAACAGATTAAAATTAATGCTTCAAAATTGGAAAATGATAAAATGTAATCTCTAGTGCTGGTGCACGCCTCTGAAAGATCTGTGGGTGATTTGTCATACTGATTTTTCTGCGTAGAGAAGACAGACCTACCATCCTGTACAGAGTTTGCCAGATATATTTGAGAGGATTTTATTTTCTTCTCCCTTCTCCAACTGAACTTGAAATTGATCACTTGGGCAAGATGCAAATTATTAATCTTCAGTCAGGCTTGCCCCAAGTGCTAACTATATAACATGCATGTACCTGGCACTAGCAAATCACACTGTTCCTGAGAGCAATTGATAATAATATTATTAGCCGAAATGTTGTATGGGTTGTTGTGAACAGGGCTGTCTGTACACAATTCAACAGAAACCGCAGGAGAAAGGGGGAAAAAAAAAGAAATAAAAGAAGATAAGCTTAAAAATAACAAAAGCAGAATAAATACTTTAGCGAATTTCGTGAAGCATTAGTAACTTGACAGCATCTGCTCATTCACAACAAAGCCAGGGCAAGCCCAACGGTTTCTGTCGTTGCACTAAAGAAGAAGTTGTCACTAAATCTCAATACTTAAAAATGAATGGCAGCCCTTCAGTGCTGTAGTTCTAAAATGTCAACAAAAATGAAAGTGATTTTCAAAGCACTTTGCCTTGTGTTGTCTTCAAGGAAGTGTGGACTCTGTGCTACTTATAAAAGCTGGGTGACAATTCCTCTTTAATTCCCTGTGATTTCACTCTCGAAATGACTGGCCTACTTCCTTCATCTAATGTTACTTATAACCACAAACATATTAAGGTATAAAAAAGGGACAAATCAAGTTGACAGATCATTTTAAAATATTTCTTCAAGGTGAGAAAAAAAACAAATGAGAGAGAACTCTTCAGCTTTGAAGTTTCTGCTTCATCTTTTTCTATCTTAATTTTGAAGGCTATACATCAATACTAATTTTCACAAAACACTCACTTTACTGCAAACAATCAAACTATCAATTTAAGAACAACTGTGCAAAATGGCAGAAGCCGGCTCCAACATTTCTAGAACTGTCTTTAATTTCTCTTTCAGACAATCAAGTCATTTCGGATAGCTAGCACTTCGGTGTTTGTCTTCTCTGTTGTTTGCCTTCATAATTAGGGAGCAGAATATACTGGCATTCTGAACTCAAAGAAATACTTCTTCAATGAATCATCCTATTTAATAAAATGTCCCCTGCAAACACTGTTTTCCTTGATAAGTGCATGCACAAATAAAAGAATGGAAAAGGGTAATTGTTTGGTTGAGATGTAGGGACACACAAAGTGGTTAGTGCTAAATAACCTGGTCAGCAGCCCAACTAATCTACCGTGGTTTGTTTTCACAGCTTTGCTCTGAACATCAGTGCTGATGGCCTGACACTCCCTGCAGAGCCTGAGAGTGAATGGTAAGACAAGATACCAGCCCAATAATAGTGCTTCACCTGCAAAGTCAGAGATTCCTAGGAGGGAGAATAACAGTTGTAAAAAAAACCTCATAAACTTAACTGTGTTTTTATTTCTTTCTCTTTTTTTTAGCTCACCCTGCAAACTTCCTGCCAAAGCTGGCAAATACATTTCAAGGTGATTTAATGAAGGGAAACACTTTTATTTTTAGTTTGCCTTTCTAATCCTGACTTTTTTGTTAATATTATTTCAAATCTGGACTGAGAACGTGACAAATTAAAGAAATCAACTTGCTTTCAAGGCAACTACACTAAATAGTCTGCATTACCTATTCTAAAGCCTGCCTATGCAAACTTTCATCTCCAGGAAGCATCTACCTTGTGAAGGCAGCAAGATGCAGAACAGTCCATGTGATTGCAAATCACCCTCGACTTCACAAGACTGAGCTCATTTTCTAAGCCACACGATGCAAGAATGAGCTCTGCATAGAGCTGATTCTGTCTTTGTCCTCACTTTGCTACTTGGTGAGGTAAAAGTAGCCAAATTGTCCAAGTAAGGTTTCACAATCTGTTCAAAGCAAAAAATTGTCTGATAAGAGCTTCCTATCTAATTATGCTTTCAGGCCTGGCCTTGTTTGGTCCTATTTCCTGCTAAGGTCCATCATATTCAGTGAAAGCACCGCTGCATTCTCAAATAGTATCCTGTACTACAACTGAGGTCAAATGGGACTCTTCCCACTGTGGCAGTGAGCTGTACTTGGTGTATGTATGGCTGGTTTAGATCATTTCCTACTCAGCATGGGAACCGTTATGAATTATACTGACAGACCTAATTGTGCCCATTCATTGCTTCCAATCTCCTAAGAACAGCTGTGAACAGGCAGGCAAAAAAAATCCACCTAGTGCAGTATTGTATTCAACTACAGGCACCAGCAGGTGTCTAGAGAACAGGACTAGAATATAGTTATTGTTCCCTTGTTTACTTTCTCATCCTCATAAACTTCAACAGAAAGCTTTCCTGAGCCACAAACTGTTACTCTGGGTTGAATACTATAGGTATTTTTTCCACTATGTATAATCAACTTTCTGAAACCAGGTAAACTTTCAATATCCACAACAACTTAAGGTGCAGAGTTCCAGAGCTTGTCTACCATGGAGACAATCTCTTCTTTTTGTTCATTTTCAACCTAACTCCTGCCAGATTCATTTGCTTTCCCCTAGTTCTTGCATTACAAGAAACAGCAAACAATTGCTTTCCTACACAGATTTTCTGGAAAAGCAGATTTTTCAGAAATCGTTCATAAAATCATTTCTCTTGCAGCCTGAAGAGTCCTAGCCTATTGAGTTGCTTGTTTTATAGAAGCCGTTCTATACCTTTAATCATGGCTGTCATCCTGCCCTATACAATTTTCAGCTGCATAGTATTGTTTTTGACTTGTCAGTCAATTTCCCATTCACTCGGTTCAGTGAGGTCCTTCTCCAAACACTTTTGCAGGAAGCTTTTTAGCACAATAGCTTAAGACTTAGCAAACGCTATGTTAATTGCACTCGGTCCACATAATTTATGGTTATGTTGAAAGGTACATGATATAGGAGAGACCCCTAAGGCTCTTCACTTAATATATCCTCCCAGGGAGAAAACTTGTGTTAATTCTCTACTCTTTGTTTCTCCATTTTTAAAGCAGTACTTACACATTCACCTCACAGTTCTGAACTGCACCCGACATCTTTTTAGGTGCCAAAAAGTTGCCTGATACAATGCTCAGCTGTGCAGTATCTAACACTAGTTTGGGATCTAGTTCAAATTGATACTGTAAATTCTAGGAGGCATCTGATCATCAGAGTCATAAGCATATTGCAATGGTTAGTTATGTGTTTTTATTGCCAGAATTTTAACTCTCTAGCACATACAGTGAAAAAAGCCATTTGTATGGTTAAACACAAGTCAGCATGCTGTAACAGTGGTCTATTCATGACTCTGTCACAGCTCCGTGATGTGCAGCAAATGTTTTTTATAATTATCTTGGCTTCAGGTCCCGATAGTCTGCTCCATATTTGTCATTTGTTTTAAATTTAAGGTCTCATGGGCGTTAAGCTGTGTTTTGTTATGGCTATCTGTGACAAGCCCTACAATCACTGTATTTCTGAGCAATTCCTGAATGGATCTTCAAGGTACTGTTGAAACAACAAACATAAGTAATAATGTGTATCTGAAACCTACTGTGAATTCCTTAGTAGTGTTTAGTGCTCTCCTTCATGATGCTTTCTGTCACCAAGATGGAGCTTGATTTCTCTCACAGATGTAGTCCCAGAGAGAGACTAGCTGGTTTATTAAGAAAGGAGTTCTGTCACAGCAGTCAGGTAATCACACCTAAGCACAGATTGAGTGTTCATTTTCCAAGGTAATGCAAGAGGATGGGGATATTTTAAAGTCACTTGCTTGTTTCACTTGGAGCTTTATTTAACTTAGGAAAACACAGACACAGCTACAGTTGCTTGACTGTTTGATGTGCAGTCTCTTCCTTAGCTGTCTTCTTGTGTCACCCTCACCACATCAAGGCTTTTAGTTCAGGGACCTGTATGTAAAATGGAGAGCTGAACAATAGAAAGAGAAGACTCAAATTTGGATAGATATTTATTTCATCAGTGACTAAAGCATCCCTTTATTTATTTATTTATTGATAGTAGAGTAAGACCTCAACTAAAGTCTGTTGGAGTTGATATCATCAAGTAGACTTTCCAAAAGACTCACCACCTGCTGTCATCTGACACGAAGTTCCTGATCACTCCACAGGAATGAGATTCTCCTTGTCTAGTTGGAGTGCAGTAGCTGAAGTTTGAAAACCTACAAATAGAGAAAGTAAAAGCAAACCAGAGATGTTTGCAGTTACTTTTTAAAAGTTAGCACTTTTGTTTTCAGAAAGGTAGGATGCTTTTTGACAATACGATCATTTGACAATATGATCCAATCAGACTCAGATTTTTAAATATACTAAACTTAGAGAGCATTCATTTTTAACATGTATGCTTTCAATGCATGAAAGAGTTTCAATTCTATAAAGCTGAAAAAAACAAGGACCTGTAAATTGATGGTTGGAGAAGATGAACATTTCTTGTTTCTCCCTAGTGAGGATTTCCACATGATCCCTTACATTTCCTCATACCCTGCAGTATAGTTCTCAGATATGATTTGTGACAGTTTAATAAGAGAGCATAAGAAGCCATTTCTTGCTACAGTATTTCAGGAATAAGTTCTCTCATGCAGTGCCTAAAGCAGGAGCAAAAAAGAAGATAATCTGTGTAATAGGAGATCAGACATCCAGTTCTCATCTTGCAACTGTTCCCTTTACATTGAAGGTGCTGATTTAATGAGCTCTGGGTAGAGGTGTTAGTTTGAACGAAGTGTTACTGCACAGAGGCTGCAAATAGTGTGCCATTAGCTACACTTTCATGAGAGAAGCTGTTTAAAAAGTAAATAAAAAAAGTTCATTCTAAAGTGTGAGATTCAGCATATGTGATCAAAAGATGCAGGTTTGCCAGTACATACTGAAAGTGAGACTTCAGTAGTAAGAATACTTAATACGTGAGGAATTCTAGTTGGGTTCTGTTTCCATATTGTATGGAAGCAATTATGAAATTAAAATATTTATAAATGACCTAGACCAAACTGCAGTCTTTGGTATAATGTTTAAAGAAAATGAAATCTCTTAATACTAAAGTGCTTCTATCCTGCTGTTCAGAGAAAATGGGATAAGAAGTTCCTACAGTGTCAAATGATTCCTGCTTTGTCAAACAATATTGAAATCAGCTTGATTTTCCATTGATGTTTTGTTTTTCTAATTCCACTTAAAAGACTAAGTGCTGACAATGCATGTGCTGAGCTTATGGATAGAAGAGCTGAATTCACTGAATTGCAAAAAAACCCCTGGCTTCATACAGAGACCGGTTTGTCTGGGTTCCCTTTATTATTTCGGGTGGTTTTCTGAACTTTGCTGGGAAACTAAGGTTATGGATTGAAGATATTGAAGTCTCATGAGTATGACTTTGGCAGCCAGTAACTGAATTTAAATAGCCAGGCACACAGCCTGTGTGGCTCAGCCATGATACTGTCAGTATTCACACAATGTAGAGTGTTTTCGTCATATTTTTATGCTAGAAATTACGTAACATTGAGCCTCTCCATTTCAAACTGTCATGGGTTAATGTAGCTTGTCAGAAAAAATAAGCTTCTGTATTTAAAGAAATTGTGGAGATCAAGGACAGAGGCTGATAAAACAGGACCTTAGTTGTCTTTTTTTTTCCCCCTGAAAAAGGAAGGGTGGCAGTGACAAAAGACTAGAGCTGATTTAGGATTTATCAACAGAATGTTTATTTATCAGCAATCTATAATCAGTTTTGAAAGCAAAATTAAAAATTCTCAGCACATAAGCAAGACAGTTTGATACAAAGGAAGTGTAAGATATCACTTGACTAAAGGGAATAGCACAGAGATCATTTTTTAGATTTATGCTTTCAATCTCAAGCATATATGAAAAATATTATTAGGTATCTAAATCCTTAAGAGGGATAGGTAAAGGAGAAGTGTCCCTTCCAGCCCTAAAAGTTAACATGGTGTAAGAACAATTTCCATCTTTGAAAAGTTTCTGGTTTTATACTTAAAAGTTACGGCATGAATTTGCACTTACTGAGTGCAGTAGCCTAAGATCAGTCCCTAAGTGTCAACCATTGTGTAGACTGCCTCTGTAATTTTTCAATCTTTCAATTAAGTGCACGTTATAATTTTATGGCTTCAGTCTGTGTTACACAGCTCACGCACAACTGTGTTAAACAATGAAAGGAGCAGTCTGGAATGAGGAAGAGACTACAGGGAGGATCCAGTCTGACAATGAAGCTGACACAGTAAAGGTAAAAGGGGTTTAACGGCTGACAGACACCCATGATTTTTAATTATCCTTTCCACATGCCAATTGTTGCAACTCATCTCGCCCCCACACCTCTCCCTCTCTCTATCCCCATCTTCATCACATGCCTGCTCCCCCTATCTCTTCTGTACATCCTGAAATGCCCTCGCATTTTTTCCCCTGCCTTTTCTTTGCCCTGTTTCACTGATCTCCACCTACCCAAACCCCTATCAAACATAAAAATGTTTGGAACTCACAGGGTGTTTCCTGACAGGCTATTGCTTATTCCTTCCCTGTGAGTCAGCCTTTCTCATCCCTGCTCTCCTCCTGCGTGGTGAGGCCTTCCTTTGCATGCATACACCCTCATCCCACATTTCTTTTGTATTTTCAGGTGGTAAGTTCCTCAAGGCAATTACCATCTGCTCTTTCTCCACGCAATCAGACCTCTCCATGCATTAGTGTGCATTCCATACCAATATAAATTGCATGCATTTTCAAAATTAATGAGAATAGCAACCCAGATAAGTACGTAATGAACTTTACGGTATTTTTAGCAGACCTTCTTAGATGCAGGTACATGCCCATAATGAACAGCAGAAGGTCACAGTGTTCTTGCATTGCTCATGTACTTCTGGAAAATGAATATATCAAACTGTAGCAAATATTTCTCAACTCACTTCTGGGAATTCTGGTATTCAAACCACTCATAAAAATAAGACAGAAAGAAGAATAAATAAAAATACATATGTTCTGTTTGTGGGTGGCCACAGGTAGGATTTACACATGTAGCAAGTAATAGACTGGCTCTCAGATGCCTCTCTCAGGTAGTTTTTTATATTAGGTCAGCCTGTCTCTGGTATACTCAGCGTGTCAAGAAGTGAGAAAGAAAAACAAGAACAGAGCGAGCGAGAGAACACACTTTATAAAATATTTTTGGGGACAATCACAGTAACAGTACAGGTTTATGGACAGGGTGGCAAGTGCTCTGGAAGTATTGGCATACGTTCAGGTTTACTCAGCTCCTCCTCTCTCTGAGTACTAGGCACAATGAATCCACTGCCAAGTATAAAGACACCTTCTTCCTAAGTGACACAGAAAAGAAGACTCTTTCAGAACACATTATTGCACTCTAAAGCAGTTGACTTTATGATAGTCATTACCTAAATATTTCACACGAGAGATTTATTCTACCAAGAAGCTCTGAAACTGCTATAAAATTGATTATATTTTACTTCAGCTTTTTTGATCCGTTCTGATTAATTAAAAATACGTTTGGATTGCGATAACATTCTGCTGTTTAGTTATTCAAGGACAAGCTTTTGCTGCTTCCATTTCTCTGTGTGTTCCATATGGGCTGCATCCACTGTACTGCATGTGTATGTTGTGCAGATGTGACTAAGGGAATACCACTTGTGCAAATATTTACTAATCGGTGTAGATCACAGACAGTAATCATACAGAAATATTTTGGAGCTTGCCTAGAATATTTTAAGATCCTCACAGGTACACAATGTTCTAATCTCTCTCTCCTCCTTTCAGGCTCTGCAAACTTTCTCACATGCAGAAAGATAACTTCA
>VZRI01003604.1:20712-50894 GCA_013397515.1 Upupa epops | reverse complement strand
CAGAGCCTCATCCAGCTCAGCCTTAAACACCTCCAGGGATGGAGCCCCAACTACCTTCCTGAGTACTGGGACAACGCATTCGAGGCTCTCACAACTTTCACAGAGAAGAACTTCCTCCTCACATCAAGTCCATTGCCTTATTCGATGCACCTAACCTCACAAGTCACGTACAGTGTGACATTTTAGCTTATGAGCCCGATCCACTGTAGCTCAGATAGCTGAGAAAGTGCCTCCCTAAGCTGTCACTGTGACAAAAGCAGTCCTGTGATTTGGTATAAATGTTGTGTAGATAGGACCCAAATCTAAAGGGGAATATAGCAAACAAGCTTGATTCTCTTCTGACATATTTATTACAAGGTGCAGTGTGTTCCGTAATTAACAACAAACAGCAGTTATTAAAATCCAAATGTTGAAGGGGAGAAGAATCCCAGACACCTTCCATTTTTTTAATAAAAATATTTTCACCTTGATTTTTTGATCTCTCTTGCATAGGTGAATTTTTGCAAGTTTCATTCTTGAAGGGCCTCTCTGGAAAGTAAGAGCTGTCTGGAAACATTGCACAAAGCACTGACCTAATCTTAAAGACAAATAATGTGGCCTTGTGTGCTGCACTGCACAGAAGTGCTGCAAAATATCACCTAACCCAGCATCAAAGTTTTCTACCTTGTTGCTTTGAAGGAAACGATCCATAGAAGTTTTGGACTGTAACACGTCAGAGACCAGATTCCTTACTGGAGTGCAGACTGGGTCTTTTAAGGAGGCTGAATGAACTGGTGATTCATGTGAAAGTCATAGAATTATAGAATCATTAGGGGATTGAAGGGACCTCAAAAGATCATCCAGTCCAATCCCCCTGCCACAGCAGGATCACCCAGACCAAGTCGCACAGGAACACACCCAGGTGGATCCGGAACGTCTCCAGAGAAGGAGACTCGACAGCTCCCCTGGGCAGCCTGTTCCAATGCTCCGGTACCCCCACTGGGAAGAAGTTCCTGATACTGATATGGAACCTCCTTTGTTCCAGCTGGCACCCATTGCCCCTTGTCCTATCACCAGATGACTTTGAGAAGAGCCTGGCTCCATCCTCCTGACACCCACCCCTCGCATGTTTATAGTGAAGGGATTTCATCATCTGCATATTTTTACCCAAGGTGAGAACTGCAAATTTAAAGGGAAAGATAAAAACCACCTGGGAAGACAAGTAGAAGCTTCACAAAGGAAAAACAAAACAAAGCAAAAGTCTCAAAAAAACCCCCTAACCCAGAAACAAACCCAGATCGCCCTAGGAGTAGGTAGTTAATGATTAAAACCCCTAGGGTTTGTTCTGGACTTATTTGTTTAGGGAAATAGCAGTAAGCCACTGTAATTTTAGGGAAGAACTAACAGCTGCAACTAATGGTCCCCATGGAAAACTCCTGTAAGCTGTAAATGGCTGTGAATAGCTGAGTTCTTGTCCACATGTGCAATTACCTATATGCCATCCTAAAAAGAAAGAAGGCAAACAACTACTTCCACAAGATAGTAATTTGCATGCCGTTCAGAAAAGCTTTTCATGAGAAAAAGCTCACAAGAAAAAGCCACATGAGAACCCATGCTCCTAACACTGGTGGACTGTGAGATACCGTGACTTGGTAGTAAAATACGTTTTGTTCAGCAATGTCTAGACGAGCTGAATGGCCATTTTAAATAAGGTACAGATCATATCAGTCAGCTGTGCTGCTACTGCTGCTGAATTTTGGGAATTATTTGGAATGGATTAAAAGAACTGTGTTTCAAGAAACCGTGACAAAGAAAGCAATTAAACTTGGAACAGCGTTTATTATAATCAGTGCAGAGCTAAATAAAAAAAGCAGCAGCCTCTGACACAGAAAGTCCTTAGCGACAAAGCACTGGAAACTAAAGTACTACATGTGGAGTATTGCTGTATGAACAGTCGGTAAGATAAGAGTACAGTTTGATCTAGCAGAGTTTTTCTTATAAGCACATCTTTTAACAATGATGGGAGGGACTCAGCAGTAGTCGGTGTAACCTCGTACCCAGCAAAACTGATTTTTTTACTTACTGCATCCAACTGTGCATGTCAGACTCCAAATGTATTTTATTTGGCAGAGCACTGTAGCTGCTATACTCTCTCTGAGCCAAATTCTGCCCTTGGCTTCAGGCACACAGCTCCCATTGACTCCAGTGGAAGTTGTACAGAAGGAGATAGATTGTCTAAATTAGGCATGCTCTTGACATAGCGAAGGAAGGAAGATTCACTGCTGAACTCCAGAGTGGAGTTCACCAAGGGCCAGCAAAGTCAATCTTGACAGTCAATGGCTTGCAAGATCCATAAAATAAATAGCTCATACACACCGCTTGAAAAATAAAAGGATTCTCTCAGCCTTTGAGGCAGGGCTTCCTTTGGCTCATTACCTCAGAAGCACTCCATTCTCAGAGCATTTTGATTCTGTACTGTAGTTGGTTAAAGGTGCTACTTTTTCTTCAAATTCACCTAGATCTCTCCAAGACTCTTTCTGAAATACACTGCCGTTAGCTACACCATCCTGCCACCAGCTACAGCCCTGCTTTTTTCTCTATCTTGCCAAAGGGTATTCCATTTAACATTGCTTGTGGTTTGACTACTTCTGATTTCTTTCACTCTTAGAATGACAGGACTTATGTCTGATGTTCTCCTAGATTTAGAGTAACACATTTTGTGTAATGCAAAGTTAACAGATGGGTGCTTTAACTGGGACCTCTTGGTTTTACCTCAGTAACAGCAGAAAAAGCCTCTGAGCATAATGGCAGTGGGCCCAACTTACTGTGTTTCTTCCATACCCATCTTCTTCGGCAAAAAACCCATGCATCTGTTCTGAGAAAACCCCAAAGTCCTAGAGATTGCAGTAGGCTTGCAAAGAGAAGACTACCTGAATGAAATCAATAGAAACAACTCCATTTAGTGTTTCACACGGTTTTGGTACATTGATAACAAAATCTTCTTCGCTTGTGCTTAAAAACTCGGTGAAGGTCAGATTATGCTTCACTGGTCATATCATAATTCATAGAATCATCAGGAATCACAAGGGACCTCAAAAGATCATCCAGTCCATTCCCCCTGCCACAGCAGGATCACCTAGACCAGGTCCAGGCGGGTTTCAAATGTCTCCAGAAAAGAAGACTCCATAACTCTCAGGCTGCCCCCTGCAGTGCCCCATCTCCCTCCCTAGATCAGGACTGAAATATATTGGGTTTGTACATTACCAGATAGCACTCTGTATTTCCCAGTTGTTTCTATCTGCCAACACCAGTTTGTCTGTGGGATCCTGCCTCCAACCAGCAGATCTTGTGTGATTTTCAAGCAGAACAAGTGAGCAAAAGAATGAAAGATCAACTTTCAGTTGTCTTACAATGATTGCTTTGGCATCCAGAAATGCTTCAGTCTGCCTCTTGCTACTGTCTGGAAGTACTGAGTAATCTTTTCAGTACATGTATGCTCAGTGGCTGCATAACATTAGAGCCTGGCCTGTTATACAAAGTGTTTTAAATATATAATCCCAGGAAATACAGAATATTCTGTAAGCAAAGAGGGAGGGCAGCCTTCTCTTATTTCTTTTCAGCATGACAAAAGCAGCCTTTGATGGAGTGTCCCAATATGTTGACAAAAAACTCAACAGTTGACAAACACCATGAGCCAGCAATGTTCGCTTGTGGCCCAGAAAGCCAACTGCATCCTGGGCTGCATCAAGAGAAGCGCGACCAGTAGGTTGAGGGAGGGGATCCTCCTCCTCTATTCTGCTCTCATGAGACCCCATCTGCAGTACTGCACCCAGTTCTGGAGCTCCCAACACAAGAAGGAGATTGAGCTGTTGGAACTTGTCCAGAGGAGGGCCACGAGGATGAGTGGAGGGCTGGAGCACCTCTCCTATGGGGACAGGCTGAGATAATTGAGGCTGTTCAGCCAGGAGAAGAAGAGACTCTAGGGAGATCTTCTGCCAGCCTTGCAGTACCTGAAGGGGGCTACAGGAAAGCTGGGGAGGGGCTGTTTCCAAGGGCTTTGAGTGGTAGGAGCAGGGGCAACGGTTTCAGCTGGAAGACAAAAAGGTTTAGACTGTAAGTCAGGAGGAGGTTCTTCACGCTGAGGGTGCTGAGACACTGGACCAGGTTGTCCAGGGAGGTTGTGGCTGAGCCCTCCCTGGAAGTGTTCAGGGCCGGATTGGCTGGGGCCTTGAGCACCCTGCTCTAGTGGGTGGGTGGAACTAGATGATCTTTGAGGTCCCTTCCAACCTGGACCATTCTATGGATCTATAAATATCCAGTCATTTGTTTCATCTGAGACAAATTGTAGAAAGGGTTCAAAATGTTTTAATGGTCTTTATAGCCACTGTCTGCTTTTCTAGTGAAAAACAGATACAGCATCCTTTCTCCCATTTCTTCTTGAATTGCTGCTGAGAAATTTTCAACTATTCAGTCATTAATTACAAAGTTCCTACAAAAATAATGTGTGGTTCACAGATAACACAGGCGATCTCCTGACAGGATTGTCTAAGTGACTCCAGAATATTTTTGCCACTGATCTGTGAAGAAAAGTGCTGAAAGGCAGATCTGTGTGACATTGATATTAATCCTTTCTTCAAATGAAGACATAGTCACTTCTAGTTATGTCCTTCTAACTGAAAATCCCCTACCTATATCAGATATCTTATGAATAGCATCTCACAAGTCCACTTTATCAGCACTGAAGGTTCAAAGGAGTCAAGAGGTGCCCGCCAGCCCTGTTTGATGAAATACTTCCTTGGATGTTCAATTCTAAAGGGTCTCCTCAGTATCTCAAAGCCCCCTAAGTGGTTAGCCACCTTTTAAAATGTTTGAATCCATCTCTCCAAAAAATAAACAAACAAAACCTTTGCTTGGTCTTTGCAAATAGCCAAGGTGGTGGAAGTTTTTTACAGGTTTTAAACTCATTTAGCGAGTCCTAGACACTGTGTGGCTTAAACGCACCGGGATTGTGATAAGAGGGAGAGGTTCCTGTAATCCAAGCCATTTATAACTCTCAATACTTCTCAATTTTCATTCTGTAGATACAATGAAAACAGACATGAGAAATTGTTTCTTTGTCCAATTATCTTTCCAATTCTCTTTCCTCTATTGTCTTTGACTATGTTATTCATAAGTTAAGAAAAAGAAAGGCGAATAGGTTCAAGAGTTCACTTGTTTGATCGATCACTGCTTAACTTAGAGTATAAATGCTAGAGTAATAAGTTCCTCCCTGATTTATTTTTACTTATTCAAATGTATAAAAGCTCTGCATTATGTAAATATAAATAAAATCCTATATGAAAGAGGAAGACAGAATGTAAGTGCCATGGGTATGTATTGACAGCTCCTTATCCAAACACTGTTAACAAAAGTACAAGAGATGATTTACGTATTTGCAACTTTCTTTACAAATTCAGTTACATGAAATCCTGAAGATCCATCTCATTAGATGGAACAATTGATGCCAATAGGTTGGGTTTTTTTTCACAAATAAAGCTGCTTTTTTAAATTTTATAATCATGGGAAAGGAACAGCCTTGCTGAGACTAATTGATATGAATAACAGCATCAAACACACACTGTGTCTAGTGAAAACAAGAGATCTCTAAGAGATTTTCGTGCATAGAATAAAATAATCAGTTAACAGATTGTGAACTGGCCAGGATAGAAGCCAGACTGTAGTGGTCAACTGGACAGAGTCTAGTTGGAGGCCTGTTATCTAGTGGAGTCCCCCAAGGATCAGTACTGGGACCAGTCCTCAGTCCTCTTCAGTCAATTCATTAATGACTTGGATGAGGGATTAGGGGGTATGGTCAGCAAGTTTCCTGATGACACAAAGCTGGGTGGTGTTGCCAACACCGCAGCAGACTGTGCTGCCATTCAGTGAGACCTGGACAGGCTAGAGAGCTGGGCAGAGAGAAATGGAATGAAGTACAAGGGTCAGTGTAGAGTCTTGCATCACGACAAGAACAAGTCCAGGTATCGTTATAAGTTGGGGACTGACCTGTTGGAGAGCAGTGTAGGAGAAAGGGACCTGGGGGTCCTAGTGGACAGCAGGATGACTATGAGCCAGCAATGTGCTCTTGTGGCCATTGGAACANTATAAAAGCTCTGCATTATGTAAATATAAATAAAATTCTATATGAAAGAGGAAGACAGAGTTAGCATTGTGTAAGTGCCATGGGTATGTATTGACAGCTCCTTATCCAAACACTGTTAACAAAAATACAAGAGGTGATTTACGTATTTGCAAGTTTCTTTACAAATTCAGTTACATGAAANTCCGATCCCTAATTATTCTATGAACAGGTACTATTCTTTTTAGACTATTACTACTCTTACAATATGTTTTAGAATATTTCTTTCAAAGCATACATGGGGATATTCCTTCCAAACATATTTCCTGATATAGCTGGATTAAGCATTCACAAGTCTTTCAGTGACCTTTTATTTCTTAAATGCTAGAACCCTGTTGAAGTTCACCTGTTTCATTGTGGCCTAATTCCCCACTGCTAATGGAGCCTTTCTCTAGCGTGTTAGAGCAGAAGGGACCCAAGTAGGAAATGTTAGAGGCAGCCAGGTTAATAAGGGAAGTTTATACTGAAGTTTTTGTGAAAATATTGGGAGGTTTTCATAGCAGTAAAGGGCAGCACTCAGAAAGCATATTTAGATAGCACTATGAATGTCAGCCTGTTCATAGAAATTTACTTCTCTAAGGTCTTTTCCATCTCACTGTTAGTGATTTTTTCTGCTCCTTCCATTGTGTGTAACGTGTGATTTGTAGCATTCGGTCACAGTTGAGGTCAAACCCCAAGAACTACAATTTCAACTACAGTTGAAATAACCGGATTTTGTTGTCACTCAGTAATAATGTCGGAGCCTTCTGTGGCTCAGAGAAACTTGTTCTTTCTGAAAAAGGAAACTTCTTAGAGCTGCTTTGGCTGTGGAATCATTTGAAATTTAAGAATTTATTGCACCTCTTAATAGAAACTCTTGAATGTGCCTTCCTTCAGATAGGAAAGAAGCATAAAGCTGAAGGGATTGTTTCTTCACCAGCTCATGTGGTTTTCAGAAGAAATAGGCACAGCATTTATTTCTCACTAAAGTAACAATAACAATGCAATGGAAATGCATTGATCCAGTTAATGAAGGATTGTAAAGCCAGCATCACTGGAGAAACAAGGTTTATTGATTCTCTTAAATAATGCTTGAAGCATTTTATTATTTGGCTTAGAATTAAAAGCGTGTCCCACACAAAAGCAGCAACCTACCAAAAATCTAGCAACAGTACTTGACTGCACAGAGATGTCTATGTGCATGTGGAGGAATGACTGTGTATTGCAATCTAGTATAACATCCATCTTGGTCTAATAAAGAAATTAGAGCACATTGCAAAAAAACTGCCAATAGCAGTGTGTTCGGTGAACACGTGTTCCTCCGTGATTCATAAGGGAAATAAGCACATATGCCTACCTTTTTATTTACAGCATATACTGGGAATCTGCCAAAACCTTAATAAAGATGGAAACAACCTGGTAACAAGACAGCCTGCTACTTCAAGTAGTAGAAAGCCTAGGGCAACTGAGACCCAGACAGATAATAGATTACGTTCTTTTGTGACCAGTTAAAAATTAACAGGAACCACCTGACTTCTGCTATAAAAAGTGAGACAAGGCCATAGGAGATGCTCTTGAAAAGCTGTGGAAAACAGGAAAGGAAAAGAAAAAAAGAATGCATTGAAGTCTTAGGGGATTAAACCTTGAAGCCAGAGTTCCTCTGAAAGAATGGGAGCAGTAAAAGGCATTGTGTGTAAGCAGGCAGTGTTTATTTTAGGACATATGTTTTGAATACTTCCCCAGGCAATGATATTAGCTGTAGTAACCACCTCAGGGGTCTCATTCCGTAAGCATGCCATCCTTTGAGTTGTCTCTGTGATGCTATGTGTCAGAAACACGTTCATAAAACAGAATCTTTCTCCCACTTTTAGGCTAATTTTAGGAAAATGCTTATCTCAGGAATTTTGGAGGCACCAAAACACTAGGAGATACATCACCTCTATCAAGCTGGTGTCCATAAAACCCAAGAACCTGCACCAGCTGAGATGCAACACCAACAAATTTACCACCTGACATACTCAAGATGCTTCTTGAGATTTGCAATCTTCTTCTCTTGTGAGTCACTTTTCCAGGTAACAGCCATCTCTATACTTTCCAGGATCTTGGTGTCGCTTATGCTTTTTTTTTCCTGGAACAGAAGGACCTGGACTTCCTCCATAGAGTCCTCTAGCAAGAAAGACTCAGGCTTGAATGTCAGCTGCTCAACACAGATAAGTCCAAGCAACCAAGACTCTATGAGGCAACATCAGCCCTTCATTAGCCTCATTTTCCCTTTTTACTTGATGATCTCTTCCCCCTCGCCATCCAGTGATTCTTTCACTATTCCTAGGTGCCTCCACTTTATTCTGAATTGATTCTTCCCAATAGGAGACAGGATACATCCCAGCTGAATTTCAATCTACAGGTGCATAGGGAATGCTTATTGTGTGTCCTCAGCCTGCAATCAAGTGGCCATAAAACACCTATTGCCTCTTTCCAATCCATCTTCCCTAGAAGGCTCATATCACTATCATCACAGCGCTCCTAGTTAGCACCAATCAACATACACAATGCTCCCAGCAAGTATCCCATTAACATTTGTTTTCCAGGAAAAATTATGCCCCTATGGTCTTGGGGCTCTGTACAACTGGAATTTTAGCAGCACTGTCTGAAACGGCCCTTCTATCTATGCCCTGTGATAAATAAAGGTATCTGAGAATATTGTCTAATTATATTCATTTATGTTATAGCAAAGATAAAGGAAAAAGCTAGAGTGAGAGTGTCTGATACAGTGTATGTTATGGGTCCATACACGTTTTACTTTGCTATCTAAGTTGTTTTTCACTTTCCTTTCCCAAATAACATGCCGTTCTGTGACAGCAGGCAAGGCTTTTCCACCACCTACATTTTATGACAAATTCTAACTTTGGATGTAGTCTCAGAGGAGAAGGATGAAAAAAGGAAGGGAAGAAAACATTTTAAAAAAATATTTCTGGGGGGAACAATTAATCATCTTTTATGAGTGCTCAAAGAAGAGAAGACACCTCAAAGAACACCGTCCTTTATTAAATCTCTGCAGCAAACCCAGCTGCAGTCTCTACAAGGAAAATTGACATTTTACTTACAGGCAAAGCTACTCTAAGCCATCACACAGTGTGTTGCGGTGGGTTGAAATTCATATAGCTACAGCAGTAGAAAAGGATGTGATGGAAACTCATGTGGTAAGAGGGGGCTGGCTATTCAATATGCACTTCCACAGGCTCTCTGAGAGACCATGGATGGATTATTCCTCAAGTTCTTCCACCAGTGCAGCCCCTGTCTAAATCTCTATTCAAATTGGGCAGATAGAGTGAATCAGAAAGTTATATCTAATCCGACGTCAAGACACATCAATCTGGTGTTTCAGATACAGTGAAGAGGTTATGGACATAGAATCACAGAATCCTTAGGGATCGTAAGGGACCTAAAAAGATCATCCAGTCCAATCCCCCTGCCACAGCAGGATCACCTAGACCAAGTTGCACAGGAACACATCCAGATTGGTCTGCAACATCTCCAGAGAAGAAAACTCCACAACCACCCTGGGCACCTGTTCCAATGCTCCATTACCATCACTGGGAAGAAGTTCCTGCTGATACTGATATGGAACCTCCTCTGTTCCAGCTGGCACCCACTGCCCCTTGTCCTATCACTAGATGACCTTGAGAAGAGCCTGGCTCCATCCTCCTGACACCCACCCCTCACATACTTATAGACAGTAATGAGGTCACCCCTCAGCCTATAATGCAACTGTTTATGAGAATTACTGGTTATGAGTGATTCCCGGAAAAATTTCTTCAGTAGGTGTGTGACAACACTAAACACAGAGGTTAAGCCATTTCAGAAGCTGTGTCCCAGCAGAGAATCTTTACTTTGTTGTTCTGTGCTCTTTTTAAGAAAATCAGCCTTTACAACTGACCTGTGTATAATTCCATTTATCTTGTACATATTGGGTCCAAATACACTCTTAGTACTGGAAAGAAAACCCAAACGCTTTCGAATGAACCCATAGAAAGACAAACCCTCCAGTCCAACACCATCTGCCAACAAGTATGTAGTATCATATTTTCTTACATTAATCCCAGACTCACAAAACCCAACACATAAATGTTTCCATATGCTTTCCAAATAAATCTCCCGTATCCTGTATTCTATAAATTGTTCCCTCAAGAGATAGAAGCTAAAGAGGGTTTGTCATCTATTCCAGCTCTCATGGGGGCACTAGGCCTGGTTTTCTACCTGGTTGCAAAGATTTTTATTGCTCAGAGAACTTCAGTGAAGTTAGCATCTCCCAGGAAAAGACAATCTCCACATTGGTGTAAACACAAAGAATCCAATCTGCTGTCTTTCACCCCTAGGCTGAAGCTGTATCCAGGTATTTCTCCCTCTGACAAGTTCAAATTACAAGGCTCAGGGGAGCATGCTGTGGCAATGGCCAGCCAGCACGTAGGTGGTGTCTCATTCACCACCGCAGCATGGTGTGCCATGGTTGCAGCTCAGACAAGCTCTCTCATAGTCTCTATCTGCACTGGGTTAGTGGGACACAAAACCCTACTTCAGGCTGTGATTTCAGGTTTCCCTTATATATTCTGTGGGACTATTTGTAACACTTCTTTATAAATGATGACTATTTCACCATGGTCTGTTAATGTATTAGCAAGGAAGTAATGTATGTGAACAAAGAGTCCTTAACAAGCCTTTGGCTTGTGCAGCATAAAATCTGTCTTACACCCAGTCTCCCCGTAGACATCACTTTTTGTTTTAAATAGTCTACCTCCCTTTCCCTGAGGATAATACAAAAGGCACAATGCTTACAAACGCAGTGAGCCCTCAGTCTGTAGAAGGGCTAACGTAGCTGAGCTACACAGCTGTTTTAAGAGTCATGCTATATGTTGTAACTCATTAATGAATCGTTTTAGAGGTATATTCTTATAATTCACAGAAAATGTTTCCCATAGAACTAGAATTCCATTTGCAGATCTAATGTGTATGAAATAAGGTTCAGAAACCTTATTCTATCCAATTCTTTCTCTCAACAAAACACGAACATCTGCATAGGTCTGCAGACAGGATCAATGTTTTCCCGAAATCCAGCTTCCTTGGGGTTTTTTTATGTTTTCTGGAAATGCAAGTAATACTTTAGGAAGTGGAGACTAATTTGGCTTGATTTCAGACTGGAAGGGTTTTCTTCCCCCCCCCCAGAAGAACAAGGTTTAAACTAAGTGCCAAAGAAATGGTTCTTTGCAGTTCTGAGCATGACTGCAAACTGGCTTTGAATTTCCTGATCAGGATGGAAACACAAACACGTACCTTTCAGACCTAAACCCTAAAATTAGCCCAGAGAGCGCCATTCAGAAACACTTCCTCAAGTCAGCAGGGGATGAGGGAAATGAAAGGCTTGATGAGAGTTTGGTGAACAAAGAGGAAATAAGGGAGGGATGACGGAAGCGACAGTGGACCCTCAACCCCATAAAACCCTCTTCTTTAAATTCTCCTTCATATGCGTGCATTGTGCTTATTAGCATGACCAATTTGCAAAGAAGGATTAGATGCCCCAAATGTAGACGTGACCACTGCACGACACTTCAGACTTCCTAGGGATCGTGCACTGGAGCAAGAGCCGTAACTCAGGTGTTTATGAAAAATGTAATCGGAGAGGCAAAAGCGATAGCAATGGTAGCTTAGTCAGCTCCATAAAAGGCGCCTATCGCTACAGGACTCTGTTTGTGATAATAATATACTTATTTGAACACAGGCAAGGGAATGCTTCACAAATTGCAAATTATTTATTAATATTTTGGTTATTTAAGCTGTCTTGGGTTAGGCCTGCTGTGAATAAATCATACAGTCAAAGGGCAAGTTGTTTATAGTGGTGACTAGTCCAGATTACTACACTGAGAAATGGCCAGCACATCCTGTTATTGCTACTACCAGCAAAAACATTTCATTAAAGAACTGCACGGAGCAGTTGCTTAAGTTCTCAAAAGGTTTTATTTTTAGCCTAATGACAAAAATGTCTGTTTGCACAGGAAACCAGAACGATTGAGACAAGGCAGTGGAAATAAAATAATTCATCTAATTTTCAGTGATACCTTAAAGACTAGACCTCAGAGAAGTACTTAGTGAACATTAGAAAGACAACTGTTCTACCACTACCACTACTACCACCCTCCAAACCACCTTCCCATCCATCCACCCACCCACCCAACCTCCCCCTCCCAACTTCTTTGGTCCTGGAAGCTGCTATACACAAAGCAATTCCTTGCGTAATATAGGGCACTTTCAGAGCCACTTTTAGCTGTGCTGGTGGATAATGATGCCACAGAGAACAGCTCCCACAGCCAGACTAGTCAATCCCACCCCCAAGGGATTAGGAGTGGCCCTGTGGGAATGGTGGCAAAAAGAAGAGAGATGTCTTGCTGTTCCCCAGTGGAGTCTTTTGCTTTAGCTCCAAATTGCTTTAAGCTCTTTTTGCTGCAGTTGTGCACAAGGTGCTTACTTGGAGTTGAGAACACAGATCAAAATACCATCATCCTGGACCAAATCATCAACACCCACATTTTGGGGACCTCAGGGAGGCTTTCACATATATTTGGGCAACCTTGCCAGTACTAATGGTAACTGAAACATCTAGATTATGTTTACTCAAGACAGAATTACATTTGTAAAATGTCTGGGCAAAGAACAATGGGTAAAGTCCTGCCTACGCTGGCATCAACAGTAGTTTTGCTATTAACACAGTGCCAGTAACTCCAGAATTCAATTAAATGTAGTAAAAATAAAATATTTCATTTCTTTTATTGAAATTAACACAATGCTTCAGTTTTGAATGTTCAGAGAATGTTCATTGCTGTTAATTAAGTTACTTATTAGCACTTCATAAATGCCCCACAGTTTCAGTCAGGAGCAGCGCCCAGTTCTGCTGTGAGTTAAGTGAAATGAAGTGGAAAAGGCTGTTTCAAAAGAAATACTGGGGCTTGCTCCTACACCCCAATCTACACAAGATCATAAATCAGTGTGCAGGATTAGGACTGCGTTTTAGGAGCAATTGCCCTTTTCATTTGTATTTCCAGTGAATGAACTAGAATGTCCAGGTTCATAGGCTCAGAACTAATTGCTTGAGGTTTCTGAGTTCTTTTAGCAGTGACCTCTGTAACTTTGATGGTTGCTTGATCTAAATCTGACACGAAGATTTCAATTAAACTAGGACTCGGGGGATTTCTGTTGTTGCTATCTTGGTATTTATTAAAAAGCAAAATAGTGCAACTTATTAATTAGAGCTATGACTCTGTTTTTTGTGCATCTTCATTTTCCTTAGAAGGGGAACCTAATTAGCCCTCAGCCAAAAGCTTCAATTTGCTTTACAAGAGTTACTTTATAGTGACAGTGCTGGTGCCAAAGGAGGAGATTTTTCTCTCAGCCTGAAGTACTGGAATTTTCTGTGTGCAAATGGGACAGATACAGATCCATACTGTAGCTGGAAGAAGCACAGAGGAATTACACAAGAGTCTCAAAGCTGGGGAAAGGCAACTCTGAATCCTTCTCTTTAGGTGGTGAAGAAACTTTACAGTTGACTGCACACAGCCTTGTCCTTTCAGTAGCAGAAACTGCTTGCACAGTGATTTCCGTGAACATTTACTGACAAGATGGGAATAGTTTTCAGCAAAGCAATGCCATCCAGCTCTTCTGCTCTGCACTTGTAGTGGTTCGCATGAGGTGGGCTGGAGTACAGAATTTTCGGACATTTTCAGCAAGACCTGGGGAGGGAGGTAACCGTAAAAATGGTTGTTCTTTAGCATTGCCCTTGTGCTGCTGCCTGAATTCTTCAATCAACCTCATTCACACCAAGGGTTAGGAAAAGGACATTTGAAGACTTTCTTCAAAGCTCAAGAAGAGACACAGAACAACCTTTTTTTCTTCTTGTCTGGAGATTTTGCGGGCTGGAAAGAAAATGGCCCACACGCCCAGCTTGGATCCAATTGGACTCAGAGGGTTGGGATCACTCAGCAACTGGAATCTTCAGGTTGTTCTTAAGCAAGCAAATTGAACACAGCTAGAATGTGTGATCCATGCACTGTTTGCTTTTAAACTGAGTAACTGTTCATGAATACTTTATAAATAACCCCCACTCTATTTAAATGATTGAAAGATAGGGAACACTAGGCTAACCTGAGTACGTAACTACTTCACATACTGGAATATTTCTCACTGATATTTTTTAAGTAAGCTATTTGAAAAGCATTTTAATGGAGCTAAAGACTGATGTGAAAAGTACACATGTATACTATTTCAACCTGAAACCAGTCAAACAACAAAGGAGTTCTGGAATACATGTAAACAGCATAAGTAATTTCATATAGAAGTGTATACTATGCTTATAAGCTCTGACTGTTTTTAAAAAGAATAAAGGGAGAAGACTCAAGAACACAGCAACAGGGAAATAAGATCAGATTATTTGCTTCCTAATAGCCATACTCACCTGTTTGTCCTAAGAAAGGTTTTTAAACTCAAACTTCACTTCCCAGCTGTCACTGTATTGCAAGCAATCAGTAATGCTTCAAGACATCTGAGTAAAGAGATCATGGGCTGTGGAAGCAAGAAAGTCATCTTGAATAAGACCTATGTGTTTTATTTCTGTAGTTAACACAGAGATCTTGTTTTACCTGTACTTTTGCAGAGCCTGTATACATTATTATGCCAACATCTCCTGGAATTCAACTGGTTTATATTTGCTTTACTCCTAAATCCAGGCAATAGTGTGGAAGTGCCATGGGTTCAGAGGCAGCAGCAAGGTATGAAGAGGAGGCATTATAAAGAGGAACAAAGAGATGGAGTGATGAAAGGTGAGGTGCTGGGGCAAAGAAGCAAAAAGCCCTGAAAAAGCATCTGTGGAATAGATGTAAGAAGCCACATGATAAGATAAAGTGAAGAGTGTGGGGCAAAGAAATAATAACTGTTAAAGAAGCTGAGATAAAAAGAGGGTAATTTTTAAAACTAATTAAATATCCTGGAGGGTTAGACTGGAGTAAGAGGGAGAAAAAAACTTTAGAGTGAAAAAGAAAAAGAATTAGGAGGTAAATAACAGCTGTGGAAAGGGTTGGGAGTACTCATGATTAGGCAGGCAACGCATGTTTTTTTTCATTTGGTGCCAAGCTCTATAAATCTTCTTTGTTACTCTGAACCCAGAGGTGTGGAAGCTGGAGTATAAATTCAGAAGTTTGGATACTTTTCCAGATCTTACCTAAATCATATAAAACTCCTTATATATGCTATAAGTTAGCCAGAAATAACTTGAGCACTCCTTTTTTTCTCATGCTGCTTAGCACAGCTGCATGGATTATTCATCCTCAGTAATACTCATAGCAAATACAACCCTTTTCTTCTGTTTGAGAATCACTTGTAAATAGGCTTGGAGACTGATCCCCCCAAATGTTAAATGCCTCTTGATCCTTCTGATTCCTCTGAGCCTTTTTTTTCCCAATGTTACTGTCTGAAATTGCCATTTTGTACATTAGGTGAGTAGACTCTTACCTTTTCTAAGCATCATTCAATGTGGGCTATGTTTGGCAATGAACAGAGCATGAGGAAATATGTAGAGGTACAGTCTCAGTCTTTCAGCTGCTCTCTAATCTCGGCTTTTATTTCATAGATTTTGAAGTAAATATTACTCACGTGTAACTGATACCTACCCGAGCCTGCAGAAAGCCCGAAGCCTGTGGTGTGATGGCACCCTTTGTTTCACAAGGAGTTAGCTAAGTTGTTTTGCACATCAACAGTGAGTTTCTTTTTTTACCATGTTCAAAGCATGTTTTGAAGGAGAGGAAGCATCTAAACATGCAGAGCCACACAGACTTCTCGGAGTGTCTGTTCATTTTGGCATGCTTTTAATAACACATGGGAGGGGTGAAAAGTGCAATTGTTCTTATTTTCCTAAAAGGAGGTTCCGCTTTCCAAGGGTTGGGAAATACCAACTTGGGGGTTCAGATACGGTGCTGCTCTTTAAATATTCACTGCCTCCTATTTCGATCATAGTATTGGTTAGCTAAGTCACAGGATACACTTCCAGCTCACTAATTGGGTTAGTGTATCCTTTTAAACAGAGGTATAATGAATGCTCTTGTTTGCAAAGGAATAGCCTTGTTCGCATGCAAATACGGGTATTCACACAAAGCAGCCATTCCTGAAACCTCCTCAGGAACAAAAACCTTTCTGTCTGAAACCCTAGGAGCAGCAGATAACAAGGGGCCTTGATATGGATAGATCAAACAGCCATTTCAAATTCCTCCAGATATTCATGAATGCTGTTGTTCAATGTTCATCCCGATTCTGTCTTATGGAAAAGCGAGCATAAAGCTAAAATAGGATGTGAAGGAATGAAGAGTATGAAATGGTTGTGTTTTCCAAACTAATTAACTCATTCCAGTGTAGTGCTTTGCAAGTTGTCTTGGTTTTGGAAGAGAAATGATTGCTGATCGTTGAGTATGCAAAAACACTTCTTAGGACTCGGTGTTTGTTCCAACTGGACATAGCTCAAGCCCTAAAGATGCAATAAGCACGAGGTAATCCATAACTTGAGATGCCTGACAATTCAAGATACCCCGTATCTAAGCAGATCAGAAATAGTACTTGGTTTACCAGAAATTCTCTATTGATTCTCCAAGACTCTTCAAAGAATGAGCTATGTCCTCATTTGGCTATAAAAATAGTTGTCTAGCCATAAAGTATTCTACAAAAGTAAGTGAAAAGAAAAGAGTCTTGCAAAGAGTGACAGCTCCAAGGGTAACTTGGCTCCCTTTCCTCACTCTGTTTTTATAGCTGTAGGAATTCCTTATTACTTTTTCTCAAGCTGTCATCAGAGCAACGAACCTGCTGTTATTTGGGCTTCTCTTCTGTTCAGATGGAAAGAAAGGGATGTAATAAAGGCAGGTCGTAAGCAATAGGTTGTAATCTATCCAGAAAATGGCCCCACCTTGCCATTTGTTCCCTTGTATTGTGTTTGAACAGACTTGGAGTAAATATGTCTGCTTCACATTGATCATCACTGATAGCAGCATCCCTAATAGTGGCTCTATCTTGACAGAAAAATGGTAAGCAGCATTGTGCTCCAAAGTTTTTGTCTCTGTCTACAGCTACTGCAAAGCAAAGCTGTTAATTTATCTGACGAAAGACACGAGGGTGAATGTTAGGTACAACCCAGATGTTTCCCCACTGAATTCTTAAATAGGATCACATAATTGAGATGATTGGTAGGTCGTTAACTCAGCCTCCTCATAAGCACAGAAAAAGAAGACCTCAGCTTACACTTTCACTGTGGCAAGCTCCTTTGCATGAGATGTCTGTCATTCTGCTCACTGTTTTATAAACCTAACCAGTCAAATAACATCCCCAGCTCTTCTCCATCTGTTTTCTCACAACAGTGTTAATGTTCACTTAAATAAGCATAGCAGCATTAACCTTTTGAACTCTTTGTCTCCCGACTCTGCTAGGATCAGATTTGTGGTCTAGAAAGTTGACTCTTCCTTCAACTTTGACAGATTTTCTTATTATCCCCTGCTGACCTGTAGAGAATTGCACTGGCTCAGTTCCTGAGGCACCTACAAGTTTCAGATAGACTCAGCCTCCCTATCTGATTGCTTGTCATGAGAAGCGTCTGTGGTAGGCTTTTTATTTCAGTTTATTCCCTTCCTCTCACTAGATATAATGAATTCTTTTGCACTCCTCTGCTCTTCTTTTCAGCAGGTCTTGCATATCAGGGTTTCATCTGCAGTACAAAGACCACTTTAGAAAAATCTGTCTATCCTCAGAAAATGTTGACAGCATACATAATGGTTCTATGATTAATAGGTGCTGTATATGGATGTGTTTGTCCTGACACTACTGTCCATGGTAAACTGTATGCAAGTTGCATAACATTTCTGTTTGCATTAGTATTGTGTCCAGTTCTGGGCCCCTCAGTTCAAGAAGGGCACAGAGCAGCTGGAGGGTGTCCAACATAGAGCAACAAAGATGATGAAGTAAGTAGAGCACCTCCCTCCCTCATGAGGAAAGGCTGAGGGAGCTGGGACTCTTGAGCTTGGAGAAGAGGAGGCTGAGGGGGGACCTCATTCATGTCTATAAATATGTGAGGGGTGGGTGTCAGGAGGATGGATCCAGGTTCTTCTTAAGGTCATCTGGTGATAGGACAAGGGGCAATGGGTGCAAGCTGGAACAGAGGAGGTTTCATCTAAATATCAGAAGGAACTTCTTCCCAGGGAGGGTACTAGAGCATTGGAACTGCCAGATGGGAGTGGTGGAGTGGGGCTGCCCAGAAGGGTTGTGGACTCTCCTTCTCTGGAGATGTTCCAGACCCACCTGGATCTGTTCCTGTGCAACTTGGTCTGGGTGATCCTGCTGTGGCAGGGGGATTGGACTGGATGATCTTTTGATAAATTATGCTTAGAGCACAATGGGTGCAAAGATGGCTACTTTTCACATATTAAACCTGTGGAAGTGATGGTTATTCAATCTAGAGTAATGCAAAAGCTTTGGATAGTGCATTCAGTGAAGAAACTGGTCCCTAGCTAAGGCATAAGCACATTAAAACATTAGTTTTGGTTAAAAAATTTCCATGCGTTGCTCTACCTTCGGTAACAGCCCAGGTGTGTTTTTAACCCCCAGTGCAAACGTGCCTTGGGTCAGATACTTTGCACTGATACAGGTTGATTTCGACTCTTTCACCTACAGCTGTGCTAATATGGAAAACATGGCATTAGCCATGTGAGTTATCACAAATTAGCCAGCCTGTAGTAAATTGGGGTGAACTTTAGACTAAGGAAGGGTTTGTTAGATAGGGCTGGTGGTGCTGAGTTATGCTCAAACAGAGCCAGAAATATAAACACTCAGAAATCTTTGGGCAAACAGTTGAGATATGACCTTGGGGGAGTATGTGTGTGTGAGGGGAGTGTAATTGGAAACAATGCTTATAATATGGAACAAGGAAACAGCTACCTGCTTGGTTTCAATCCTGTGTGGAAAACACACCTTGGGTATACTGTTACAAACACCCAGCGAAAAAGGGGTTGTTTTTATAATCTGAGAACAAGGCTGGCAGTATAAAAAAGATCCCAAGCATGTGCTACAGTGCATAAACAGCGTGGAAGCAGACAAAAACACTGGTCTCTATACCTTTGGACTGTAATTACACCATTGTAGCAGGTTCTGTTTTCTGTGCTCAGTGCTTTATGCTCTAATCTCTCTGTAGCTCCTATAGAAAGTTTGCCCCTGCCCCAATGTGGGTTTGTTCTGAAAAAGCTGTAAGAATGGCTGTACAGAGAAGATGAAGGCCAAAACTGTAGACAAAGCTGATGTTTCTTAGATGGGGTTATCTACAGACACCAGATGCACAGCAGTTAGAGTGGAGAGATCTGAATATGAGTCCCAGACTGAGCTGGGGGGCCCTCTGAAAGAGCTTTGTGGGGCTGGTCCTCCCCATGTCCTGGCAAACACTGCTTGAGACAGCAGCTTTTTGTGTTTCATTCATCACAGCGATGAACATGCAAGTGCACAGCCTCTCAGTTATTGATTCCTATGTATTTTCTGTGTGTGCTAGCCTAGGAACGACTTCATATTTCATACTGATTAACTGCATACGTTATTCTTGCAGAATACCTTTGTGTTTCTCTAGTGATGCCTGAACAAGCCAACGAAAGAAAGGCCATAAGGAATACGTGGAGCAAAGAAGGAGCAGGCTTTGCTGTTAACCCAGGGCACATGGGTGTTTCAGGGCAACAGGGTGGCCACACTGCAGAAGCATCTCTTCCAACAGCAGTACTTACAGGTCTCTGGTATCTCATGAGGCACAAGAGGACCTGTTGTCAGCCATACCAGCTTAATATCGCATGTGCTGAGTGGCAGCACAAATGCCACAGTTTAGCCCCCAGAGTGCAGAGTACAATCCTTCCCTATTATGCATAGCTGCTAAGATGTGAGTCAGAAAGCCCTTCCTCAAGGAGCAGCAAAACAGCTCACAAACTGCCATATGACTCTCTGCTGAAGCAACTGACAAGAAAAATCAGACACCAGTTAACTAAGGCACTGATCCAAAGCCCCTTTAAACACCTCAGTGACTCTCTTGAAAGTAAGATGTAGGAGCTTTTCAAAAGATTACCCTTAATCTGTCACAGCATGCAAAACAACTTAATACATTTATCATTTTTTTCAGCTAATGAATTCAAATTCCCCTGTGGCACTTCAGCTCACAAGTCAAACTTGTCCTCTGTAGCAAATGTCTGTCCTAAAATCACAAAGGGTGGGTCCTTTCATCACTGCCTTGTCCAAGCCTCCTATTAAGGGGACTTTTATCACTGCATCAAACAGCAGGAGCACTGGAGCATTTTGTGTCAGTTTGAAAGCTTGGTTCAGACTCCCATGTTTGATCCAGTCACCTCTCAGGCATCAGCTGAGTCACACTCAAGTCCCACTTCATGTTAACAGACAGAATCTGACTCGTTAACCTGGACCAAATGCAACAATGGTCAGTACAGAGTGTGACATCTGGGCAAGAACGACCCCAGGGACCAGGAGATGTTGGGGACTGACCTGTTGGAGAGCAGTGGAGGAGAAAGGGACTGGGGGTCCTAGTGGCCAGCAGGATGACTATGAGCCACCAATGTGCTCTTGTTGGACTCCCAAGAGGGCCAACAGCATCCTGGAGGGGATCAGAAGGGAGGTGGTTATCAGATCAAGAGAGGTTCTTCTCCCCCTCTACTCTGAAATAGTGGACTGCATCTGTCCAGTTCTGGGCCCCTCAGTTCCAGAAGGACACAGAGCTGCTGGAGGGTGTCCAGCATAGAGCAGCGAAGAGGATGAAGGAAGTAGAACAGCTCCTTCATGAGGAAAAGGCTGAGGGAGCTGGGTCTCTTTAGCTTGGAGAAGAGGAGACTGAGGGGTAACCTCATTCATGTCTATAAATATGTGAGGGGTGGGTGTCAGGAGGATGGAGCCAGGCTCTTCTCAAGGTCATCTGCTGATAGGACAAGGGGCAATGGGTGCCAGCTGGAACAGAGGAGGTTCCATACCAATATCAGCAGAAACTTCTTCCTAGGGAGGGTACCGGAGCACTGGAACAGGCTGCCCAGGGGGGTTGTGGAGTCTCCTTCTCTGGAGACATTCAAGATCCACCTGGATGTGTTCCTGTGTGATTTGGTCTAGGTGATCCTGCTGTGGCAGGGGAATTGGACTGGATGATCTTTCAAGGTTTTTTCCAATCCCTAATGATTCTATACTTTTACCCATTTAGCATCCTTCCTTCTCCTGTAATGCTGAAAGCTCATCTTCTGTCTTTCCCTCTTTTATTAATGAGCATCAGCTTCCATGTTAAACAACAACTCAGCCTTCTGTCAGGGTTGTGAAAATGCTTGAGACATAGCCCAATGGGAACTTTTCTTTAGTCTCTCTCATGTTATAGCCTGCTTCCCAGAAAGTATCAATATTTGCTTTGCAGCACTACCATTTGGGTATTAAGGTATTTCCTTCACCATCCTCCAAAGCTGATTATTCTAATACAGCTCAGGAAAAGTCTAGCATTTGCCTTCTTTCAAGTCAGAGTTACATTTTTAAAAAATCTGTGAGATCATTCAGTATTAGACAGATCCAAACCAAAGGCACCTGAATACTAAAAATCAAATTGTCAGATATTAAATGCTCTGGCTAGTGACTCTTCAAGAGCAGCAGCAGCTCTAGAGTAAGTGCTCACTTCTCAGTGGCCAGATATAATTTTGAAGTGCTTTTTCTCAATCTGAGCAGGGAATGTTTAACTACTCTATTATATCCATTCTACTACATCCAATCTTTCAGCAATCTCCTTGTAAAATTAGATCTGTGGTATGTTACTCTCCCTTAAAGCAGGGAACTAGAGAAATGCAGTAATGTTTACTGCTTCTCATGCAGTATTTAACCTTAGAAATGTATTAGATATACATTAACCACAGCATCCTGGGGGGGATCAGAAGGGGGGTGGTTAGCAGATCATGGGAGGTTCTCTTCCTCCTCTACTATGCAATAGTGGAACAGTGTGTCCAGTTCTGGGCTCCTCAGTTCAAGAAGGACATAGAGCTGCTGGAGGGTGTCCAACGTAGAGCAGTGAAGATGATGAAGGAAGTAGAGCAGCTCCCTTAGAAGGAGCTGGGTCTCTTGAGCTTAGAGAAGAGCATGCTGAGAGGTGAGTTCATTTATGTCTGTAAAGATGTGAGGGATGGAACCAGGCTCTTCTCAAGGTCATCTGGTGATAGGACAAGGGGCAATGAGTGCCAGCTGGAACAGAGGAGGTTCCATACCAATATCAGCAGGAACTTCTTCCCAGGGAGGGTACTGGAGCACTGGAACAGGCTGCCCAGGGGGGTTGTGGAGTCTCCTTCTCTGAAGACATTCCAAACCCGCCTGGCTGTGTTCCTGTGCAACTTGGTCTGGGTGATCCTGCTGTGGCAGGGGGATTGCACTGGATGATCTTTCGAGGTCCCTTCTGATCCCTAATGATTCTATGATTCTATGATTAACACCTTGTCTTGGAGAAGCTTATGTTTCACAGAATATGTTGGTTTCATTTCAAAATCCAAATCAAGATACCCTTTTTGTTTTAGGAGAAATAGAAGGGCTTCTTCAGGCAGACACAATTCTCTCACAGGCACAATTCCCAAGCTTTTCCAGTGTGACTGGGTTAATGGCACCACCCTGGTCAGTGTTTAGACACTGTAATGGAACCTTGTTGTACAAAAGGTCCTTTTTGCAGTCAGATAAATCATTTCAATAATGATTGCAATACTGCACCGGACTCTTCAATACTCCACAGTAGTTCAGTGCTCAGAATTCTTCAGTGCTCTTTGCTTGGTAGTAGTTCAGTAGCAGAGGTAGCCTGTGTCTCCCTATCATATGTAACAAACAGTAGCTGAGAGGAGAATAAAGGGCAAGCTCTCATTCATTGTGTCATCCTCCTCTCTCTGCTGCCTCGCAATGATTTACAACCTGGTAATAAATAACAGTGTGAAAAATTTTGCAGTCTCACTGATCTCTGTGGATTTAAAAATTTAATTTCAATTTTAAGAACACAGTCTTTGGCAGAGAGGGGATTCCATCCTGGAAAATGTTATAAGCCAGGAGGCATGGCATTTTGTCTCCTACCAAAGCAAGCAACCAAGCGTGGAAGAAATAGAAATGCTATGTGATCTCACCAGGCAGTCTGCTGGCTTTCCCTGGGGCTCCCAGTTGACAGTGCTGGCTAAACACAGATGTGCTGTGCAACGGTGCAGAGGGACTCAACAACCTGCAGTGAAGCCACAGTGGGGATGAAGAGCAAGCCTTCATCTTTAGGACCACCGTGAATGTGATGGGAATGTAAGACTGTCTCTGAATACACTGAGGAAGGTGTGCCAACCCCACATAAAGAAAGAATTCCTGAGTAGGACCAGCAGAGATGAGGCACAGGGGGTCTGAATGACACAGGAGGAGATGGTATAACCTCCTTGGGGGGAAACCAGGGCCAGGGAGTCACCACTTCTACTCTAGCTGCAGCCCTCTCCTCTGTTTTGATCAAACTCTCACTTCTTGGGAACTGCTGTTGCTCCATATTTAAGGTTTCTGTGCTACAGTGCAAGAAAGGAGGGAGGAGGGCACTGGGGAGAGAGGAGTGGCATGACAGGACCACCCAGGTATTTTTCCAGGTGAGGAGTGAGGGGGAGAAGAGTCTATTTGCCCCAGGACTCAAAACAGCACTTGGTGTGGGTTCTAATAGCACTGCTGAAACAAACAGGCCTGCAAAATGTCCATAAAAATTCATAAACATTGGGTTTCATTTTCTTTTTTTAATCTTTTTTATTTACTATTTCCATTTTCATCTTCTTCTTTCTTTCTTTCTTTCTTTCTTTCTGAGGTCTTTCTTTCTTTCTTTCTTTCTGAGGTCTTTCTTTCTTTCTTTCTTTCTTTCTTTCTTTCTTTCTTTCTTTCTTTCTTTCTGAGGTCTTTCTGAGGTCTTTCTTTCTTTCTGAGGTCTTTCTTTCTTTCTTTCTTTCTTTCTTTCTTTCTTTCTTTCTTTCTTTCTTTCTTTCTTTCTTTCTTTCTTTCTTTCTTTCTTTGTGAGGTCTTTGTGAGGTCTTTGTGATGAGGTCTTTGTGATGGTGAGTGTTGTCCTAAACCCTATTCGCTGCAATCCAGGGTCTCTAGAAAACACATTCCAGACTAATTTTGTTCGTCCAGTCATTCTTTTCATTCGAAATTTTGAAAGAATACATTTCACATCTTTCCATCAGTCAGTGCTTGGGAGCAATGAATCATCACCCTCTTTACAGCATCTTTAACACAAGAAAAGATCACGTAAACGTGTCCCTTCTTGGTCTTTCCTGTGCTAGACTATGCAAAACCAGTCCCCGTTATCACAGAACTTCTATCTAAGCTCTTTTGCTGCTTGATACTACCTTGTAGACTCTCACCAGTGTGATAGCTGGATGTGAAAATGAAACTTGGGCTGGTGAAGCTTAAATACCAATGGGAAGGAAATAATTGCCTTCCCTTTCATGTGTGCAACACTCCAACCAGGACATTCCTGAACAGGATTGCCTTCCTTCCTTTGCAGTAGCCACACAACTGGCGCTTCAAGATTTTGCATGGGATGAATGTTTGCTGTAGGGTACCACTGGGTCCTGCCATCATCATTCTTAAAAAAACAGGGTGTCACTGGTACGTTTTATATAGACACATCCAGGGCTCTTGGTATGTAGATGCTTGTGTGCGTGTGGGTCCTATCATAACGCGGGTGTGCAGGTGACTGGCATGACACAGAATCACAGAATTATTGAGGCTGGTGGAAAAGACCTCTAAGATCAGCAAGTCCAGCCTATGACCTACCACTGCCACATTGGTTAGGCCATGCCACTAAATGCCATATCCAGGCTTTCCTTAAACATCTCCAAGGATGGAGACTCCACCACCCTCCTGAGCAGTCCACTACAATGTCTGATCACCATTTCCATGAGGAAGTGTTTCCTAATAACCAACCTGAACCTGCTCTGGCCCAGCTTCTCTCTCAGACCATCAGTAGTTGTCTATATACCACACTACAGAAACTCTCTTCCAGCTCCAGTAGCATAGACATAAATGGTATCGTCTTAAAAGATGTAGCAGATAGGATGCAAGGTAACCTCTTGCCTTCTTTTTCACTTATCTATCACCAGCTATTCAATAATCTGTTCATTTGGGTTTTTCCCTTTCTTTCCTCTTCCTAAGCATAGCACCTTGTGCTTATCTATGTTGGTTTTACTTCACAGTTTCCTTTTCATGGTCCAACACCTCCTTGAACTCCACTTCTGCTGCCCAAAGAGCTTGCACAGCTTGTGTACAATTAAATTTCATCTTAAAATCCAAGTTCTTACCTAAACCATGAGCCAAATCCACAACAGACAAGGCATTATTTTTCACCTGGTTAACAAGTATTATCTGCAGATATTAAAGAAGACAAGAACTAGCTTAGTGTGTTTAGTAGGACCATTTGGGGCACTAAAGCAAATCATTAATTGTTGTTGACTGGGGTTGTTTGGAAGAATTAGGTTTGCACCAGTTAAAGAGTCAACAGCCACCAAGTCAAGAAAAGTATGAGTAAAAATGAAAGCTGCCTCAAGATAACTTCAAACCCCATCAGGAAACTCAAAGACCTGAATAGGAGGGTAATCTAGTGAAATAATAGCAAGAAAGTAGCAGAGAGAATTAGAGAAAGGACATCTTTAGCTGCTGTGGCTCATGTGTTTCAAGTTGTTTCTATGGTCACAGAATAAGAAGGTCAAATCAGATCAAATAAAGCAGGGCAGAACTGAACAGTACAATTAGGACAGAGTCAAAAAGTAATTACTTTTCCATCCAGTGGAGATTACATGTTATTTCTTGGAACTGTACATTATTATCTGAATAATAGACACTAGCCAGCAAAGCAACTGGGAATGAATTAGGAAAAAACAGCTAAAAAGCCACTTGGCTAAATATTATAACACTATAATTTATATTAAAGCTCAGATAAACCTGAACGCTGGACACTTGCACGTCTTGCCACATTTATGCTACCTGAGAGACTTGAGAAATAAAGAACGTAGTACAGCACTAAAACACAATAATTCTGACAAATTTTAAGCTACAAAGAGAGCTAAAGTAGCATTCCCTTTGCTTTATACTCTTTGCATTTTAATAGTTCAGTGTTAGGATTATGACTGTAGCATATACCCTACTGCACTGATGGTGTTAGTAGAGCAGATCACTTCAGCTCTCTGTGGATTCTGGTTTTTACTTAATCATCCTTTACCACTCATACATTTTTATCCTTATTTTCTTACCAGGACATGCCTGCAGTCTTCACATTGTTGTCAGTCATCTACCACTCTCTAATAGCATAATAAATAAGTCGATTATTTTACAGTGCTGAAATCAATCCTTGGCTGTGCTGAATGACTTGACACTTGGGCTGCCAGTGGAGCTTCCTAATATGAAGATAAAACTCATCATTTGAAAGGATATAGCTGTCCTTATGGATATGTTAGCCTTACTACCGTATCATCACTTAGGACTTTTCAGGATCTCAGGTAGCTACAGGACTAGGGGGAATGGAGCAAAGTGGGAGAGGGGGAGACTTAGACTTGATGTGAGGAGGAAGTTCTTCACTGTGAGAGTGGGGAGAGCCTGGAATGGGTTGCCAAGGGAGGTGGTTGGGGCCCCGTCCCTGGAGTTGTTTAAAGCCGGGCTGCATGAGGATCTGGCCAGCCTGATCTAGGGTGAGGTGTCCCTGCCCTGGGGAGAGAGATGGGGCACTGCAGGGGGCAGCCTGAGGGTTATGGAGTCTTCTTTTCTGGAGACATTTGAAACCCACCTGGACCTGGTCTAGGTGATCCTGCTGTGGCAGGGGGATTGGACTGGATGATCTTTCGAGGTCCCTTCCATTCCCTGATGATTCTATGATTCTATGATTAAGAATTAGTAGATGGAAATCAGTAGGACTACTCCACTACTAACAGAAATAAAGCCTCAAAGGGACCTCGAAAGATCATCCAGTCCAATCCCCCTGCCACAGCAGGATCACCTATCACAGTATCACAGTACTGATGAGGCTGGAAAAGACTTTAAAGATCATCCAGTCCAACCTAAAACCAACCAAGTAAACAAACCTAAACATCTGATATCTAGATCATGCCACTCAGCACTTCATCCAGCCTAACCTTGAACACCTAGAGCAGGTCCAGGCACGTTTCAAATGTCTCCAGAAAAGAATAATCCACAACCCCCCTAGGCAGCCTGTTACCAATGCTCTGGTACCCTCCCTGGGAAGAAATTCCTACTGATATTGATATGGAACCTCCTCTGTTCCAGTTTGTACCCAGTGCCCCTTTTCCTATCACCAGATGACACTGAGAAGAGCCTGGCTCCATCCTCCTGACACCCACCCCTCACATATTTGTAGACATGAATGAGGTCCCCCCTCAGCCTCTCTTCTCCAAGCTCAAGAGACCCAGCTCCCTCAGCCTTTCCTCATCAGAGAGTTGTTCTACTTCCTTCATCATCTTCGTTGAGTCAGCCACCCCATTCAACAAATGCCTTTCTTTAGAAGCCTGAATTACTCTGCGATATTTACAGCACACCAGTGGCTACCAAATCCAAAGAAAGTTTAGTAAAGCATTGCCACTTCAGAGAGAAGCCATGCCATCATCTTGCTACTTGAGTTACTGTTATCTCAAACCTGCTGTATTTCTGCATTGGACTAGCAATTAAAAGAACCACTCATTCAGCTTCATCTGCTGGCCCTGCAATCAAGAGGGTTAAAGAAACTGTGATTTATTCCTGCCAAGAGAATAGAAATTTATTATCTTTCACTTCCTCTCTTTCACTGGAAATTCTGATTTCATCAGCTGAACTCAAAATCAAGAAATAGATCACCAACTCGATTAAAGCAGGTGTCTCCAAGACCAAATCCTGCAAAGTGATGGTCAGAATTTCCACTGTAACTCTCCTTTGCAGTGCCTTTGTATCCGTGCCTTGGCTCTAAGAGAACATTCCGGACTGGCTGATTATTAAAAAGAGAATTTTTCCTTTACAAATGATAGTAAAAGAACCATGCAACTATTAAAACTTTGGGGTTTTGGTGTGAGGGAAATGGGGGGCATGTCTTTCTCTATTCCACATCTTGATCCAAAACAGGAACCACAAGCTGTTAGAGAAAGCAGAGCTGAAAAATTGTCACATTTGCCCAGATAGAAAAGGAATACTCCGAGTCGGCAACCTGTTATCCTACTTTACTCTGCTTCATTCCCTGCAACTTCTGGGATGGAACAAATGGCGTGGGACAGGAAGGAATGCAGTTACTCTCTCTATTTATCATTATTATATCATGCCTAGTCTTTGCTATGTTTATTCGCCTGGCACCGTGTGAAAATCCTTTTGTTCGTTTTTCATATAATAAATAAACAGGAGAATTGCTTCACCTAATAAAATCAAGGTTGAACATCAAGACACCAGCCAGTTCTTTCCTTGCATTCAGTGAGACTAGCAAGCTATGTTGTGTTTTATTTGCAGGCTATGTTGGAGTTTCCATCTAAATGTCAGCAGGAACTTCTTCCCAGGGAGGGTACCAGACCACTGGAACAGGCTGCCCAGGAGGGTTGTGGAGTCTCCTTCTCTGGAGACATTCAAGACCCACCTGGATGTGTTCCTGTGTGACTTGGTCTGGGTGATCCTGCTGTGGCAGGAGGATTGGACTGGATGATCTTTCGAGGTCCCTTCCAATCCCTGATGATTTCATAATTAAGCCTGTATATAGAGTCATAGAATCATAGAATCATAAAATCATAGAAAAATAGAATCATCAATCCCCAATCCCGCTACCACAGCAGGATCACCCAGACCAAGTCACTCAGGAACACATCCAGGTGGGTCTGGAATGTCACCAGAGAATGAGACTCCACAACCCCCGTGGGCAGCCAGTCAAATTCAAGCCCACAATCAGCTCCAGAAGCCTGCTTATCTTTTTATTTCCCTCTGTGAGGTAGGTAACACATACTTTTAACAGCACCTTAATATTTAAAACACAAACCTGTTTCAAAACACAGCTTTGAAAGTAGGGGGCTGCAGACTCCCCAGTGTCATTGAATTCCTTTTATGACACCACAGTGGAAATGTTGAGGCAGCAACAAATCCCGGTAGGATTACATCCTGACAAGATGCTAAGCAAAATGCCTGCAGTGATCCCACTGTGTCTTAACCGCACGGTTAATTCGTTAAGTTTACACTTCATTTGTTCCTGTAGCCTGGCAGTAATGGTATTGATAAGGGGTGGAGTTTATTTGGTCTGGGGATTTTTTCATTCCTTTGTCTTCTGAGAGAATCTGCATTGATTAATCTGTTTTCTGTCTGTAACTGCATCATAATTACTGACTTAGTATGGAGCTGAGTGAGAAGAGTTAATGATGAGGCATAGTCTGCTGCGTAAAATCTTGCTGTGTAAGTATTGCTTTCCTGGGTTCATAGGTTGAGTGCAATTTGCTATGGGTTTGATCCTATTTTCTTGTGAAATTGCTTTAAGTCTCTCTCAGTGATTTCTTTTAAGTCTTTCTTCTTTGTTTGATTAATTTTCATCCTCTTTATTTCCTTATTTTTCTGTGTACAGAACAGTTGGGTTGTGAATTCTAATGTGGGCCCAAGCAGAAAATCTGGCTCTCTTGCTCCCACCAGGCGATGATGAAAAATAGTGACAGCAATGTCACACATCTCGAAAGACAGTCAGTTCTCTGGCCAGACATCACCACATAAAAACAATCACTTAGGAAAAGGATTTGTATCAGGGCAGACACCTGGCAACAGACATTATCCTTCAGGGACAACAAGGGTCAGTGTAGATTCTAACATCTGGGCAAGAACAACCCCAAGGACCAGGATAGATTGGGGACTGAACTGTTGGAGAGCAGTGGAGGAAGGACCAGGAGGTCCCAGTGGACAGCAGGGTGACTCTGAGCCAGCAATGTGCTCTTCTGGCCAA
>VZRI01003604.1:0-12212 GCA_013397515.1 Upupa epops | reverse complement strand
CTTCCAATCCCTAAGGATTCTATGATTCTATGACTTGTCCTCTTTCTCTAGCACCTCAGGTTAAACTCAGAACTTACATCATTTTTTTAAAGGAAAATATTATTACACTCAAAAACTGGTACTTAATGTGAAGCTCTGAGCTCTGATTTAAGAAAACATAATGTTCCTCCTTAGCCACTCTTAGACAGCATCACTATACACATCCCTTTCCTGGGCCTGCACAAGAAAGGGCAGAGATCTTCCATCCTGAAGGAATGCAAAGGTACAACTCTACCTTGCACCAGTGGTCCCTCAGAATACTCTGTATTCCACTTTTGGTCTGCTTTACACTCAGCCTGGACAAGGCTGCAGGATTATGCCCCAAGTACGTTCATCTTCCTTTCTGCTTTGCAGTTCCACTGGCTGCTGCAGAGTCTGTACTTTCTAAAGAGACAATAGCTGAATCTAGGCGTTTTGTTATGACCACTCTCATCAGTTTAGACTTAGAGAAGGTTTCACATGGTTCATGACAGATCATGGTGGGAAAGACAAGCATGACCATTCATCAGCCTTGGGCACTGGTAGCAAACTCCCTGTTGTATGACTGGCCCTACAACAGAAAGCCACATCTGAACCAAGACCCAGACCACCATAAAATATCAGGGATTACTGCCACCACAGCAAGACTGTGCTTGCATTTGTCTTCTACATGAGAAAGTCTCTCTCACAATCCTGTTTGGGTAGATGCTCATTATACACATCTGCTCAATCTCTCCGTGTGCTCCCACTAACAGCGTCTCATTGCCTAATGCTGCTCTCCTGGTATTTCTTCTGAGGCATTTTTCTATTCCGCTTGCACTAGATGTCTTGAGATCACACTTTCTTCTTTTTCTCTTAGGACTGAGTCTGCTGTGAACTCACCAGGTTTCTCCAAATCCATCTGTCTGAATAAGAGCTTTTGAAGACTTTGCTGCTTCAAGAAACGGGTGTGATTGACTAGAACAGCAGTACAGTAATAGAGGGAATCACTAGGGGGATGTTGGACAAGACAGCTGGTATATTAGTTTGGACGGGCAGTATTCCTTATAAATATTTACTGTAGTGAAAAACAGAGAGTTATTGTAGTAGTGATCTGAAAAAAAAATTGAAAAATTGCTGGGATTATCCCCACAGGGCCAACATCAAAAGCTGTAACCAAATGTACTCATAGTCCAGTATTGCACAAAATCTGGACTCCAGCTTTTTTTGAGGAGAACTTCCAGGGAAGCACTGTGTTTTTAATGTGAGGGGTCAATGTTACTTTGGGCTGAACAGATGTTTTAGGGCTCCTATCTATTGTTCTCAAATTATACCTGACCTGAGACCTATGCCTGGCAATAGTAGCCACATACTCCTCTGATATAAAGGGGTCTTCACAGCTCTCACCATAGCTGGTTTGATTTATATCAGTGGAAGCTTTGGTCTAGCAGTAGGGATCAGTAAGTTTATTAGGAAATCATTTAAAAGCATCAAAAAATATTTTTGAGAAGTACTTGATACTTTTACCATACGTTTCGTAGAACCATAGAATCCTTAGACATCAGGAGGGACCTCAGAAAATCATCCAGTCCAGTCCCCCTGCCACAGCAGGATCACCCAGACCAAGTCACACAGGAACACAGCCAGGCAGGTCTGGAATGTCTCCACAGAAGGAGACTCCACAGACCCCCTGGGCAGCCTGTTCCAGTGCTCTGGTACCCTCCCTGGGAAGAGGTTCATGCTGATATTGATATGGAACCTCCTGTGTTCCAGCTGGCACTCATTGCCCCTTGTCCTATCACCATCCTTTCCTCATTTCTGAATATCTAAAATAAAAAGCATAGATTCCTTGAAAAAAAATAAATCACACTACGAAACTTTCAGCAACTCAGTATTTGAGAGAGTCAAACACGATGGGGGGGAGGGGGGGTGTGTTAAATTGGATCCTTCGTTATGTAAAATGTGTACCTATGCGATAATGAACTTTTCCCTGTAATTAAACCTGCAATTAACAAATTGTTATCATCACTTAAAGAACTGCTTGGGAAACAATTCATTGAAAAGATGAGCTGAAATTGAACGAGTGCTTTTGTCTCAGAGTGTGAATAACAACAAGGTTTCATAGTCTGTCAGTCACAGGACCAGCAATCTTGTCTTTGAAAACACTTCCATTTTTCAAGATGTTAGAGGGATTGCTAGAGATCCTGGGGGCATAAGCCTGAAAGAAGGATCATAATTCAGCAATAGGAGGTCTGCTTATCTCACTCGACAGTGAGCTGTCAGAGAAAGGGGACCCGTGCTTTGTTGCTTTGTTTACAGGGAGAATAAAGAGCATACCTGCTCTGTGCCTGCATGTGCCACAAACTCAGTGGTACAGAGGTGCTGGATGGAGGTAAGAGCAGGGCAAGAGACAACGAGGGAAAAAAGCTGTGTGCATGAGCGTGTAGGTGTGTAATTAGTGGGGCTATTCACAGCTTCAAAACAGTCAAAGGAATCTGCCTCCTCCTTACAGTATCCCTTGATCTCTTTGTCAAACTGTATTTGTAGGTTTCTATTGAAATGGCATTCAGGAAATATAATTCAGCTTCCCTGGACACAGAAAGAGGGAAGATGGCATAAATCGACCTGCATGCTGAAAGGAAAGCTGTGACTCAATTTCACATTATTTCTAATTAAACAGAGATAATTACAAAGGAGATGAAGGAAAAGGGGAAAGAAAAAGAAGTAACAACCAAAAAAAAGAAATCTATTAGATCCTTTTTATAACACCCATTCCACAGGGTTAAACTCTGCTCTGCCTGCTTACTCCAAATTACTCTTCCACTTAGGGTAGCTCTTTATATTTCAGTGGATCAGTCCATTTGCAAACTGTTACTCTAAAAACCCACAAAGGTGCCAGAGAGGTTAAGGTGCCAGCTGGAACAGAGGAGGTTCCATTTCAATATCAGCAGGAACTTCTTCCCAGGGAGGGGTTGTGGAATCTCCTCTGGAGACATTCCAGACCCAGCTGGATGTGTTCCTGTATGACTTGGACTAGGTGATCCTGCTGTGGCAGGGGGATTGGACTGGATGATCTTTCAAGGTCCCTTCCAATCCCTAATGATTCTATGATCCTATGAGTCTAATGACAGAATATAGACAGAACTCCCCCCACCCCCCCAATATTTATTATATTTAAGGGCATCATCTTTAATGTCTCTTACAAATTACAAAATTAAGATAATTCTTTTTGACTTATTCTCTTAAGTACACTCCAACAATAATCTGAACCTGGATCACACCTTTAAAGGTCGTTAAGAAATTAATGAAGTCAATATTTCTATTTTCTTTCATATTTTTTTATCCTATCAAAGCTAAATGAATGCAAAGAGGTTTTAACTGTTTTAAGTAATCAGCTTGACTGTCTCAGTTCTTCGTGAAAGATAATGAGGTGGATTTGATCAGAAGGTTCATTAAAATTGTTATATGAAAAAAGGAAAATTATTCAAACAGCACCGCTAATTGGGAAAGATGAGCTGACATGTGACTGAATCATAGAATCATTAGGGATCGGAAGGGACCTCAAAAGATCATCCAGTCCAATCCCCCTGCCACAGCAGGATCACCTAGACCAAGTCACACAGGAACACATCCAGGTGGGTCTGGAATGTCTCCAGAGAAGGAGACTCTACAACCCCCTGGGCAGCCTGTTCCAGTGCTCAGGTACCCTCCCTGGGAAGAAGTTCGTGCTGATACTGATAGGGAACCCCCTATTGGGATTCAAGCTCATAATCAAAGAAAACTCTCAATAATTTGTTTTCCCATGGACATTAGTTTTGTGATGTCAGAACATTAACCAGTCCCTCAGTTAAATCAACTTTCAGTCTGTGATGTTGAAATAATTTACATTTTTCAAAATTGGAGTTTCTGAGTGTGAAGTACCCAAAATAGTAGCTGACTGTTCAGACATCAGCATTTCTAATAGCTTTTATATGCAATTTAGTATAGATTTTATACATATATATTTAATATATATTTTACATTTGCCAGCATCAAGGATTTTCTTAAGATTTCTGAATGGAATGTGTCTCATCGCTGGCATCTTATTCCTCTTACAATTGCATTAGAGTAAAATTGGTAGCCAGAGAGGTAACTATTTCTCATGTTTCATCTGTATGGCTAATGGCATCAGAGGAAGAAATCGCATGCTTTCTTTACTTGTCATGGGCAAATATTGTTTGAAGAGCCCTCCAGACCTCACAGGAGCCACACCTCCGATAAAGGGTTACAGAACTGCTGTAGTTTTACCATTGCAAGACATAACCATGTACTGTCATTATCTTTTCGTCTCAGAGGAAAGCAAGCCTTGTCTTTTCAGCCATGACAAAAAGCATTGGCATAATAAGAACACTCACAGCTTAACATTTAAGATACCTTCAATTATCAGATAAGGTAAAGGCAGGGGAGACGGGAGAATATATGGGACTGCTCAAAACCTACAGCAGGATTTCAGCCTCTGAAAACACATGAATACAAGCTGAATACAACTTACTGCCTTAGCAAATTCAGTGAAGGTGATGAAGGTTGTAGAACAGCTCCCTTATGAGGAAAGACTGAGGGAGCTGGGTCTCTTGAGCTTGGAGAAGAGGAGGCTGAGGGGTGACCTCATTCATGTCTATAAAGATATGAGGGGTGGGTGTCAGGAGGATGGGAGCCAGGCTCTTCTCCGTGTCATCTGGTGATAGGACAAGGGGCCGTGGGTGCAAGCTGGAACAGAGGAGGTTCCCTATCAATATCAGCAGGAACTTCTTTCTAGGGAGGGTACCAGACCAGACTGCCCAGGGGTGTTGTGGAGTCCCCTTCTCTGGAGATGTTCCAGACCCGCCTGGGTGTGTTCCTGTGCAACTTGGTCTAGGTGATCCTGCTGTGGCAGGGGGATTGGACTGGATGATCTTTTGAAGTCCTTTCCAATCCCTAGTGATTCTATGATTTGATGAAATGACACAGTGCTTTGGAGTACAGGTTGTCAATAGGACTAGGAGCTCCCCTCCAAAGTCTATCGTGCTAAACCCTTTGCCATGATCGGTTTTTAAACACTATATTCCCCACTTCCAGCACTTCCACTTATTCACCACTGACGGGCAAGATGGAGTAATTAACTGTTCATAAAAAGTTGCTATGAACCGCTGTTTCTTGAAGAAATAGGCACATATTCTTTGTCAGGGACACTAATCAAGAAGCACAAAGAAAAATGCTGAGATGACTATGTTTGTTCGGCCTTTTTAAAGATCTCACATGGCTACAACTGATACTGTGCAGCAAGCAGGAAATTAGGTAACTTGCACTATTTTTCAAGTGAAATTATACAGGAAATAAATTCAATTCTAATGCTTTTAAGCACTTGAAGTTTCCTTGTTCTTTGCCTTCCTCTTGAGTGGGGGTATTGGTTTTTAATGCAGCTTGTACAAGATACCGACAAGGTATCAGAGTGTAAAAAGTTCAGTCATTGCAGCCTAGAGTCTGAACTCATCCATTTGAGTCTGAAACATTATCTGTATAAGTAAATTTATAGACCAGAAAACTCAGAGGGGGCATAAATACTATTAAGCAGGCAATAAGCAGAACGACTTTCAGGTAGAAATAGTGCTACTGATTCTTGCTGGAGGAAAGCAAAAGCGCATTGATAGGATCTATCACTCAATGTTAGTTGCATTACCAAATTGCAGACTATGTCTTTGCAGCTGAAACTATTAAAAACTTTGTTGGCATCCTGGAAATCGTTAAACATCCTGGGACTGTGATTCTGTAAAGAACTGCTTGGTATTAGATTTGTCCAAAAATAGTTTCTGCAGGGAAACCTCTAGACAGTGCAGCATTGTAGGCTGTAGATCCTCTGAAAAGGCATGGTGCCCTGAATATTAACACCATTTCACACATTCCCAAGATGTATGCAATTACCTCAGGGAGAGGAGCTAGGAATGTGAGGTCTCAAGAGCTTAGATAATGACACAAAATAAATTGCAACCATTACCTATGTATTTTTCCAAGAGACATATTATTTCAAACCTGTCTAGGCTTTCAAGAATGAAAGACAGAGGAATGTCCACTTTATGAAATTGCTATTAATGGGTGACCTAGAGCTGAAGACAAGGTTAATTATAGGTTTTTAACAGAAGTGTTATTCCGGTTTAATATCAGTACCCAGGCCTTAAATATTGAAGTAAGTCACATTTTTCAGGGACAATTGCCTTTGAATGAAGAATGGCGGGGCTCTGATCTTTGCTGACCCTACTGACACCCACTGTGTAATCCATAGCAACAGTGTTGCTACAGCAACTGGGGAACACGTCGTAAAATAGGGTAAGACCATGAAATCTGATGTCATACTTCCACGAGATGCAAAATGACATGTATCTTCCTAGAGCAGGGATCATCATGCTGAGACACCATCAAAGTAACAGGAAGGCAAGGCAATCGTACTGGACACATTAGTGTTCTTCTCAAATGCTTGGTGCTTAAGACAATTATCCTCGAATCGTGTGCATCTTTCCTTAATGTTTTTTGTTTTCTTGAGCATTTTCCTCTCATCTGGAAGTAGGAGGCACTTAGGTAGAGCTGATCTAATCCCATTCAGTTACTCCTGAAATACATGGAGAAGAAGATAAACTGTAATCTGTGCTGTGTGAATCATAGAATCATAGACTCATTAGGGATCAGAAGGGACCTCCAAAAATCATCCAGTCCAATCCCCCTGCCACAGCAGGATCAACTAGACCAAGTGGCACAGGAACAGATCCTTAGAATCTTAGAATCATTAGGGATGGGAAGGGACCTCAAAAGATCATCCATTCCAATCCCCCTGCCACAGCAGGATCAACTAGACCAAGTGGCACAGGAATTATTCAAGACAGAGTCCCATTTTGCTGTGTCTACAAGCTGATTTTTTATCTTGTACATCCATCCAATGCACATGTAATGCACATGTATGTTCACAGCTACAGCAGATAAGCTGAGAGCATTAAATTATACTCTCTGGCAAGGCAAAGCTAATTTTGACCATCATGTGTTCCAGAAGTAGAAATGGCTTTTAACAATAAATACAAAACCCTACACAATGCAATATCAAATATTATATATAATATACAATAACATAAAAACCTACATGTCCACTACAGAGGCTGTACTATCAGTGATCTTTAAAGGCCATTTTTTAACAACAACACAACAAAACAATTGAAGAACTAATACCTTGTTCATTAGAAAACATTTCTTGCTGCTCAACACCTGCAGCATTTGTTGGTTGATATAACTTAGCAGTAGCATAAGTAGGTCTCACTGAAGGGATATACTGCTGTATGCAGTATAATGAGCTCAGGAGCTACATAGCACAATGCATGATTTCTTTGTGAGGGATCAGAGGACTTCCACCAAACAATTTCACACAGGGTTTTTTCCTGTGTTTAACAACAGTCAAAGCTGAATAAGTCAGAAGAACATCTGAAACTCTGTGTACAACCACAGATTTCTATACCTTAAACCTAGATGGGGATCTACCTGTTTCTCCAAGCATTAGGTTTGATGACTCATGAGTTGATTTGCTTTTTTTAGTACTCAATGAGAAGCATCTTTCTCTGGGGTCCCAGTGGACGTCATCCCAGCAGGATGACTCTGAGCCAGCAATGTGCTCTTATGGCCAAGAGGGCCAACAGCATCCTGGGGGGGATCAGAAGGGGGGTGCTTAGCAGATTCAGAGAGGTTCTTCTCCCCCTCTACTCTGCACTGGTATGATTGCATCTGAAAGATTGTGTCCAGTTCTGGGCCACACAGTTCCAGAAGGACACAGAGCTGCCGGCGGGTGTCCAGTGTAGAGCAACGAAGATGATGAAGGAAGNNNCAATATCAGCAGGAACTTCTTCCCAGGGAGAGTACTGGAGCACTGGAAGAGGCTGCCCAGAGGGGTTGTGGGGTCTCCTCTAGAGATGTTCAAGATCCGCCTGGGTGTGTTCCTGGCTCGCAGTGATTTCCCAATTCCCTTTTTGGACATTTTAAGGCTGTTACGTGACGAAGCATTTATTTTCTCTTTCATTACTCACTTTTCAACTAAACATACAAAAATTGATGCTGTGCATCTTCCAGAAGTACTTGTGCTTTTAACCAACTACCATTCATGTCTGTGGGTCCTGTAAACAAAACAAAGTCATATTGTCTTGTCCAACTATAAGCCATAAACCTCAGCACTTTATTCTAAAAAAGAACCACTAGCACTCAGCCAGCTGTGACATTCCTATAGTGATCTGTCAAAGAAGTTTCGTTGCAAATCCAGATTATCTTTGCAAACTAATTGAACAAATCAGCAAAAGAAATTGATTTTATGGATGAAATTCTAATGCCAACACCAAATCTAAACTGCTTGCAAAAGCCACCCGCAAATTTAGGGGCATAAAATTGAAAATCTATATCTACATCTATATCTATATATCTATATATCTATATATCTATATATCTATATATCTATGTCTATGTCTATATCTATGTCTATATCTACCCCTATATCTGTCTATCTATCTATCTATCTATATATCTTATTCTTTCTGAAAGAGAAAGAAAAAGAGGTAATACATTCATAAATCAGTCTCCCTAGTGAGTTATACAATTATGTGGGGTAATACAGGAAAATTATCTTGGAAAACTATTTACAGTAAAAGCCAAAGCATTTTCCATGTCCATTAGCTTTAATTACAACAATACTGCTTCAGCGAGATTCATTTCAGAGTTCAAATTGAAATTCCCTCAAAAAAATCTCTTCCCATCACTTTGACTCTGTTTTTAGAGTCTAGAGCTGTTTCAGCTAAGTAAAAATATGTATGAAACCGAAATCATGACGTTGTTGTAAATGCAGGAAGTTTTGTTTAGGGTTACATTACAGGGTGGTTTAGTACCACTTCATTTTTGAGCATCCTTTTACCAGTGTAGAAAGGCCAGTGAGCAATGCTGCACCTGTCATCTCAAGAAGTCATTGAAGAAGGTGTTGATGTGTCTAGCGGTCATAAACAGCTGCTCTGGTCTGTGGGACAAGCAGGATCCAAAGTGGGATCCCTAATCTCAGGTGGTTACCAACCCCTGACTACAGGACTATCAGTGTTCATGGTGCATCCTATAGAGTCCCCTGGCCATGCACATTGAGGGTACTTATTAGCACGTGTGTCTGCACCTTCCCTACTCACATGCCTAGGTTTTCTTCAGTGGGAAGGACACCTGTAACTAAATCACAGATACAACCTGGATGATTTAAACAGTTGCCTCAATAGTTTGTAGTATGCACTTGAAGTTCAAGAAAGTATTGAGCTTTCTTATTTACTCACCTGAGGTCACCAGAGACAGTCTGAGGCGGAATGAAGTCTGAGACAGTCTGTGACAGACTTGTGTTTGCCATATAGCATCTGAGATCTTGATTTCGGTCTTTCAAGCTCAGCCATCTGCCATTTATTTCAATTACCTCCCTGCATTTTGGAACTGCCTGCCAGGCTGATGGGAATTGCTTATCCATTCTGCTTTCTTGAATTCCTGGATGCATGCACACATGGGTGCAAGCTGGAACAGAGGAGGTTCCATGTCAGTATCAGCAGGAACTTCTTCCCAGGGAGGGTACCAGAGCACTGGAACAGGCTGCCCAGGGGTTTGTGGAGTCTCCTTCTCTGGAGAAGTTCCAGATCCACCTGGATGTGTTCCTGTGTGACTTGGTCTGGGTGATCCTGCTGTGGCAGGGGGATTGGACTGGATGATCTTTCAAGGCCCCTTCCAATCCCTAATGATTCTATGATTCTATGCAAACACACAGGATGTCAAGCTCAGACTCTGGTACTGAAGATCCAGAAGCAGTAAGAACACCTAAACTAAGAAATGCATCTACCTCTGCTCCTTCCAAATGCAGATCAGAATCTGAAAATGTATGCCTTATTTTCACTGAATCATGCAGTATGCAACCAGTAACCAATTTTAGTTTCTTTACCTGTGTCCTGGTTTGGACCAAATATGGGGGGCAGAGAGAGTCGCTTGGGAATTTCCCTCCCCCTCAGTCTATGTGATAAAGAAGTTCAACACCGAGAATGCAAGTGAAAAAATAACTGTATAAAGGGAGAGGAGAGGGGAGGGGAAGGGAGGGGAGGGGACGGGAGAGGAGGGGAAAGGAAAGAAAAGGAAAAGGAAAAGGAAAAGGAAAAGGAAAAGGAAAAGGAAAAGGAAAAGGAACAGGAAAAGGAAAAGGAAAAGGAAAAGGAAAAGAAAAGAAAAGAAAAAAGAAAAAAGAAAAGAGAGAGAGTGATACAAACTGGATTTTCCCTCTACCACAGGACAAGCTGGAATAACATTAGTTATAAAACGTCCCAGGAGGGTGAAATTATTTTCAGTGGATGTCGTTTATTTTATGGATGGATACAAGTTTCTCTATTTTGACAGAGGTCCCTTTCCCTGTTATGAGTAGAGTTCAGTGTGAAAAGCAAGCAAAACTAATTGTTATGTCTATTCCCCTTATGTTTCCTGTTTCACTGGCATCAGGAGTACCTTTGCCATTAAGCTCAGAAGATGTTGGATCCAGCCCTAAACAGGCTCATGCACTGCAGTAACATCGCTTCCTCTTGTTTTCAATAGCCTACCTTGTTCTTTCTATTAATGTTCACCCAAGACATCAAAGACTGATGGAGTCAATGCAGGTTACAGCTAAAAGGAACATAATCCCCACCAGCAATGTTAAAGGCTGAGGCTTTGACCTACTTCAGCTAATAAACAAAATGGGCTTCACAGGTGTCAGAATACCACTGCAGTCGACCATTAATCTTTGTTTTGCAAGAGTGAAATAACAACGAAAGCAATTTATCTGTGAAATGACGAGCTGACTCCTGCCACTGTGGTGTCAAGAGACTTCTGCAGGTTTCTTCAATGCTTTTCGTATCATAGACTTTAAATTCTTCTCATATGTGAGGTAGGGAGGGAATATTTATATTACCTGATTGTTTTATCTACTTTCCATGCTCAATTATTTTATCAGCTGACAAGCTGGAAAATAGTCTTATGACTAAATAACTTCATGTTTATCAGCCAGTCCCCACGATACCATTCTAATTCTGATAATGTTGATAGAAGGAGATGGAGAGGCTTACGTTATCTAATAATGTTATTCATTCAAAGACATTGTCAAATATATAAGCCACTTGCCAATAAACCTGCATACTAAATACACTTTGTAGTCCTTTGGCATAGATAGACCCTAATTATTTGATGTTCTTTATTTGCCTAAGTTTGTGTATAGCTTATTTTGACATGTAAGCATTGTTTCTGGGCGGAGTAAGATGTGTTCCTTTGTGTCTTGGTCTAAGCGATCCTGTTGTGGCAGGGGGATTGCACTGGACGATCTTTCCAGGTCCCTTCCAATCCATAATGTTCTGTTCTGTGACTTGGTCTGGGTGATACTGCAGTGGCAGGGGCATTGGACTGGATGATCTTTCGAGGTCCCTTCTGATCCCTGATGATTCTATGATTCTATAAATACAACAAAATCCTATTAAACACTAAGATCGTTAGAGCTCACATTGTTTGAATCTGTCAGGGAGTACTTACCACAATGCTGGTGCTTGTGCACCAATAATTAACAATTGTCTCTGCTTTTCCCTGTTTTCAACCTGTTATCAGATAGGCTTGCAGAATCAAAGCATGTGAGTATCTTGCAGGTTATATAGGTCGCTTTGATTTTTTGCAAGCAATTTTTGTGGCAATTAAATTGTGATGGTCTGTCAGACGTGTCCAGCCAGTAATGTAATTGGCTTTCCTTTAAAAGATAATAATTTTTGCTGTACCAGTAGCCAAAGAAAACAAAGGAAGGGGACAAAGGGTTAAAATCCAAGCCAACCGCCTTTCCTCAGGAAAAGCCTGGAGTTGAGACAAGGGGAAATCATACATGAGAATCATTTTCTCACTCTATGTATAAATAAAGAGAAATTTTACTGTGAAAATATTAGCCAGGAGGTTACGTGTCCTTACATCTTGATTCCATCACAATCTAATGTAATGTTTTTGAACTTTATCTCATCCACTCAGAGATGGGAGAACAAGAGCAAAATGCAATATTCAGTGTTTTCATATCATTTTAGTGTACAGACCATGCAGATAATCATCATTCTAATCATTACCCAATAGCACTGGACAAGTAGCAATCATCAGATTTCAATCATAGAATCATCAGG
>VZRI01003600.1:82892-117403 GCA_013397515.1 Upupa epops | reverse complement strand
CGTCACATCCCGCAAGTCCGCATATGCATAATACAACAGACTGGTACCAGTACCGATCCTTGGGGGACTCCACTACATACCTGTCCCATGCCATTCATGTAACTGTTGCCTTATTCAGGGCTGAAGTGGCATGTAATTCTTAATATGACAAGCTATACACAAAATCCTAGAAATCGTTGTGTTTGTATCATCATTTGCATACATGCATTCCCTGCGTGTGACAGGCTGAATGTCCTGTATATGATTTCTGCACAAGTACCAAGGCTTTGGATGGAGAAAAATAGGGTGAATAGGTATGAAAAATAGTGAGAACCAAGGTCTTACTCATTTTTTTTCTGCTGAGAATCTCACTGAATGGCTTCCCTGTGAAATAGTTATTGCATACATATGTCTTGTTAATGATCAGACTTAGAAATCAGTCCATACTCCCATCATTCTTCAACAGGTAGTTTGCATCTCACTGAGCAACCAGTTAGGCTGTGAGCATAAGTGAGCTCCATCTAATTCTCAGGAATCAGTTTGTATAAAATTGAAGATGTTTAAATGCCTTGTAAAGGCAAAAGAACTCTTTAAATTTTAAATTTTTTTTTTAAATAAAAGTCATGCAGAAAATTAGCAGCTAAATAAGCCTTATTTTTGAATAAGCCTTCAGAAAAGCTGAAACTATGGGTTCAGCTTTACAGCCATGTTACACAAAATTTCTGCTGTCTTCAATCAAAAATGCCCAGCTGTGCAAGAGACATTTTGAGATGTTTCCTATTTAAAATCCTTGATAGAAGACATTTTTCACTCTGAGCCAAGGTTTCTTAGCTAGCAGTGAATGTGCTTTTCTTGCACTCAAGGCTGAGGTGTCCTTTAATCTTTGGTGAACTGATATCTGATCTCTAAATCTCAAAACCTGAATTAATGCCTATGGAAGTATATTACGGGGCTGCAGGTACGTAGCTTGTTTAAGAGTTGTCTTTTGTCAAGACACATACATTTAATCTTACCCCGTTTGTTACGCTGACTTGCTATGATTGTCCTCTTCAGGAGCTTGGCCTTCTCCTTTCATTCCTTCACTTTGTTATTTTGGGTAGAGAACTTTGGAAGTCACTAAAACTTGAAGGAAATGTTTGCAGTAGAGTGCTTTCTCCCTTACATGCCAGTGTTTACAGCAACAGGTCTCACCTTTGCAGAAAAGGAAACTTTTAAGGAAGAAGCCAGTGGCTATCCACTTTTTGCGGGATCTTTTCTGTGTATGGAATGTGAAGACCTTTTCAGAGCCAGAAATTCCCAGGCCAACATCTGAAATCAAAGTCTTACACTTTTTTCTCTTTACTTGGGAAAAGAGTCTGGAGAAAAAGCATAATTGGAATGGAACTTGTTTTTTTTAAAAAAAAGTTTAATTTGTACGTCTGTCAGAGTACAGTAAAGTTGAAAAAAGAGTTATTATCGGAGTGTTGAAAAGCTGCAATTATGGTGTTTTAGAGCAGAAAGTCTGGTAAATTTTTTGATTAGGGCCCAAGGCTAATGCTGAGGGGGGTTTGGCCTTTTCTATAGGGAGGCAGAGGCTTAATCATCTTACAGAAACATTTTGAAACCAACAGCCAGTGTTGGTCCAGCCAGGTTGAGACAATCTGCGGTGCTTAATTTTTTTTTCCTGCTAATTTTTTGTTTTAGAGAAGACCCGCCAAGTCATGCTCAGGATGGGAGTGATGATGCAGAGGAAATACAGGTCAGTAAAATGCTGTGTCAGGTCTCTTAAGAAAATATCAATGTGCAACCTTTTCAGCATAATTGATAGGTGAGGAGACTACTTTCCAAAATTGATAATTGCATGGCAGCTGTCTTGAAAATCTTAAAAAATGTTTTTATTTCTGTTACAATATCAGGAAGGGTTCAAAATGTTTCTATGCTCTTTCACAGAAGACTTCAAAATATTTGTATTTCTTGGTAATTGCATTTGTAATAGTGGGTAGGGAATGTTGGTGTTAGAATTCAACTTAATACTGTTTCATGCTGTGAAAATTAGGAGTTATTTCATAAAACAGTGAAAGTTTCTGAGGCCATAGTAGCTCAGAAGGGTGTTCTAGAATAAAACCCAATTGTCTTCTTTGCATGAGGTGACAGGAAGGTACAGAAAGGAGATGAAAAAGAAGCACAAATGATACTAACGTATTGTGGGTGTAGGAATAGAATTGCTGAAGCTGGAGACAAACTTTGGGTGGGGAAGACTGAGTTCTGAAGTTTTCAAGTTTGTAATATGAATCATAATTAAAATATGTATGTCTTTTATCCCTATTTCAGAATAATACTTCTGCTGAATATACAGTATTTTCTAATTTAATTTGAAGCCATAATAATTGGAGGATGGTGATGTTATGCTATTGGAGCTCTGGGGCAATGTTCTGATTTACATGTTGCTGGAAGCCATATAAATGCTGGTGTTCTCATAGATTCTAAAGGATTCCTCAGGAAACAAGTAATCTTTTATCTGTTCTACTTTTTAACAGTGGTCAGATGATGAAAATACTACAACACTTAAGGTAAGATTCTGTAAAAGCCCAGCATCTGATTTTGTCAGCAGGGTCCTCTCTGCAATCTTGTGGTATAAACTTGTGGCAGTTGGAGACCTGTTGATATATTTAACAGTTTTTAGACCATTTTAAGCAGATGGCAATGTAGATGTCCGTAACTTTTTTTAAAGTTTTGCTGCCTTAGTTTTATTTAACTAGAAATAAAATATTTTTCTTCATCTCCAACAATCACACACTTGTTAGACTATAGGAAATGAACCCAAGTATGGCTCTAAATATAGCTGTCTTTCATTTTCACCACTTTGAGTATCTCCCAATTACTTAATCAGACTGGATGTAGAAGAAATGAAGCCCCTGCAGCTCAATTTTCACTGCTCTGCTGTTAACACCTGTGCTGTTATTTCCTCCTAAATACATTTCTTTCTGTCATCTTTTTTATTTTTCAATTTCCTGTATTCATGCTGATCTTGCACTGTGTCTGGCTTACAGTCAGGATTGTGGTGGATAGGAACCATGCTTCTTGGATCTTTTTTGAGACTTGCTATGGCTCTATCGTTGTCAGAGTTAACAGACTTGCGTCACTTGTCAGCGACTGATACTGTTACTTGAGCCCTGTTAGCTCTGTAATGTTCAATGCAGTGTTGAATGGATCTTACTGGATTAGTCGTAACATAGGCACAGCCCAGCTTTGAGTTATGTGCCTGCTATCGTTGAATTTGTAGCTTAGGTTTTAAAACATGCCAAATTTACACATAGTAATAGCTTCGGTTCAAATATCTTTGATATTGATATTAAAAAGCTTTGGTAAATTAACTGCCTTAGATGATAATTTATTCAGAATAAGGATTATGGTGTCCACTGTATCTTTTGTGAAGCTCATGATTATGTTGTTAAAGAAGTAACATCAGACTTTTGAATTGGGTTTCATAATTGTGCACAACCCAACCAGGAGGTATATCATCAAGAGGTGTGATACTCATCAGGAGGCTGTAGGCCAAGAGGTTTAGGTGAGCATTGTGTACTCTGTCTGGTTTACAGCTGTACAGCTGATGTTTTACTGGAGTGGTCTGGGGTGGAGGTACCTTCCAACTCTTGCTGAACAGCATCAAGGTTCTTTTCCCAGTTTGCCCAACACCCCTTCCCAGTACTAGACTGGGGGTAGACAGGAGAAACAGAAGGGACAGAGTTAGGACAACTGACCCAAATTGTCTTAGGGAATATTCCATACCGTACATCATGTTCAGCAATAAAAGCAGAGTAGTATAAGAGACTGTTTGGACTTTCGCCAAGCCTGTAACTTTAAGAATAGTTCATAATGAACGTGTTTTATACCCTCAACTTCTACAAAAAATACACCTACTTTTGGTCAAAGGAAGATACTCGAAAAGAGGAATTTCACAGTGTGCTCTTTACCATCCTGTAAATTTGGCAGATCATTGCTCTAAAGGCTCTGTCCATGGCAAATAAGCTTTCTGTACCTGTACATTAAGTAGTGATGTGGAAGCTGAACTGAGAGACAGCAGGGAATGTCATCTGTAAAGAAGTGGGACAGGCTGGAGAATGCTCTTCTGCATTCACTGCCAGTCCAGGGTACTTGCATCTTACTAAAGATAAATCCCAGGATACAATTCCCCTTTGGTTTCTTGGCTCATGGGCAATAAGGTGGGTTAGAACCATAGAATCGTTTCTGTTGGAAAAGACCTTTAAGATCATAAAGTCCAACCATTAACACAACTCTGCCAAGCCCACATCTAAACCATGTCCTTATCTGCATTTCCTTTTAAACATATTCAGGATCACCCCTGCTTGGGCAGCCTGTTCCAAGGCCTGATGACTGTTTCAACAAAGACATTTTTCCTAAAGTCTAACCTAAAGTTCCCCTGTTGCAACTTGAGGCCATTTCTTCTTGTCATAGAAACATAGAATCATCATGACTGGAAAGGATCTTCAGGACTATGAAGTTGAGCCCTCATCCTGACATCTACCTAACCCTTAGACCATGGTGTCAAGTGCCCTATCTACTTGTTTTTTAAATACCTCCAGGGGTGCTGACTCCATCACCTCCCTGGGCAGCCTGTTCCAGTGCCCAATAACTCTCTCNTCTAACCTAAAGTTCCCCTGTTGCAACTTGAGGCCATTTCTTCTTGTCATAGAAACATAGAATCATCATGACTGGAAAGGATCTTCAGGACTATGAAGTTGAGCCCTCATCCTGACATCTACCTAACCCTTAGACCATGGTGTCAAGTGCCCTATCTACTTGTTTTTTAAATACCTCCAGGGGTGCTGACTCCATCACCTCCCTGGGCAGCCTGTTCCAGTGCCCAATAACTCTCTCAGTAAAGAACTTCTTCCTAATATCCAATCTAAACCTCCCCTGATGCAACTTGAGGCCATTTCCTCTTGTCTTATCATTAATAATTTGGGAGAAGAAACCAGCACCAGTCATTCATCAACCTCCTTCTAGAAAGTTGTAGAGAGCTATAAGGTCTCCTCTCAGCCTCCTTTTCTCTAGACTAAACAACTCCAGTTCCCTCAGTTGCTTCTCACAGGGCCTGCTCTCCAGCCTTCTCCCCAGCTTCATTGATCTTCTCTGGCCCTGCTTCAGCAGCTCAATGTCCTTCTTATACTGTGGTGCCCAACACTGGACTGAAAACAAAAAGAGAACGAGGGAGAATATCCCTTACTGGATGTGGGGGGGGGAACATTGCTACCAGTGACTGAGTAAAAGGCTGAGATACTTACTGCTATATTTGCCTATGTCTTTATTGGACAGACCAGCTGTTCCCAGGATATTCAGCTTCCTGAGCTTGAAGATAAGTATGGCGAACAGTACAAATTCCCCATAATCCAGAAAGTAGTTAATGATCTGATTCTGCACTTAGACACTCATAAGTCTATGGGGCTGAATGGCATTCATCCAAGAGAGTACTTGGGGAGCTGTCAGGAGAGCTCACCAAGCCTCTCTCCATCATTTTTCAGCAATCCTGGTCAACAGGGGAGTATCAGATGACTGGAAGGTGCCTAATGTGACACCTGTCTACAAAAAGATCCAGAAGGAGGATCTGGGAAACTACAGGACTGTCAGTCTGACTTGGATACCAGGAAAGATCATGGAAAGGATCATCTTGAGTGAGCTCTCACTGCAATTGCAGGGCAGCCAAGAGATCAGGGCCAGCCACCATGGGTTTATGAAAGGGAGATCTTGCTTAACCAACCTGATCTGTTTCTATGACCATGTGACTTGCCTTTTGTATGGGAGGAAGGTGGTTGTTGTCTGCTTGGACTTTGGTAAGGCTTTTGACTTAGTCTCCCACAACGTTCTTCTGGAGAAACTGGTGAAGCATGGTATAGATAAACATACTCTTCACTGGGATAAATACTGTTTTTCTGGCTGTTGCCAGAGAGTTGTGATTCATGGGGTGAAATCTAGCTGGTGGCTGGTCACAAGCGGTGCCCCTCGTGGCTCAGTTTTGGGGCCAGTCTTGTTTAATATCTTGAACGATGATCTGGACATGGGAATTGAGAGCACTCTCAGTAAGTTTGCAGGTAACACCAACTTGTGTGGGAGTGCTGATCTGCTCAAGGCAGGAAGGCTCTCTAGAGGGACTTGGACAGGTTGTATCAATGGGCCAAGGCCAATTGTACAAGAGTCAATAAGGCTAAGTGCGAGATTCTGCATTTCAGTCACAACAGCCCCAGGCAATGCTACAGGCTCAGAGATGAGTGGCTTGAAAGCTGTCTGGCAGAAATGGACTGCGGGTGCTGGCAGACAACTGGCTTAATATAAGCCAGCAGTGTTCCCAGGTGGCCAAGTAGGCCAAGAGGATTTTGGCCTGGATCAGGAATAGTGTGGTTAGCAGAAGGGAAGTTATTGCACTCTTCTACTCTGCCCTTGTAAGGCCTTATCTTGAGTACTGTGTCCAGTTCTGGTCCCCTCATTACAGGAAAGACATTGAGATGCTGGAGTGTGTCCAGAGGAGAGCTACCCAGCTTGTGAGGGGTTCAGAGAAGAAGTTGTATGAGGAGAGGCTGAGGGAGCTGGGCAAGGTTTAGTTTGGAGAAGAGAAGGCTGAGGGGGGACGTCATTGCCCTCTACAGCTACCTGAAAGGAGGTTGTGGAGAGGTGGGTGTTGGCCTTTTCTCCTTGATGACTAATGGCAGAACCAGAGGCAGTGGTCTCAAGTTGAAGCAGGTGACATTTAGATTAGATCTTAGGAAGAATTTCTTTACAGAAAGAGTGGTGAGGCCCTGTAACAGCCTTTCCAGGGAGGTTGTTGAGTCACGGTCCCTGGAGGTATTTAAGATGGTGCAAACATGGTGCTTCAGGACATACTATAGTGGCAGGCATGGAGAGGGTGATTTTGTGTTTTTCCATTGATCAGGTATTTAGGTTTTTTGTGGGTGTGGTGATGGTGGGACTTGGTGATCTGGTAGGTCCTTTCCAATCATGTCTATTCTGTGATTAATTTTGTGACTTTGTAAATTTACTGATGGTGCATTCAATCCCCTCATCCAGGTCATTGATAAAGATGTTAAACAAGACTGGTCCCAAAACTGAGCCCTGAGGGACATTGCTTGTTATGGGTTGCCAACTGGATTTAACCCCATTCACCGTAACTCTCTGGGCTCAGCCATCTAGCCAGTTTTTAACCTACCTGTGAGATGCCAGCTTCTCCAGCAGAATTCTGTGGAAAATAGTGCCAAATGCCTGACTCATGTCCAGATAGACAACACTCACCGTTTATCCCTGATGCACCGTGTGGGTCACCTGATCACAGAAAGTGATGAGGTTGGTTAAATAAGATTTGCTCTCATGAACCCATGTTGGCTTGGCCTGATCCCCCTGTTGTCCTGCCCTTGGCATATGATCACCCCCAAGATAACTGTTCCATAATCTTCTGTGATGCCAGGGTCAAGCTGACACACCTGTAGTTCCCTGGATCCTCAAGAAGAAACCAACACCTCTGTACAACCTCTGTTCAGGTAGTTGTAGACAGTGGTAGGTGTCGCATCAGACTCCTTCAGAATGAATAGTCCCAACTCCCTCAGCCACCTCTCATAAAGTTTGTTCTTCAGAGCTTAACTTTGTTGCCCTTATTTGGAGCCACTCCATCACCTCAATGGTTGTTGGTCTGATTATTCTGATTTGAGAACTGGCCTGAATCATCCAGTAGAAGTTGTTCCCATCACCTCTTCTATGTGCTGAAAAAGAGTAAGTATGTAAGATTATTGAAAATTTGGTGTTTAAAAAAAAACATAAGTGCATTAATATTTGTGCTTGTTAAGTCAGGTGCTCAGAGTTTAGGAAATATTAGGATCTCTCTTGTTCATGCAGTCTTACAGCTCTCGTGCTTACTTCTTCACTTGTGTTACTCAAATGACACGATTGTAACATTTCCCTGGCAAGTTTTAGTGTGTGCTGGTATTGCAAACATAGTATAACTCTGACTTTTGTCAAAATGAGAGGAGATTGGATCAGAAATCTAGTTTTACTTTTTGTAGGAACAATTTATCGAATTGACTGTAGCTGTAGAAATAAACAAGAGGTGCTTCTTTTAGTTTTTTCAAGTGTAGTTGCCCATGGAGACCAGGTAACATGTTATGGAAAGATTAAGAAGGCTTCAGGTTCAGTCTAGGTCACTAAGCTAAGATGTGAGAGGGGTTCCTTAACTCTTCACATTTGTGCGGGCTACAGTAAGGACATGCTCAAAATGTATGAACTTTTGTATTGATTACTTGTATGGCTATGGACATTTTGGTTTTTTTGAGACATTTTGTTTTTTTTTAGTCTAGACAACTTCTAGACTAAACCTAATTGTCTTTGAGTTGAGTTTAAAAATACTCAGTCAGAAATAGTGCTCATATATTTTTTGATATAAATGCTATTACATGAAAAAACTTTGACATATACCTGAAATTCTTTCATATTGTTTTAAAGATCAGCAAGCTGTTTTTCTTTCTTTTTTTCTGTTATATCATATTCAGAGTGGAGTTTATATCCCCGGAAGATTTTATTCTCCCCTGTCTTAAGTTTACAATATTGACAATGTTCTTTACAAGACAAGGCTTTCTAGTAGTTTGCCCTCTATTTTGATATAATATACTGTTAAGGAGCTACTTTAATACCTAATTTAAGAGTTGAGTAATTGAAGTATTTTTAACATTTCATAAAACTAAATATTAAATGAGCTGTCACTCAGACTGCTTATGAATGTATTTATTGCTTTTTGCTGTTGTACTGTGTTCCAAAATACAACTACAAAACTATTACAAAACAGAATTTGCCTCTACTTTTGAATACCTTAACAGAACGCTGCTGTATTTGTATTTTAGATTTTTTAGAGATGCCTAATTCTAAACAAACTGTTTTTGAGAGTTTGTTTTAAGAATCTTACTGCATTTTATTTGTATACAATAATCTCCCATCAGCTATAAATCATCAGGTATGTATTTAAAGTCTGTTTATTTGACTTGCACCTTCACCAGCATTTGCAGCTTTCATTATGAATGTTGCAGGTTTTCTCCTGAAGTTCATGGAATCTTTCTAGTAACAAGAGTGAGAACTGGAAATATATTTTCTATTTTCTCTGATGGAAGGAACGCCAGAGTTGATTCTTACATAATTTATACAAATACATTATTTTTGTGGGATTCTTGGTTCCTGATTTTGGACATGTTCATTCCTTCTGCAATTTCTATTATTAATGGTATTGAGAAGATGGCTACACTTCACCATTAAATGTATTGAAATTGATGGTTTTTGTTGCTGTTTTTTGTTCAGGCACCTGAATTTCCTGAATTCACAGCTAAAGTTCAAGAAGCAATAAGTTCCTTGGGTGGTAGCATTTTCCCTAAACTTAACTGGAGTGCTCCAAGGGTAAGGATGCTCACTGCCAAAACTATCAGATGTTATCAAAAGGACTTTTTAAATTTGGTTTATCTTAATACATTGGAAACCAGAAGAGAGTAGTTGTTTTGATGAAAGGAGAAGTGATTGATAAGACATCACTGAAGTATGATACAGTACATTGTTCTAGTGGATTAGAGGTAGATGGGGCACTGATGGGTGAAGCACTGTATCCTTATAATCCTGAAATCCTGTATCCTTATCACAGGTAAGTGTGATGGTCGGACTCTTCTCATTTAGGATATTATTTGAAAACTCTGCCTGCGGTAAAGCTTGAAACCACCATATTTTAAATAAAGCAGTAAAGTTCCCTGCAGATACTCTGCCTATACCTGGATGCAGCCAATTGTTTTCATATCATATTCTCAAGCAAAACTTGGGCTCAATCAGGAATTGCAAGAGATTACCTGGAATCAGTAAGGCAAACCCTTAAAATTTTAAATGGATTTGCGCAGGTTTCAACAAAGCAATTATTGTGTCTTTTGTAACAGCCAATGAAGTTTTCCTCAAAATAAAAAATACTTTTGCATGTATTCCAAGGGTTGCATAGATTCTAGACATCTGCAGCTTGCTTCCCTTCCTGCTAGTAAGGGTTTGGTTCTGGATGTTTTCCTTCTTTGTTTAGGATGCCTACTGGATAGCAATGAACAGCTCTCTGAAATGTAAAGCTCTCAGTGACATCTTCCTCCTCTTCAAGAGTTCAGACTTCATTACTCGTGACCTTACTCAACCGTAAGTAGATCTCTAGCACACAATCTTATTTATACCCAGTTAAAAAAACCCCAACCCTCTGAGAAAGTTTGTGGTGTTTTTGAAAGATTTGACTCAGTTACTGTGCAGTAATGATAAATATCGGGTACAAAAATACCTGTTTATGTTTAAAATTTGATCAGGTACAATAATACAAGTTTCAGATACAGTAATAAGGTAGTTGAAACTTTCCCACCTCTCGATTCCTTCATCCCCCTCGACTCCTTCATCCCCCTTGACTCCTTCATCCCCCTCCACTGTGAAAAAATAAAAGCCAGGTCCAATTTAGTGCAGAGAATTGTGAGGCCAGTTACTTTTGTTGTTCTTTACCATGAATCTTTCCCTGTAAACCAGAATGGTTTACTTAGCTTTGGTCAACAAGAGAGGAGCTGCGGTCTTTATATTCCTATACTAATTCTCTTTTTAATAGGCAAATGTGTGAAAAGTGAACCAGGAAGACAATAGTAAAGTAGTACTTGTGACACCACAGTGTGGGCTAAGACTATTTTATTGTGTTGCTTTTCAGAGCACATCTTGAGTTTTTTTGCCTTCCCACCTCTCTTTTCAGTTACCTAAATAATTGCTGCCATATCTCGTGATAATACTGAGTGACTTGACCATGTCCCTTTCAAAGTCTAGAGCTGTTTAAGTGTCTGTGCCAGAGACTTCTGCTAAGATACTCATAGAGCTCTTGTAGCTCTTCAACAAATGCATTCCAGGAACTGTGACTAGGGATAATAGTTAAACCCCAAATGTACCAAATTTGTAGTTTTATCTTTATTTTACTTGCTCACATGAAGAGAGTACCTAATTGTGTGGTAATTGAGTTTTGTCCTCTGGTATCTGTATCTGATTTGTGTCACTCAGTTCAAAAGTACAGCCTTTTCATGAAAGAAAATAAACTTATTGGAGCATAATGTTCTTCTTACTGTTTTTACTAATTTTTTCCAGCAGAATTTCAAAGAAAAAAGGGCATTCTAGAGATTGTGTCCAGTAGTTACTCAATACTTATTTTAGTAATGTAATATTTAGGACACTCAGCCAAGTGCAGGCCCTTGCTGTAGGTGCTTATAGAGTGTTACCAAGAATGGTGGTACTGGATCAGGTAGCTTATGACCCTATAAAAATTGACTTGTCTAAAATGTGGAGCAGTTGGATTAATGCTGTGCAGCTGCCTGCTTTTGTATCTCTGTGACTCTAGTAACACTTTTCTTCCCATTATGTTGATGCATAAAAGAAATGATAGATAGCAACATCCTGAACTTGTATCTGTGAATTTATGGAATGCCTCCAACATTGTCAGTCCAGTTCTGGTGCTAGGCTTTACGTTATGTATGATCTACGACATAAAGGTGCAGAAAGTTAGAACATTGGAAAATTATGTTGGACTTAAGTAAAAAATTGTGAGCATTGTTTTTACATTCTACTGTCCTATTCTGGGAAAACAGAGAAAGAAAGGGGTGTGAGAGATGGGAAATCTGTAGTTTTGTGTTTCAGTGGTAAGAAAATTATGATTCTAAGAAGACTTTGGTGCCTTACCAGTAAGCATTTTCATAGTTTTCCCCTATTGGAGGGCTAAGTGATGTGGCCAGATGTCCTGTGCATGATTTATTTAAATGTTTGAGCACTAAAATTTAATGTGTCTTCAGTGGTAATTGCTTTCAGGAGTGAATCTTGTGGGTCTGAGCAGAAGTGTACATTTGTATCATCCCTTTATGAATACTGAATATTACAGTTTTCTGTGTTTTGCTTTCCTCATGGGTAAAGTGGTTCATCAAAAACTACCCAAAGGTCCTTGGAGAATTCCTGTTTGGTTAACTGCTTTCTATTGTTTTTGAGATCCAAACAAGTGTTTAACAAGCACCACTGGATTTAGAAGATGTGGTAACAGTGTGTGTGTGATCGTGCTCTTAGTTTAGGCCATTTGTATGGCAGTAGGAGTTGATTCGACCACCCCCACTAAGACTGAAATCAGTGCATTTTCTGTCATGTTGTATCTTATATCAGGTAAAGTTAGTATCTTGGCTGTTCACCTTGGTCTCTGCTGGACATTGCTAGCCTGGTGGTAGTGACTGTGGATGCTTTCTAGCTCCTCTGGTGTGAGGTTTCACAGCATGGGTGTTCACTTGAGCCATCAGTAATTTCACCTTAAATTCACACCAGACTAAGATCAGTAGTGGCTGAGCAGCCTGTAGCAGACACACTCTCTTCTACTCAAATTGCGAGGTGGTGCAATTGCTCTTTAAATGAGAGAGCAGCTGGAATGTATTGACTTCTGTCCAGGGGTGGATGACAAGAGAGTTGAGAGTTTCTGAGAGGGCAGGCTGGCATGGGTGACACTGTCACGGGTGTCTATTGCAGGCCACCAGGTGAGAATGAGGAAGCTGAAGATGGTCTTCTACAGGCAGCTGACAGCAGCCTCAGAGCTACAGGTCTTGTTTTTTTATGGGGGATTTTAACTACCCTGATATTTGCTGGAAGATCTATTCCAGCCAGCCATCCACAGTCCAGGAGGTTCTTCCAGTGCGTTGGTGACCATTTCATGACGCAAATGGGGGAGAAGCCCACTAGGAGAGGAGCGCTGCTGCATGTTGTACTCACCAACAAGGTGGGACTGGTTGAAACAGTGAAGGTTGAGGGCAGGACTGACCTGTTGGAGAGGGTGTAGGGGAAAGGAACCAGGGGGTCCTAGTGGATAGCAGGATGACTATGAGCCAGCAATGTGCTCTTGTGGCCAAGAAGGCCAACAGCATCCTGGGGTGCATCAGAAGGGGGTGGTTAGCATATTGAAGGAGGTTCTCCCCCTCTACTCCACCCTAGTGAGACTGCATTCAGAGTACTGTGTGCAGTTCTGGGCCCCCCAGTTCACAAAGGACACAGAGCTGCTGGAGGGTGTCCAGCGTAGAGCAGTGAAGATGATGAAGGAAGTAGAACAGCTCCTTTATGTGGAAACACTGAGGGAGCTGGGTCTCTTGAGCTTGGAGAAGAGGAGGCTGAGGGATGACCTCATTACTGTCTATAAATACGTGAGGGGTGGGTGTCAGGAGGATGGATTCAGGCATGTGCTGACAGGACAAGGGGCAGTGGGTGTAAGCTGGAACATAGGAGGTTCCATATAAATATCAGAAGGAACTTCTTCCCAGTGAGGGTAACGGGGCATTGAAACAGGCTGCCCAGGGAGGTTGTGGAGTCTCCTTCTCTGGAGACGTTCAAGACCTGCCTGGATAAGTTCCTGTGTGACTTTGTCTAGGTGATCCTACTGTGGCTGTGGGATTGGACTAGATGATCTTTCAAGGTCTCTTCCAATCCTTAGTGATTCTGTGAAATTGCCGTAGTCAAATCCTTTTAGACTGCTTTTCAAGTGTGGTAAGATCACACATGCACCTCCAAATAGCAGAGCTGAGCCGGTGGGGATGGTAAAGAAGGAAAACTTGCGACATGATTGTGAGATTATAATCTAATCTAAAGGTTAAGTGTCATTGGAAAAGTGTTGTGTTTATTTCCCTTCCTGTAAAGTCTAATGTTAGTAGAAATTTGGGTCATGGGCGTGGTTTGTTTTGGGGTTTTTTTTGTCAGAACAAGATGATGTTTTTGTAAGATAGAGGTTATATGGGGAGTGTAGTCTTGTGATTTCGGTGAGTCTGAATGGAAGTTGTACTTGGAACTAGGGGAATATGTGTAAAATCACTGTGATCTCTGTATGTTTATGTTGTACATGTGGTTGTCCAGACTCTGCATGGTATTTTTAGCTTACTAAGTTACTTGGACAAAATGCCCTCACTCTAACAGTTGATTATTGCTGAATCAGAATAGTGATCTTCCTTAATTATGCTATTGATTTGCTGCCAGTTCCCTAGTCCTTAGCAAGCAGAAATTAAAAATATTGCTGGCATAAGAACTTGAAGTGCTGAATAAATGAAAATTGGATACGTAATACATCCAAATCCTTTTGAAGGACTATTTGGAGGGAGGATCAATGCACTATATTTCTACTTCCATTATTAGTCAGCATGATCTAAAAGATTCTTGCCCTGAATAATAACAGCTGAAATGTTGTATATATCCTTTTGGGGTTTTTCTTTTCTGTTTAATGATATTAATTTACAAATCCACTTAATTGGTTGTAATGTGGGAAAGTTTTTGCAATGACAGCGTGAAAATCTGTTTCTTTATCCAACTCTGCCAGTGGTGTAGGATTTGATACAAATCACTTACTTTGCATCTTCCTTCCTCTCCAGTTTCCTACCTGCTATTCTGGTATTGATCTACACATTGATCAGTTCAGGGAATTGCCCTTACTGTAAACTCCAATCTGTCTCAAGTTCCCAGAAAACATCAGCTATAAAATACATTTTATAATACTGTTACCAAAATGTGGCCTTAATGCAAATACACTGAGCATGACTAGGTGAGCTTTGAATATTTTATGTTTGGATTCTCTCATGAAATTAATACAGTTTGGTTGAAAAGCTCAGAATTATCAGTAGAACTGTATAAATTAACAAAGAGTTCAGAGCGATAATTTCATTAATGCAGTCAATATTGTTCTGCTTCAGAGCAGGCACTGCATTTTACTTAGTTGAGTTCACAAAAAAACTTGTAGGTTGTATTATCCTTATGTTTCCTTCTTTTAATGTAGACTTTCAGAAACGCAGTGTTGTGAATATAGTAAGAGCAGAAATCCCAGTCAGAGAGGCTTTGTTTTTTTAAAAAGTGATTAAAACTCCTCTTTTGAACAGAAATCCTTTCAAAGCTTGGTTGAATTAATTGATTTAGAACACAAGTTTTGTTTCTTACTGCTAGAGTGTGTGTACTGTGTTTCATTTAAGACATAATTGCCCACATTGAGACTGATACAAATATTAGCAGTAGTTCTACTGACAGAATAATACAATTGTAGAATAAGCTTGTGTCAAATCATGCTTGGAAAATCTGCCAGACATCAGAGATTGTTCTCATTCAACAAGGCAGTACTGGATGTTTTAAATCTGCAGGTGCTACTGTTGGGATTTTGAAAGCTTATGTGTTCATTATTTTTCCAGCCATTTAATCATCACAACTGTCAAGGTGAAATAAGAAATACTGTAAGTTCAGCCTTGCAGAAAAGCAATCTAATGCGGAGAACACCTTTTGCAGGACTTTGACTTGGGAGTCATGAGCAGAAATGGCTGTTCCTAATGTGCATTCAGTGCTGTAAATTGACTGAGTATTTTTATCAGACCAGATGGTGCTATGGACCTGTTACTTCTACAAGTTCTTTTGAGAAAACTTTTAAAGAAGCTGGTTAGAAGGTGAAGTAAAGAGTCCAAAAAATAGCCACTCAGCCCTGCCTGAGTCCAAGAAGCAGGAGTGAAGGGCCCATGCATGCCACATTTAGTATGCAAAGTTAATAGAGCAGGTAAAACAACTGCCAGTGAGCCAAAGAGAAATTTCCAAAAGTATTAATGCGTAAAGTAATATGAAGGGAGATGCATTTTATTATTTATTTATTCAGGTGTTTATAAGACGGCTTGGTTAAAATTTAAGTGCTTGTTTCTGAGAACATTTTGGGAAGTGCTTGAGTGAGGTTTAGCCCATCAGGCTCCTAATAACATTGTTTAACCTTGAAACACAGCATATATTTCAATCCAAGTTGGTTTTTAAGCTAGCATTTGGACTACATTTTTGATACCAGACTTGATGTTTCTAAGTACTGGATTATAAACTATAAACAAATTACAATGTTTTTCTGAGATGTGAAGGCATAACAGCTTGTGTTCTCCTACCAGAACATAGGAGGCAGTGTTGGCTCACAAAGATACAGGTTGGCACTCTGGATACTGTTTCACAAGAACAGTAGCTTTTGGTTTAGATTTTAGCATTAACCTGTTTTGAGGTAGACAGTTCCATATTTTGCCCATCCATGAGAGGATGTGAAAAATAAGGCCTTTGATTATTTTTCTTGAGGTTTTACATCCTCTTTTGAAAGTTTCTATTTCTTATAGTCCTTAAAGTTTCAGTAAAGTTTGATATTAAAGAAATAAAGATACAGTTCGAAGGCTGTCATATCTTTAATTCTTAAAAATTTTATTAAGTTTTTAGAATAAACTATGAGATAATAGCAGGGCTACTGAAAGGTACAGAACAATTAACTATATTCATAACAGTTTTTTATCCACAGAATAATCTCGGTAATTAGCAAATGAATTAATGGCTCTCTTGGTAGGACAGCTGCTGGAAATCTTACAAACTTTCTTGAATTGCTTTTCTCAGTTTTGGAAGCAGTGTCATAATGGCTTCACATAGTATGTCCTCTTGTCATGTACATGCATTTGGGAGATTCATATACCGCTGTGATACATAAAGAGAACTTGAGCCTTCTGCTCTTGATGTCTAAGCATAAATGTTTAAACAAGCTCTTGACCACAGTGCCAGGACTATCTGCAGCAGTGTTTAATTCCTTCAGCTGGAGAAGTCTTCAAAAAGACAGTTTCCAGTGGCATCAGAAAAGACAGTCCAGACTGTTCCTGAAGTCTTTTTGATTGTTCTTTCAAGCATCTCCAAATCTAAATGCAATACATTAAAGAAACCCTGCTTTAGTCCTCTGCCTCTTAGAGTTGAAACGTCACCTGTAATAGACAAGCTCAGCAAGGCCCTAACAATTAATTCGACAACAATTTAGTATAAAATGCCATATTGTTATCTATAGTCAACATTTTGCCTATTTGGTTGGTTTGGCAGATGGTCCCCAAGGATTTAATTTTCTGTCTTACAGGAAAGAGGCAGTGTCTTTCCCATGTAGTTTTCATGCAAAATTATCTAGGGTTAATCAGGATAATTCTGATTATTAATAAGGCTGTTTTTTGCCTGCTGGAAAATACTTCACCTTATTGGAATGAAGCAGATTGTGGCACCCTGTCCTCAGATTTGGAAGGCTGTGAAGGCTAATATGGGTGGTAGTGTGCAGGATCTGTAAAACTGCATGTACTGGATTTCAGCTGTGTTTTTATATCTAGTTTATGATTGATTTTTTTGCATGTGAGATGTTTTCCTGAGCATTTGAGGCTCAAGAAATACATGCTAGTGAGGGAGGAATTTTGAGTGTAGTAAAACTTCAAGCCCTCATGCATTTGTTTCTGTTACCTTGACATATCTTACATTGTGGGGAATGTTAGAAATGATCCAACAGACACCCAAATCTTTGATAAAATACAAAAGATTTATTGGTTGCAGTAATAAGGAATGAGCAAGCAGCGCTGGGTACGTGAGGAGTTAGTCACTCCACTAACACGCACACTTCCAGTTTAAGGCAGCAACGTTTTATACCTTATTTCATACATATTATCACTTCAAAGGATCCCCTATATGAGTCTTCTCTTTGTTCACATCTCCACTTCTTAGTGAGACCCCGATCCAAAGATAAGGTGGGAGACAATGTTCTTGGCCTAATCTTAATTAACAGTGATTAGCTCCCCGTACATTTTGCAACACTTTGCAGGTCTTAGATTGCTCAGCCTTCCCCCATCCTGTTTACTGTTTGTCCTGCTGAGTTTCACTGTTTATTTTGTTCATTCAATAGTTTTCCACCATGACAAGGGGGATATTGTTTTTACCTTGACACGAATCATAATATAACATCTCACAGGAATATAAACTATAGCTGAAGTATGTTAGCTGTTTACATAGACTTACAGATATATATGGGCCTTTTGGTTGCAGCACTTTTTGAAAGTGTGCCTGCTGCAGCCCCATCTCTGCATGAAGTGGATATTAAAGTCTAAACAAAGATATGTGAAATTTATTCCTGCTGGTATCATCATGAATGGACTCAGACTAGCTCTTTGCTTCCAACTAGAGGCTGGGCAGCCATGTCTTACAAATGCAATGCTTATGTTTGAGGTGTTGAACTTTTGGATTGCTTAATGAAGTTGCCTGCCAAAGGGAGATGCTATAAATGTTGCTATTTAAGACTACTGCTCAGTAGTGACTTTTTACACAGTTCTACGCATCAAAGCAGTTTTTTGCCAGTAAGGTCAGTGAATACACTTGGAAGGAAAATGTATATTCTTTTGCAAATTCCCTTTTTAAAGTTATGGGATTTATTGCAGGGAGGTGTAAAACCTTGTAAAACAAAAAGGTACATACAAGTTGGCTTGGATACCTGCCTCCATTCTTGATAGTTCTTGAAGGGTGACACAGAGTCAGCTACTCGCATGGGACAAGACCCTGGCAACTGCTTGGATTATCGAAATAGTTTTGTTTATTCCCACTCTCCAGGGATTTGTAAAAAGCCTTAAGAAAAGCTCTTAATTTAGAAAGATGCTGTGCTGTGGAATGACAGTGCTGTTTTGCATCGCTTATTCATGGAAATTAACTGCTGTAAGGCATGATGATGTGTCTGTTGTGTGGTTTAGGAAGTGAAACATTAAATGTACTAGGGAAAACATGCTGCAGTGAAACTAGATTAGATTGCTCGCGTTTATCTGAGAATCCAGTTATGTCAACACAACAGCAAAAAGGAAAAGAGCAGTGCTGTTGATTCACATCATCTGTTTGGTTGGAAGAGACCTTTAAGTTCATCAAGTCCAGCCTTTGAGCTAACACTGACAGGAAAAGCTTAACCAATGAATAAACACCAACATATTAGCCACATCCCTGTCCATATTGAAGTGCTTTCAAATTACATTAGTTAAAAAGGGGTTATTTTATTTTTTTCCATTCTACCCCCGCTTAGAATTGTCTAAAGTCAGTTTAGGTTTGAAGTTTTGAAATTACTTGGTTTAAGTGTCATTTGAGACAACAGTTGTTCTTATGATTCACAGTTTGAGATTATTTTTCTCACTATGGCTGAAATCTTACATGGAAAAGCGGATTTTGATGCCTGTGTCTTACCTTTTCAGGTTTATTCACTGCACTGATGATTCCCCTGATCCTTCCTTGAACTATGAGGTAGGGATTTTTGTATAATTTCTAGGGAAAGAAATTGCAAACCCTCAGGCAGGGTGCCATTTGTGCTTGGGTAGGTGCCCATAAAATTTGTTTACTTTAATTGTGTTACTTGGGCAGTGTGGGGAAGTCTGCTTAACCACTGAAGGGCATAAGGAGTTAATTTAATTACAGATCAGATGAGCTAAAGTTCAGGCTTTTGAAGCTTCCTTGAAATTTCCTCTTGTCTGTCCGGTTTTGCCAGGAAGGACAAATTCAGTAGCTGAAAGTTGTATGTTCTTGTGAGAACAGTGCTACGAGTATCACAGCTGAGGTTACTGGGAGCACAGTGGCTGGGGACATCCTGAACTGATCTGTTACATCTTTTTCATGTCCTCATTAGCAGATTGAAATGTTAAACTAGTGATGTAGATAATTAATGCTGCTGTTGCTTTTTCAACAGCATTTAGTAATTTATCCAGTAATAATTTTAATGTAAATACAGTGTTTGTCATCATCCTATGACTTAAAGGGTATTAGAAAAGTAAATGAACCCTGCTGCCTTGTTGTTTTTTTTTTTTAAAAAGCACTATCTAATGTGCTTTAAATATACAGGACATCTAAAAGTCAGAGAGTTTCGTGTTTGTGCTGTAGTTAGGAATGTCATCTGTGATTACTGAGGTTTTTCTACTGCAGTTTGTAAGTGTTGGGAATTTCCAGCATCCAGCAGCAGTAATTGAGTCCTTCAAAAGAATGGATGCATCTGAATACTTCAGCTTAGGAAATGCAGAAACTTGAGGAAGTGCCAATTATGTGCTTTAATTGCTAGGCAGTCTGTCCTATTCACTATAATAGGTTGATTGCTATTTCTATCCTGTGTCCTTATTTTTACTGATTTTTATGCCTTCAAAGGCGTCACAGAGTTCTGCTTGGGTGTATACAAGAATAGAGGTTGATATGGATAAATATAATTCTGCTCATCATCTCTTTTGACTAGGGAGCAGCTTTCTGCCAATTCCATGATGGATTTGTTGTGTTGTGCAGCAGGGTTTTTGCTTTCCATGCTTTATCATTAATGTAACTTTGAAGTTGTTTCATAAATAATTTCACAATTACAAATGCTGTACAAAGAGGAAGAGCATAAGGAATTAAAGTAGGAAGGGACCTCAGGAGATCTCTAGTCCATTCTCATGCTCAAAGCCAGGTAAGCCATAAGATTAAACCAGGCTACTTGGCATTTTACCAAACCTGGTGTGAAAACCTCAGTGGATGGAAACTGAGAGAGGTATTCCAATACTTGACAGTTCTTATGATGAAAAGGATTCTTCCTGAGACTGGTTTGAACCTTTCTACTTTAAATAGTTTGGACTAGCTGGTCTTTAAAGGTGCTTTCCAACCAAAAATGCTCTGTGAAATTAATATTGTCTAATTGGTTTGAAGTATTTGCTAACTGACAAAATGTTGTTACCTTTATAAACAATATTTTGTAATTTGTTTTTCTTTTGTAGCTTGTTCTTCGCAAATGGTGTGAGCTAGTCCCTGGTGCAGAATTCAGGTGCTTTGTCAAGGAAAACAAACTTATAGGTAAGGATTTTCTTGAAGATAAAATTATTAGGTGAAGTTCTGAGGAGTTTTTCTGATTCCTTGACTTAGAGGTAAACCTGAAGACAGTTCTTTCTTGTCATAGCTTATTTCTGGAATTAATGTGATTTGGTTTTTTTCCTTTCTGTGGTGTGCCACATTTTTCTTTCCCCTGTATTCAGTGGTCAGGAAAATACATGCTTGGTATTACTGTGGAAATATTCTTAATTTTAATTGCTGACTTGCAAACTTCATCCAGAGGCTGTTTTGCAACTCTTTTATATTCAGGACCAAATTGGCTGTTGTAGCCAGCTTGAAGAATTAATAGAATCATGGAATTATTTAAGTTGGAGGAGACTTCCAAAATCATCAAGTCCAACTGTCAACCCCATGCCACCATGCCCACTAAACCATGTTTCATAGTTCCATGGCTACATGTTTTTTGAACACCTTCAGGGATGGTGACTCCACCACCTCCCTGGATAGCCTGTTCCAATACCCAACTACTCTTTCAGTGAAGAAATTTTTCCTAATATTCAATATAAAGTTCCCCTGGCACAATTTGCATCTGTTTCCTCTTGTTCTATTCTTAGTGACTTGGGAGAAAAGACTGACCTCCACCTCTCTATAATACAGAGACAGTTGCATATTATTCTCATAAAGCATGACCACATGTGGACATTATGCAGAAGGCTGGGGAGGTCAGAATAGGTCCACTGGCATATGAAGTGTCTTAAGCTCGTACTATATACTGTGCAGCCAAGTCTGAGAAACTTGATCTGTTACTCTGGTGCACAAACTTAAATGTAGAATGTTTCAAGTGAACAGCTGAGGGATCCACAGCGTTCAGAGAGCTGGTGAATGCTTTGGAAGACCTGCTGGAGGACAGGCAGGTTGTGCTACAACAAGTAATTTAGGCAACTCTAGAGTAAAAGAATTCTACTCCTTCAGTTCATTTATTCTCTGCTGTCTATAACAGGAACTTAGACATCTAGGGTGTATAAAGATGCTTGTCTTGAGGGGTTTACTCTCAGGCTAAATAGCATTCAGGGGTTTGAATTAGTTTTTGGTTAGGTGTTTCATGAAATCTTTAAAGATGAACGGAAATGTCAGTAACTCAGGTCTTCTGCATGTTTGTCCTTAACAAGGAATCATTCTGCCTACAAGCTTCTGACACAGAAAGTAGCAGTGAGCAATGTAGCAAATCTCTAATCCAGGTTTATGGGAAGGAATGTGATTTATTGCTTTTAAAAAAACCCATATTTTACTAATGTTGTCTGCCTCATACCTACCTCCTAAGCACCAAGATGCACATATGCTAGTGGTTTGTCTAAGATTGCTTGTGATGGCATGGAGGTGAAGGGATATAAGCTATCTAGTCCTTATTTCTCATGGCTTCTTACCATGGTCACCATGTGCTTGTTTTGGATATGGCTTTTTATGTCTGCTAGGAGCTGTCCCTCCTCTGTGAATCACTGGGAACATTCTCCCTGTTCTTGTTTCCTGAACTGGGTGTCCTATGGAGCTGCACAAAGATGTTGTGAGATGTGTTAATCTAGGTGCTGTCAACACACACCATTCTCATAGCCTGGTCCTTCTATTGCCTCCACATTCTTCTTCCTGTTCTCTCTTCATTCATGCCAATTGCAAGGTTTATTACAGTGCTACTGTAACAAAGCTTATCTTGCTAATAGCAGAGCTTCTTCATTAATCTGGTGTTGCCCACTGAAGCCATTGGAAGGGGAAAACTTTTTGAAAGGGAGAAATGTGAGTCTTGTCCTGCTGTATGTTGCTGGAACAACACAAAGGCCAGACATATGCAGCAATGTAATAGCCTCTAAAATATTTGAATATAGATTTATTATATCCAGTGATATTTACTTTCAAATATCTCAAAGCATTTGTGGGCTGGATAATTAAACACAATCTCTTAGTCTTCTATATGGTTACAATAACAGACTGCCATAGTCAATACATCTTCTTTTGGGGAATCTGGCTTTTACTTCCCCTAAACAGAGTGAATAACATTCTGCAGTCATGCGACAGATTTTCATTTGACATTTGTCCAGTAGGTTATTGCAGCGGCTTATGCTGACATATCAAATGACTGAAGTTCTAATACAGAAGATGCATGCCAGTATTTTATTCTGGTGATGTCATCTTAAAATATTATCTTGTAGTCAAATGAATGAATGAAATGAAGACCTTGTGATGTAGCTGGGATAGTTTATTTAATGTTAGATATACAAAGCGTCCTTCAAGGGGGACCAAAAGGAAGAAAATAAGGTCTGGATGACATCTCATTGATTTTAGGATTTAATGATTCACCTGTGGTGACTTATCAAACAGGTACATGTTGTTCCATACTTAAAAAATGGATTAAATGAGAATCTTCATGGTAAACTAGGATCTATCATGTTTACTAATGTGCAGTCTTAGCCTCTTTATTTCATGGTTCAAATTCTCATCATTGCATCTGACATGGAGAAGAGAAAAGGTTTTTTGACTAGAGTGACCAGGGGAGATGAAACTGAAAGGAAAATACAAGAGCTGGAAACTTAAATGGAAGCAAAGGATCCTCAAGAAATCCACTTAAAAACAGTCAAAGAGTGTACGTATTAAATTAGGTTTGTAAAATGTAGGGCAGAACTGTGCAAGGAAAAGATTGCTAGTGCATCTGCTTTAAGAACTCAGTAATCTTGAAGGTTTTTTCCAACCTAGTCATTCTCCAGTTCTGAGCATAAAGACAAACAGTAAGTCACTGGTAAAGGTTGAAACTTGGCAAAACCCTTTCTTCTGAAATACAGATTGTAACATGCATGTCTCTGATACCCGCATTTTTGTCTTGTTGGGTTTTTCTGTGCCTGAAGCTCTTCGTAACCATTTGCAATTATTGACAGGTATATCACAGAGGGACTACACTCAATACTACGATCATATCTCAAAGCAGCATGAGGAGATCTGTAGATCAATACGTGAGTTTTTCAAGAAACAAATACAGTATAAATTCTTGGATGAAGACTGTAAGTATCTCAAGGCTTCAACTAGCAAGGGGAAGATGGGTGAGGGAAGGAGGATGTTGATAAAAGATTTTAAATAGATGATGCATGCAGTTAAAAAGACCTAAAACCAGAAATGAAGGGTTTGCATCTTTGAAGCTGTTCTGCAGGTTGTTGGGGGGGTTGATATTGAAAAGGCTTGCAGGACAAACACTGTAGAAATGAGTCCTGTCCTCCTGGCCCCTCATTGCTTCATCCACAGCATACCAAGTTGCACTGTGCTAAATTCCATTTTACTACTGGAGATCAGTGATAAAATTGATCCTTCTCAATAAATGATGGCATTTCCAATGATTTAGTCTGGTGATATACACCTCTGTCTTCATACCTATTGCTTTTACACAGGGCTTGGTTCTTTATGACTTGAGCCTTACAGCTTTTGTGGCTAGAGCACACAGACCAATGTAGGTTTTTGAATTACTATAAAATTTGGAACAAACAACCCCTGAAGGAACAGGCTGGAGCTTTCCAGCAGAAACACAACAAATGAGTGAAAGATCCTTTCAGAAAACAGAATCATGGAATCATCTATTTAACTTTTTCCCTTTATACCTGTTTTTCATTATGAAATATTCTAAACCTGAAAAGTGAGATAGGAAGCGCTTAGCAAAAAAGCATTCAGTAGTAAGAATATTTGTTTCTAAAGATAGTGTTAGATAGATTATTGCAGCTTGATGTAGCCTTGATGCTGCTCTTGATGTATTCCTTGAAGAAAGGATTTATAGGTTTCTTTCCAAGAAATCGTAATTTCTCCTAAAATACCAGTGTGCAGCACTTCAATGCCAAAGCTTTTGCATTAAGGCCAAGGAACTTGATACCAAGCCAGCCAAGTATATTGTTTTGTTCTCTAAAAAAGGTGTCTTTTACAAATCTTATTGGAAGTGATTTCCTGACATGGTTATTGAGAATTGAATAGTGTTGCATTGTGACAGATGATCAAGAGAGGTGAAAAGTATTATGAAGGAATTTAAATTGTGTCTTGCATGGGCTACACCTCAGCTTAGTAAAATACATAAACATAAGAATTGTCTCTCAGTTGAATTGTCTTACATAAGGCTTTGAATACTCAACCTGTAGGCAAGCTTTGAATATAGTTAACTATTTTGCTGAGCTGCCAGAGCAGTCAAAAATTTCTTACCTGTCTGACTTTCTGAAAAAGATGCCTTCTAATTCCAGTCTGTTAAAAATTATGTTAAAATTCTTAATACTTCCACTTGGCAGGGTTCCTTTATTTCAAGGACCACTGCTTGGAAGAAGACTAGTAGTCTGGAAATCAGTATACTAATTTAATAGGTCCATATCCCTAAAGTTTTGAAGTAAGATCAAGTCATATAGATCTGACATTCTGGTTGCTGTCTTTTAATTTTCCTCTGTCCCAATATAATGTTAGCTGGTGTGTAATCAATGGATAGATAAGAATTCAGGGTACTATTTTGGGAAATTGATCCCTAGATTTAGGCTCTGAAACTGCTGTCTGGTTAACTGAAAGGTCTGAAGTGTCATCTTGTGTAAAAGAAAACTCTGCCATCCAAGTTGCTTTCTGGGATGAAGAGTTTTAACCTTTTGTTCTTAGGTACTACAGGCTGGTAACTTGTCTGTCTGCAGAGTAATGCCATGTGGAAAGTGCTTTCTGCTGCTTTTTTTAGCTTTACCAGCCTTTGTTCATCCCCCATCATATCTCTGATCCAGTGTCTGCTAGCATGTGTGTTGTTAACAGTAGAAATCTGGCTTTGCTTGTTTTTTTTTCCTTGTAGAAGGAAAGGTAGTAGAACTTTTTTCCTGACTTCTTGTTTCGTTGGGGATATTGATGCTGTTTGCCCTACTTTCTCCAATTGATCTGGTAGCATCTCCAGATGGAAAAGTTGAGTCAGAGTACCTGAAGCCTTGTGGAGCCAGAGCAGTAGGATAACAGATGGGTGAATGCTTCATAAATACTTCTAAATGATGTTAGGACCTTCTAAATACTTTGCATAAGAACCTGGTAAGAAGAGTGTTCTGGAGCTACCAATACCTACAGTAGAGCCAAGCTGTGACTTACCACTCCCATTTTGAGTAACTGCTAGTAAGATTTTACTGCTGTCTCACTGGCACACAGAATTCCTGTTCTGAGGTGGTGTGTAAGAAGAGGCAACAGTCTAGATTTTCTTACCTGTTCAGTGTTTTTGAGCATCCCTAACTGTTCACCAATGTGCAGTCTTGACAGGGACAGAAATGCCACTAAATGCCATTAGCATGGATGATTGCTATAGGCTTGTTTTCAGCTGACAGGCATCATTTTGTCATAAAGTTCGTATGCAAGTTTTCCATTAGTGCAGTATGACTAATGAGAGTACATGCGTACAGGCAAGAAGTTCACTTTAACAGCTGGAGAAGAAATCCAGGATTGCTGTTCTCATCTTTGCTTTGATGACTGACTTAGCTCTACTCTTTGATAAAATACAGCACGTAATTCCAGGGTCACATTTTTCTCATGCAGAGAACTGCTGATTTTTAGGCTGTATGGTCAAAACAGGTTATGTGACTGGCCTTAGCGCTATTGGGTTATGGTTTGTCCTTAGCCCACCAGCTTTGCATGAAACAGTTGATTAAGCTACTGTGTAGCTCTGCATGCATGGACGTGATCAGTCAAAATCCTTGTTAGTGATAGGCAGCTCCCTGAGTGGCTGCAGAGGCTCAAGTGTTTCTCAGTCATATCCTGAGGTTTTCTCACATGTATTGGGAAATCTCTCAGCTGAAATATTCCTTATTAGTGAAGGAAGTGACTATACTGTATTTTGTGATGCTTTTCTAAACCAGGCTTTTATTTTTCTTTCTTTCTTTCTGCTAAACTGATAGAACTTCTGTGCATAGTCACGCCTGACTGCTTATCTATTGATGTCCTTCTGTTCAGCTAAGGAAAAAGATTTGTTTAAGCACACAGAGCAGAAGCTAATAGAAAGATGCATATACAAAGATTTATGCTTAGTTAAGCCAAAGGGAGGAACAACAATGGAGCGGCTTTGTGTCAATCATCGATAGCAAAGGGTCTGTTTGAAGGAGTTGTTGATTATCTGTAGGTGTGCTGTATCTGCTCTGGATTCCAGTAAACAACCTGTACGCTGTGGCCTCCTCCTCAGCATGCCTGCTGACCCCTTTGTTCCTACAACTGGTTTGTCTTATTAACTGTTCAGGTCCTAATCTCCTTCACCAGGAACTTGGTCTCATTATATGTTTGTACAGTATCTTGCACAGCAGACCCTTGATCCTTCCTTGAAATTTCTCTGTTCAGCTGTACACCAAACAGCAGTAATGTCAATGATTAAGTTTTTCTTTAGGCTATGAGTTTGTCAAATTTTCTTCATTAGTAGGAAAAATCAACCGCATTACATGGAAAAACCCAGCAGCTGATCTGTCAATGCATTAACAGTAGTTCTTGAAATGTTTCAGCTTTCTCTTGGAAATGAACCTAATACTGTTTTGGAGTTCTTTAGATATACTGACTTTACAGGTTATCCATGTACAGAAGTGTCTGTGCAGATGTAGACATTTTTTGTGAAAATATGTATCTCTCACGATTAACATTTGTGTCTTTTTTTTCCTTTATAGTTGTTTTCGATGTGTACAAAGACAGCAGGGTAAGTGAACAGTAGATTGTGTGTAATTGTTTGTTATGTAGCAAGCTTCTGAAGTGTGATGGAGATGAAGGAAATTATAGCTTCATCTTCCTAGAAGTGGTCCTGACAAAAAAAAAAACCCACTCCAAAACCCAAACAAACAAGCAAATAACCAACTCTCCCAAAACACAGTTACTTGATGTTATCATTTTGGTCCCTGGGTCTTTTTATATGTTAATTGCTGTCTACAGTAGGAGAATAATAGGATTAGGGGTGTAAATACATCTGTGCCAGTGAAGAAATTATTTCGTAAATATCTGCCTGAGAAGTTACCTCTCTTAGAGCACTTAACTTTGACATCAGCTAGGTCTGTCAGTTGTGTGAATTTACTGGAGAATATTCAATTTAGTTTTTGTTAGGAAGTGGAGAGTCTTTACTGAAATAATTTAGAATAGAAAATTTCTGTTGGAAAGGATCCAAGAAGGACTTTGAGGTGCTGCAGTGCTTCCAAAGAAGGGTAACAAGGTTGGGGAAAGGTCTGGAGGACAGGCCTCATGAGGAGCAGCTGAGGGTGCTGGGACTGGTTAGGCTGAAGAAAAGGAAGCTGGGAAGAATCTTGCTGTCTACCTGAAAGGAGGTTGTAGAGAGGTGAATGTCGGTCTCTTCTCACATGTAACAAATAATAGAACAAGTGAGAATGACCTCAGATTATGCCAGGGAAGGTTTAGGTTAGACATTAGGAAAAACTTCTTTGTTGAAAGAGTCATCAGGCCCTGAAACAGCCATTGGAACATCCCTTGCCATCTTTACAAGTCATGGAGGTCTGGAGGTTAGAGACATGGATCAAGTGGGCTTGATAGATTTATGTTAATGGTTGAACTCAGTGGCCATACGAAGTACTTCTGTGATTATCATGTCCAACTACCTAACCAATTCATGGCTGATCAAACAGGCATGTCATTGATGGCATTGTCTAAACGTCTCTTAAATGGGACAATCCCAGTGGGAAAGGAAGGCAGTGGAATGGTACAGAATATCTGTTTGTCTAGTTTAGGTCAGCTGTCCTGGCCATACTCCCTCCCAGCTTCTTTTGCACCTTCTTGCTTGAAGAGTATGAGAAGCTGAAACATCCATGACTTAGCCTAAGTGCTACTTAGCAGCAACTAAACCATCAGTGCGTTACCAGCATTATTCTCACACTAAATCCAAACCACAGCATGGTACCAGCTACTAGTAAGAAAATTAACTGTCCCTGATGAAACCAGGACAGGTAATTTCCCTGACAGCTGAGGCATGAAGACAGGTTAAGTAAAAGGTTTCTGCTTGAGTGCTTTTCATCGAGCAGTGTTTCTTCATCTGTCAAGATAAAAGATCTTTTTGTAGATACCTCTCCGTGCCTTCTACCCTCCAGATTTGTAAACTGCCAGATAGCCCTTTGAGTGTCAGATCCTCCTGCTTTCAAGTATATTTTTTGTGGTTTGCAACAATATTATTCATTGCTCTCTGTGTGTGTGTAGCAAGAGTATCAAGTGTTGCTGTGAGTGATTAATTTCCAGAGCCTGTGCTCTCCTCATCAAGCTGGTTGCACAGCAACCTCACCTACAGAATGAGAGAAATGTCCGGTGTCTGCTTTTAAATTCTTCTGTCTTAAATTCTGTGGTTTTTAATTCTTCTACCTCTAGATATTTAGCCTGGAGAAGTTCATTCTTTGATACATTTCAAAAGTCATGTAGATCTGGAGCTTAAGCACATGGTTTAGCAGTGGGCATGGGACAGTTGGGTTACTGATTGGACTTGATCTGAAAAGTCTTTTCCTGCCTAAATGATTCTCTGATTCTATAATATAATTGTGAGAACAGTCCCCTGCCTGTGCCTGTTTAATTGATGGAGTAGGCTGCCACAAGTCTTGCTTGTTGGGTTGGAAGGTGGCATAGAAACACTGGTCTGGTTGCAAACAAGCTTTGCTGTGTACATTTTTCCTGTAACATTCTTTTCATCGAGGTCATCTGAACCAGTATCCAACTTTGCAGACAGATCACTGTTTACGGAAGAAACACTGCCGTACTGACTCGCACACTGCATGATCTGGAGACTTAGTCCTGAAGAGGTTATCTTGTAGGAGGTGGCCTGTTTTCATATGGGCCCACTGTTTTTGCTAGCAGTTCACTATTAATATGCAAGAGCTGACAAGCCTGAGAATCAGCTCTGCTCTTGTTCTGCTCTTACTCTCTATCCTCCTAGGTATTAAGAGCTTGTAACCAGGTTCAAAGCAAGTTTACTGCAGTAATACACAGGAATGCCCCAAGTGGCTCTAGATCATTGGTAGCTCACATCTGCTCTTGTTAACATGCAAACTAGTGTTTGTGTCTCTGCCCTGAAGGTACAGCTGGAGTTAGAGAGGTGTAACAGTGCTGTTCGTGTCTGATCTGTCACTTCCTTTAAACAACCTTTGTCAAAGGCACTTCCTTTCAGCAGCATGTTGCTTAATTCTCTAGTAAAACCAAGTGTGAAGCTGACATGATATGGTTAAGCTATTGGTTCCTGATTTAAGATGAGAAAAAACCAAAGATTAGTAATACCAGAAGGTAGCAGATAAATAGCTTTACTACTGCTTTTTAGATACACAGTACAAGTCATCTGAAACTGCATTTAAATCACAACATTGCACGTAAGGCTTGAAAGAGCATTTAATCCTAGAAAAGGCTGTTTGATTACTGACCCAGAGTTATGTAAACTCCATTTAATGAGCCCTGAGAAGTTAGTTTTGCTACTTGTCATCAACTTGCAGCTACCAAGGCTCAGTGCAGATTTAAGGCTGTCTCAAGGGAGCAGTTGGTGTTGTAGATGGTGTCTACAGAGAGGGGAAAAATCCTGCTGGCTGCTCACAAAAAACGGGTTGCTTTCAGAGGTCTCAAAATCCATTTTCAGTTTTTTGCAGTATGGAGACATGATCTTAACCTATGAAAAGGCAGAGTTTCATGTATTTGGGGTCAGAAGTCTCTATGAAAGCTTTTCATAGTGAAGTCCTTTATTAAATGTAAACATTCTGATGTTAGGAAAGACTCTCTGAACTGCTGTACAAATGTTGCTAACCATTGCTTTGGTCTGTGATTAAACTGGTTCATTAGCTTGTTTTTCTAGTGTGATAGAATGAATTTAAAATGACAGATTTCTCCTCTGGCTGCCTTGGAGCTAACAAGATGGCCCCATTAGCAAAGGTAAAACATCACTTATAATGAGAATTTGTGGTGGCCTTTCAAAGAGGCATGGGGATGGAACATTAGAACAGACCTTACTCCTGTTCTCAGTGCACTGATGGTGTCGGTATTAGTGCTGAGGTGCTGCAGCTTAGCCACACAGGTTGGTGCGTCTTCACTCTTCCAAAACAAGTAAAAAACTGCTAGGGTCTGTACCTCCTCCGTTCTCAGTTCCTTCTGTAGCAGTCTGGTTTCAGTATTGCTTTTAAGGTGTGTTGGCTTCTTAACATTTGAGAAAGCTATAGCCAGTGAATCTGCTGAGAGAGGGAGAGACCTATGAAAGCCTGTGAGCAGCCACACACTCACTGGTCAGGGTGCTGCCTCAGTTTGAGCTTACAAGCAATAACATTGGTTTCATCTCTGCTCTCACCTACATGCATAGCTGTTGGAGAGGGTTCAGCACAGAGCCACTGAGAGAACTGGAGCTGTTTAGCCTAGAGAGGAGGAGACTGAGGGGAGATCTCATAAAGGCTTATAAATATCTAAACGATGAGTGTCAGGATGATGGGACCAGGCTTTTCTTGGTGGTGTCCAGCAGTATGACAAGGGGCAATGGGTACCAGCTGGAACATAGCAGGATCAATTTGAACATAAGGAAATGCTTTTTCACAGTGAGAGTAACAGAACACTGGAACAGGCTGCCCAAAGAGGTTGTGGCATCTTGAAACATGCAGAACCTACCTGGATGTGTTCTTATGTGATCTGCTGTATGTGATTCTGCTCCACCGGGGGTTTTGGACTAGATTTCCAGAGGTCCTTTCCAACCCCTACCACTCTATGATTCTGTAACAGAACATTTCTGTTCCCTTTTATATTGGTTCCCATGTATTTCCTTATTCCATAGTGTGTTAGTGCCTGTGGAGGTGGCTTAGGCACTGTGGGTGGGAGAGGAAGGAAGTCTCCGTGTTACTCTGTGACTGAAGGCTTCAAAAGCATCTTGGTAAGTTAGAAACCAGACGGGTGTAGTGTAAATTGTTGTGGGTATCTGCTCTTTGTATCAAGATAGGGAAGATCTTTTAAAGAAAGAAGATCTTTCAGGAACAAGGGAAAGAAAGAGAGCAAAGTTTTTAGTAGCTACATGATCTTCAGGTTTGGTCTCCAATTCCAGTTGATTTTTAGTAACAAATTCTTCAGTCCTGTTTATGTTACAGAAACTTCTTATGTCCCTATTTGATAGATCTGATTTCTTCCAGATCTACTACTAATTTTGCAAATTCTTACTAGCAACTGTAGTTATATTTCATTATAAATTATTGTAATGTTCTATTAAAATAGATGACACTTTCTTGAGTATGAATAGATAGTCCTGTACTGAGAGTTGTAGCTTGAGATAACTTAAAGAATGCAAACTATTTCTTGCTCCCCTGAAGATGTCTCCGTTACCTTTTTAATGCGTCATGAAGTCTTTCTCCTTCATTTTTCAGTTGTAGAGCAAGCTTGCTGTTCTACTGATGGGAACACAAATGTATTAAAGATGAGGCAGGAGAAAGTAGTCTGGACTATAAGTAATGGCTATATGAAAAATTCTTTGTAAGTTATTACTCATCTGTATAAAATAACTCTTAAAAGCTGGATAGGGTCTTTTTATGAGGGACTCTAGTGACAGGACAAGGGGGAATGGTTTCAAACTAAAAGAGGGGAGGTTTAAATTAGATTTTAGGAAGAAATTCCTCACTGTGGCGGTGATGAGACATTGCAACAGGTTTGCCCCAGGGACGCTGTGGGTATCCCTTCCCTGGGAGTGTTCAAGGCCAGGTTGGAAGGGACTCCGGGCAGCCTGGTCTAGTGGGAAGTGTCCCTGCCCTTGGCAGGGGCTTGCAACTACATGATTTTTAGGGTCCCTTCCAACCTAAAGCATTCCGTGATTCTGTATCTGTGCAGCAATGGTTTGGCTTTCATGATCTCTACTAGCATTTTGCAGACCCCGCTCTGTATCTTTAGAGTCCCTTCTGAGACCAGTTCTTGTAGACTGCTGAATGCATGTTAGTGCTGAGGTGGCCTTTGATGGAAAGCAGAATTCCTGTTGGTAGAGTTTTCTTTGGTTTTGTGTTTGTGTTTTGTTTTTTTTCCCATTCCTTGTTCCTTCTGTCTAGGGATCTTGGGAGGACAGTGAAGATTAGACAGAACTTCTGTAGTCTCATCTGAAAACACATTGCATAGAACTGAATTCAGTTTATTTGAGCTCTGTCAGAAATTCTGATAAAAAAAAATTAAGTAAATTAGTGAGTCATAGCTTGTTGTGTTTTAAAACTGCCTAACATAAAGGTATTTAGAATATTTTAAATGCTTAAAACAAGGTGGTGTAAAAACACTGGCATCTTTTTATCTAAAGGCCAAGCATTCTACAGTAATTTACATGTATTCTGATTTTTTTATTAAATTCTGTGCCTTGTTTTAATTCTTCTATTGTTCCATTGCAGGGTAAGATTTGGTTAATCGATTTTAACCCATTCGGTGAAGTAACAGACTCCCTGCTCTTTACATGGGAAGAACTGACTTCTGGGATAAACTTGAAAGGAGACCAGGGTGAAGGTGAAGCAACAGAACAGGTGAGGGATGTTGGTGAACAACTACAAAACCCAACAGGCATTACCATCTTCTTTTAAAATATTTTTTCATTCTTAGAATCAAATTGTGATGCAATTCCCATTAAAGTAAATAGATTTTCATAGCTCATGAAATATAAACTCTCCCTTAATAGACAGTAGTTAATCACATGCTACTTTTAGATGCCTGTAAGGGAATTTTGAGTTCAAACAGTACTGCGTCTTTGGCCCACATTGAGCAGAAGATTCATTGAAACTTGCTTTTATGCAATTTTGATGCACTTTTTCATAAAATCTGTTACATTTCTGTTTAATCTCTTAGAGTCCTGATTTGTTCCTGATACCTGTCCCACAGTTTCCCAGTGCTCCAGATTTATTTTTGGGGGGAAGGCAGAAATAAGCTTAGTTTCTGTCTCTTCCTCATTTTGAATACCCTGAGGGAAGGCTTGTCTTCTGGTTGAACTCCTGGACTTGCAGAGCAGAGTTTCTCTATGCTTTTTCCAAGCTGCGTTGCCTCCATAAGAACAAATCGCTTCCCATTAATACAGAGACACAGGCATAGTCTTTGTTTCTATGTCTTCTAGCCTTTTTCTCACCAAATGTGTGGCATCAAGTCCTCACATCTTACCCAGTCCTTGGATGGCTGGATAGAAGCTATAAAGTATCTTAGGAAACACTTGGTAATTGTCTGAGGAGAGGTGGCTGGATACACAGCATGGACTTTTTCTTTATTTTCTAGCTGTTAAACTGCTTTAGAGGTAACTGAAATGACTGTTTTACTGAGCTGATTTTAACACTTTTACTTTGCTGTTGTTCTGTCACCATTTTCATAAGACATTGAGAGGGAAACACAATGCTCTGCAGGAGATCTTTCATGCTATTTTCTGTTAGTCTCACTGGGTGCCTGTTGCCATGTGAAAACCTGTTCAGAGAAAAACACTGTGTCTCTTGTTAAAACATGCTCCCTGCTCTTGAGCTTTCCAGGGGACCCCTGAATTTTGTGAAGTGTTTCTTTTCCTCAGTGCTAAATCCTTCACACGTATTTTTTTCTACTGGCATCAGTCTGGATGAGAAGTAGAATAGTTGGTCCTCATGCTTCAGCTTGCATTCCATCACGTAATCATGGAGTTGTACAATCATTAGGGAAGGGACCCTGAAAGATCATCTAGTCCTCTCCCCCTGCCACAGCAGGATCACCTAGACCAAGTTGCACAGGAAGTCACTCCCTTAGCATTTCTTCCTAAGGGAGCTGTTCTACTTCCTTCATCGTCTTTGTTGCTCTATACTGGACACCCTCCAGCAGCTCTGTGTCCTTCTTGAGCTGAGGGGCCCAGAACTGGGCACAATACTCCAGATACGGTTTCACTAGTGCAAAGTAGAAGGAGAGAAGAA
>VZRI01003600.1:56344-77894 GCA_013397515.1 Upupa epops | reverse complement strand
TTATAAGAGACAAAACCACATAGCTTCTCAACTGCTTTCAACAGATGAAAATAGAATACAAATTTTATATTCCATAACCCAAGACACACACATATGCCATATTCTTACAAGTCTGGCTCTGTGTAATGGCACAAGCACAATGTGGCTCAGTTTGTGGCCTGCAGCTCTGGTAGGAATGCCAAAGAGAAGTTTTCATTGTTTCACTGACAGTGCTTGCCATGTCTAATCTCTCAGATGGATAGTGGAGAATCAGGGTTCCAGTAACCCTGTAAGTAGTAGCTATCAACATGTACTGGCTTTGTTCAGGATTTGGAGTAACACTCCTGTATTTCTTGGGCTGCAGACTGTTCTGTTTGTACTCCTTTGAGTTGTCTTTTTCCAGTGCTGTCCTCACCTTTCCTGACCCACCAACATAGTATTTGGGTGAATGTTAAGATAAGAAAATGCAGTAGCATGGGTAATACTGATCTGAATCTTAAAAACTCTGCCCGCTTTTCCCTCCCTTCTTGGAGGTTTTTTTGAGTGCTGCTCTGTAATATCTGAAAAAACCCCTTGTAAAAGCAGGAGAGTCAGAGCCAGCTCTGAGATAAAATGAAATACCATTTTTTGGGTTCTGGTCACAGTGTGTGACTCAAAAAATCTCCATAACTACACCTGATGTTTGTAGCTGGAGATTTTGTGTGCCTTGTTCTTAGCACCCACCTGTAACTGGTGTCCAAGATGCTGTGCTGGCTGCAAAAAGGAGCTTGGTGAGATGGATCTCGCATCCTTTAAGCGACATAGACTGTTAGACTAAATTGTCAAGGTTTCAAGCTTTCAAGGAAGTGATGTGAGATGGAAAGATTCCAAAATAGGTCAGGAGTAGCATGGAGATGGATAGTAGTGTGGCACAAATATATGTAAAAATGCTTCTAGGCTAGTTAGTGTTCACAAACTGTCCCAAATATCAAGGGTCAGGTAGCTGAAGAAGACTGTGGAGTATCTGTCAGTGAGTATAAACTGGCAAATCAGACTGGCATGCGGTAAATACTTTCCACCTTAGAGGCTGAGAGTATAGAATTCAAGTTGTTTGTAGAGGCAGTCTGTCACTTCCAGAAATAATACTGACCTAAAATACGTATCTTGGGCTAAGAGAAGATGGGCCTTAAAGTGTGTCACAGGAACAGGCAAGAGGGCTTTAGATTCCTGGTGGATACTTGGTAATACTGATGGTTAGTGACTTAAACCAGAAGTTTGCCTGGCTGTTGAATTAACTGTGTCTTAATTTCTTTTTGATTTTTATGGCCTCTGTAAGGAGAAATGCTCCAACTTCGTAGTCTGTCATGGGTTTGGTGAAACCCCATTTGTCTTTGTATTCCTGCATCAAATTCTCTTCCAGTACACAAGGAGTTATGTCTCACTCACCAGAGTTCACTCTGGTAGGATGAAGATGGGGCTGGGTAGAGCAGGCTGTAGCAGCATCCAGGAAAGAGTCTATAATTTAAGTGATCTTGGAAAAACAGAGTGAGGAGGGTTTTCCAGGGTAGTTTGGGGAGTGGGGCCTCACCACCTTCTTCCCCTAGTACTCCTTTTTTTCCCCCTCCCTGCTTTTCCAGAGGTTTGTGTAGGAGAGTTTGGGACTACTGCTACAGATTTCACCCCCCCCTCACTCCCCTTTTTCCCCTCTAGTAAGTAACTGTTTCTCTTTTTCTTTTCCTCCAGCAATAATGTGTTGGCTCCAGGGATTAGTCTTCTTTTGAGGAGTGGTGTTTGGGTTAAGAAGTGGCCTAGACATCATTGCTTTTGAGGTCAAGGCCTAACAAAAGGTAGGGAATAGTTGCCGGTTTCAAGGGGGTGATTACGGCCTTGTTCTCTTCTTTTTTTTTTTTTTTCCCCCTCCCTCTCCTCTTGTCCATTTCTTTAGCTCACAATAGAGTCTTAATATTTGCAGTTTTGGTTTCTGTAATTGTGTTTATTCTCTTCCATCCGAGTTTAAGGAAAGCAAGGGTTTAACTTCTGTACAGTTAAACGACCAGCTCTAAGCTGTAACACGGTCATCCTGTAACTATAGAACGAAAGTAAGACTTGTTGCCAAGACTGGGGGATTTTGTTCAGACCTGAAGCTTTCGCAGAGGTACAGAGGCCTGCAGGGTACCAAGAGTGTTTTGTCTGATCTGATGTTGTAAGGAGAAGTTGGTTGGTCCAGAATGCTGATTTCTCAGAACTTGTCTTCATGGAAACACACGTTAGTTCTCTTTCAGGAGAGATTTGTGACTCCAAAACAGCACTTTTAGCCAAGAGATAAGAAATCAATACTTGTTGCTTCTGGTCTTTAGGGTCCAAATCCAGATGGTGGAGGGGCTTGGGATTCTAGTGTTTGTCTTAGCTATTGCCATGGAACTCTGTCCTGACAGGCTGTTGTATTTCATTGATGTAAAAGAATTATTCCTTGGAGCTGGGACTGTAAAGAGGCAGGAGAGAGACTGAAGTATTTTTCCAGCTTTCCTGTAGGCCCCCTTTTAAGTACTGCAAGTCTGTACTAAGGTCTCTGCAGAGCCTTCTCCAGGCGGAATGACTCTATTAGCCAGACCTCACAGCAGAAAGGTTCAATCCCTCGCATTGTTTTTGTGGCCTCATCTGGTCCTGCTCCAACAGTGGTCTAGGTGATCCTGCTGTGGCAGGGGGATTGGACTAGATGATCTTTCCAGGTCTCTTATGATCTGTTATTATTCTAGTTCTATATCTCTGCAGTGCTGAAGCCTACAGAGCTGCACCCAGCACTGCAGATGGGGTCTTAGCAGAGCAGGACAGAATGAACTCCTTGACCTGCAGCCCACACTGCTTTTGATACAGCCCAGGACATAATTGGCTTCTGGGTTGTGAGTGCAGATTGTCCAGCTCTTCATCCACCAGTAACCCCAAACTATGAAGTCTGTTGGAAATGGAAGAAATGTGCTACTTGGGAATCTGCTGGGAAGGAAATGGAAGACTTGAAAAGATGAGAGTTAATGGATTTTTTTCCCCAGGGGACAGTTTATATTTCGGAAGGTATAATTTGTTATTCTAGAGTTGGTTGTTCTGGATCGCAGTCAGGCTTGTTAGAAGTGGCTAAAAATATTTAGGTCAGATGTAGTTAAGGCAGAAGGGGCTGTGGAGATCGCTCTTGTGCTCTTGAGAAAGCAGGGAGGTGAGAAAAGCAGAATGTGTGTTGCTGCCTAGGTCCATTTGGGAGGTGATGGGAGGGAGACTGTTGCAGTGACTGATCACCTTCTCAGTGAAGAACTTTGTTCTTATGTCCTGAAATTGCTCTGATTCCCCTTCAATCCATTTGCCTGTCTCCTGTCACTGGTCATCTGAAAGAGGAGATCATGAACACCTTCCCTTAGCGCTGCTTTCCATAAGGAAGTTGTAGATAGTGATGAACACTCATCATCACTTTTCTCCAGGCTGAACAAACCAAGTGACCTCAGCCACTCCTTGTCTTATCCTTGAGACCTTTGACCACCTTGTTCTCTCTCTTCTGGACATGCTCTTAGTAGCTTAATGCCCTTCATATAGGGAGGCACCCAAAACTGCACATAGTGCTCAACGTCAGGGTGCACCAGTGCAGAGAGTGACAATCATCTCCTTCACCTGGCCAGCTGTGCTGTGCTTGATGCATCCCAGAACACAGTTTGCCCTTTTGACTTACTGTTGACTCAACTTGTCATGTAGTGGCAAGATTCTTTGCTGTCCTCCCAGCTCTGCCCTGAGCTGCTCCAATCCTGTGCTACTGACAACTTGCAAGGAAGGAGAGGGGAACCAGAAAAGAGACATCCCTGCTATCCTGGAGAATTCAAGATGGTGCTTATGCAAAGGGGTCAACAGGGGCTCCCATGAAAACAAGACTGACACTGTCTTTGCTGCTTGGTGCAAAGTGGCAGTTGACAAAGGTGCCAGCCTACCTTTCTCAGGCTGGCTTTTTTTCCCCAAGGATCAAGGTCTCAGTTGGGTGTGCCGACTCAGCATGACGCTTTATTTCTGTGATGTACTGGGATCGATTGCTTGAAGCATTATGTTGAAGTGTTGCCACGCTCCCCATGACAGAGGCATTACCTACCCTCTCCTGCATGCACTCAGCCATGGCTGTTGCTTGTGAAAGTAACTGCAGACGTGAGGCAGGACGAGAGGTTTCCTATACTCTAGTGCAGCCACTAAACTTGATGAAGCGTTTGGACAGAGCAGGTGATAGGGACATCTTGTCACAGAAAAATTTGGGAAGATATTCTCTGTTTACAGAGGCCATGAGGAGAGAGGGAGGGTGGGTTTGCTGAAGGAATGGCCAAGCCCTGTGCTAGATCCTGGGGGAAGGGCTCTGCTGGACTCAAACCACTGTAAGGCAAGGCTGTGACTTGACATTTGGCCCTGCTGTGATGATGCTGGGAGCATGTTACACGGGGTCACAGGGAGGCAGCACAACAAGTTGTTCCAGCTGTGCCTACAGTGGGACACTAAGGGTGGAAACAGTTCCCCATGCTGTATCATGGCCAGCATCTGTGCATGCCCTAGGGGTGGAAGAAACAGAGAAGGCACACTGGTAGACAATAAGTTCACCATGAGCTAACAGTGTGCTCTTGTTGCCAAGAAGACTAATAGTGTTCTAGGGTGCATTAAGACCCAGTAGGTCTAGAGAAGTTATCCTACCCCTCTGCTCTGCCCTGGTGAGGCCACACCTGGAGTACTGTGTGTCCAGTCCTGGGACCCCCGGTTCAAGAGCAACAGGAAAATACTGGGGAGAGTCCAGCAGAAGGCAACAAAGGGAGCTGGGGGCCTAGAGCATCTCTCTTAACAAGGAAACGTTGATAGAGCTAGGACTCTTTAACCTTGAGAAGGCTGAGAGGAGACCTGTTCCACATCTATAAATACTCAAAAGGTGGCTGTAGGGAAGATGGTGAAACAAGAAGTTTCATTTAGAAATAAGGAAAAACTTGTTTACAGTGTGAGTCCCAAAGCTCTGACAGATGCTGCCCAGAGAGGTTGTGGATTCTCCTTTTCTGGAGATAATCAAACCCAACCTGGATGCAGCCCTGTGCAATGTATTCTAGACAGCCCTGCTTTGGTGGGTGGGGGGTGTGAACATGATGATTTCTTGAGGTCCCTTCCAGTGCCAGCAAATCCCTGATTCCATGATTCTGTGATCCCAAAAACCTTACTCCTGTGTGTGCCTCCACTGTGACATGGGGGCCACACCTCACCAGTGTCTCCTGGTATACCATCAGGACAGAGATAGCTCGGGGCTGTCACATGGCATGGGAGAGGATGTCTTTGAGGGGCTAGTAGGATTAATTGGAAGGGCTAAGGGGAGAAGGCTTGAGATTGGAGCAAGCTGCTGCATGTTCACTGCTGCAATCCCAGCTCCCAGCAGGGCCATGTTCAGTCACATCTGCCAGATGGGAATCCTGCTTCACCCTTCAGAGAATGGAGACAAGCTCCTGGGGACAAGAAGTGCCACCCACAGCTGAAGGTGGCCAAGACCTTTTCACCTGGATAGCAATGTCAAAGGTTGGTTGCTAAGGCCATGGGAATATATTCTTGGCACCTGAGTAATATGGCAGAGCTCATTGTCCTCATCCCCTGGACATGGAGAATCACCAAGAAATGGGCTGAAAAGATACTGCATGCAATATCACAGTCAGCACCTTCCCCCTATGCTCTAGAGTGCACTGGTGTCCTCTACTGGGAATGAGAAGGATTCTTGCTCCTAAAGTCCCTAAGATGACCTTGTATTGTGAGAGGCAACAAGCTGGGTAGTGGTGGCACCCTGGTATGTGTCCAACTGTTGGGTCTGGGCAGCAGGTTTTGCCCACGTGCTTAGGGGACAGCTGATCACCGTCTCTGGGATCAGGAAGGAGTTCTTTCCCCCAGTGCAGATTGGCACTGGTCCCCAGGGGTTTTTCATTCTCCTCAGCAGCACCGAGCAGGACTCTTTGTCAGGGTTCCTTGCGGCCACTTTGGGTAAGTAACTGCCTGCTATTCTGGCAGGAACAAGGTGCCACTAATGCCCTGCTCTGTGGTCAGGGAGGACTTTTGCTCTCTGGGGCAGATTGGCACTGGTCCCCAGGACATTTGTCCTCTTACTTGCCTGCACTGAGCAGAGCTCTTTGTCAGGACATTTTGGCTCATTAACTCCCTGCTGCTGTTGCAGCATAAAGGTGCCACTTGTGACCTGGGTCTGGGGTTAGGAAGGACTTTTATTCCCTGTTGTTTTTTTATCTTTCGTGCCCACATTTAATATGGCCCTTTACTGGGGCTTCTCTGTGATATTTGACTTTGCCTACTGTCCTTGTGGAATAGAAGCATCTTGAGTACCCTGGATCTCCAAGAGTTGTCTCTTTTCAGGTGTCCCTGTAGGGGCCAAGTGGAGTTTTCTCCTTGATTTTTGTTGTCATGTTTGCTGGTCTTGGCGTGGGAGCCTTGTCCTGCAGCTGTGATGTCAACAATGGCTGGTACACTCACTGTGAGCCTGGCAGAGCCAAGATGGTTGATTTTTTTGGTTGGTTGCCCAAACCCAGCCTGCGTCAGGGTGTCCCAGTAGTCAAAGTGCAAGTTGTGTTCAGTCACTGCTTCCTGTCTCTTCAGGCTCAGTCTCAGTGATGCACTAAGAGCTGCCTTTGAGTTAGTAGTTATGGGATGTGTTACTGTTACCACAAGAAAAAGTGATTCTTTGGAAAAATTGGAATCCTTCAGTATGGGAGAAGGTGCTGAGCTAGGTACTGTTTCTGGAAGAAATCAGCCCCAACAAAGGGAAGGAGATGTCTAAGAGGAAAAAATATTTTAATGCCAGGCAAGATGAAAGGAGAGTGGTTAACCTGCAGGAATAATATTGCTAATGCTCAGCCTTAGCATTAGCAGCTTGAGAACTTTCCTCATCCTATGTCTTCAAGATGGGATGAAAATTTCTGGCAGCGAGACTTCTTAAACTTCAAATCTCACCTGCAGTGCCACATGCCCTCTCAACATTATACTCATCCTCGATTTCACTGCTTTTACGTGGAAACCCTCAGTGTTTTCCTATTTGAACATTGTTGCCACCACCTCTTTTGAGGATGTGATTTTCCTACCCTTCTCAGAGAACGATGATGAAGAGAAAGAGGAATACAGCTTCAGAGGGGGTTTGGATTTGAATTTTCTCCCTTTTCCAGGAGGCAGCTATCCACATCAAGTAGCCAGGTCAGCCAGAGTCTGGTAATAGCTGTCTCTAACAGAAACCATTTGATTTGCATCAGGGAGTTGCAGAAAGACGTTGTGTGCTTGGTGTCAGAATTTGATTGCCTGGAGTTTATTTCTCATATCTCAGAGCAAAGGGAAGAAACTCCTCTGGTATCTTTTGTACATCTGGGAAAGGGATAGTGGATCCTTTAGAGGAGAAGATGCAGAATGGGATCATGAATGTAAAAAGAAAGGCAGTGTTGGGTTGGAAGTTGTCTTTCTCTGATGGTTTACCTTGCAGCACTTTGTTCTTTGGAGAATGAATCCCCTTTGTAAGGAGCAAATTCAAATTGGGCTAAAAGTGAAGGATGGTTGAGCTATAAACACATACAGAGCAGCAGCCTACACAATTTTCTATCTGTCTAAAAATACCAGAAAAATGTTATTGATGCTGTCTGTGTGTAGTGCTCAGCACCTTGTCATTTTTAACTCAAATCAGTCAGAAATATTAGACTATTGAAGAACCGTGGTTAATCTGGAGACTTTCAGCTTGCTTTTGCTGATCCTTCTCCAGAAGGAAAACTTGAAAGTAAGTGCTAATGAGTGCTAATTGCTGTTTTTTCACCAGTCAAGCTGCCATGGCTCTAAGGCTGATGATTCTTTCTGTCTGAGAGCATGTGAGATTAATTTCTTGGAGAAGCAGTTGGGGGAATAGTGTGAAAGAAAATATCTGACAAATACTTTGTCAATCAGTAGAAGACCCACCTTTTACTTCTTGCTCCTCTGATCATGCTCAGCATGCTTCTCTGTGATTTAGGGAGAAGGATATTTCCCATGAATACACGAATGTCTGAGACCCTCACTGCAAACAGCCTCTGCCATATCACTCAAGGGAAGAAGCAGAGCACTGCTCATGGATTGATGCTGCTCCACACTGAGCTCTCAGGGTGGAGCACAAAAGCTAGTATATAATGTTTGGGCATCTCATTTTTGTTACCCGACCTGAGATTGTACTAGGTGTGGGAGCAGTTACTCCATTTGATGTTAATTTCCTAAGCAAAAAATTATCAGCTTCTCTTTAACATGGCCATGTAATTTCTTAAACAACAATTATGTTGTTTTAATACACAGACTAAAGATAATTGTCTTTAATTATCACCACAGCTGCAGATGCTATTTACAGATTTTTTTTTCTGGTAGGAATTTTACATTAGTCCTAAATATTAAAGAGTTTTTCATTATTGAGGGTGCTCGTAGTTACTCAGCCCACAGCTTTCATGTGGCAGGAGATAAGGGCTGTGGTGACTTCATGGCTGCAAAGCCCTCTTTAACATAGAGGAAAAATAGAACCCAGCCCTTCATTAAATTATAGGAAGGTGTTCCAGATGCCTGCAACTGCCATGTGTGCCCATTAGTCTTGGGGATGACATTTCCAGGGAGACAGGTTTCTGTTTGGAATGGCACTAACTAGCTACCTCTGAAGCCTAAGTACAACGCATGTGCTGATGCTGGTGATGCATTTTCTTCTGAGATTTCTTCAGCAAGGAATTCTGACTGCAAAACCTGGATTGAAGGTGCTCCATCACCTGTGCATGTCCTTCAGCAATGAAAGCCTCCTCGGGTGGTCTTCTCCTGTCCATCTTGAGGCTGGAAAGGGAAAACAGTGGCTTCCAGCCCTCCTGGATTCATTGAAGCTTGTTCAGCAGAAGTGCAGAATCTCAGAAAGGAAATCTGTTTGCCTTCATCATTAGAGGCACCTAATTGTGCACCTATGACCTCCAGGAACTCCATGGTGGTGGTGGTGGTGTAATTTGAATTTGGTGGGTTGGGAGTTGCTATGGCAGCTGTTGATAAACAGCTTGGGATTCCAAGCTCTCCCTTTCCTTTGCCTGGTCAGTCAGCACCTCTGGGAAGAAGTGTTTTTGGGTTGGGGAAAAAATGTCCTACTTGTTTTGAGTTTCCTGTTTTGTACTGGGGGATTTTTGTCTTTGGAGAGGAAACATGTTACTGGAGTCCCTCTTGACCCTGGTATGCGGTGAATGGAGAAGAAAGAGGAATTTGAAACCTCAGAGATCAGGGGAGGAGATGTTTGCCTGTAGCTCCATGGTGTGGTGAAATGGAGGAAGAGAGTCGTGTCTATGGCCCATGGGAATCACTGCAATGGAACGTCTTGGACTGGCTTGAAGCACGTGGTGCTTACCCTTAATGGAACCTTTCACTGAGGACTGTATTAGTGGACAGGGACCCCATGTTTCCACAAGGAAAAGAACTGCTGAAGGTTTCTTCTGCTGAGGGGAAGCAGGCAGCAGCTCATCTCAGTTGTGTAAGAATGTGTGATTAACCTCTGTGTGTCTTTGTGTTGGAGTTTTTACGTTGTGAGAATCAAGTATGTTGTTCTCCACAACAAGATAATCTTTGTTTTCACCTGTAACTTTACAAATGGTTTTGAACTCACCTTGTTTTGGCCCATTAGTGCATTAACTAAATTAGTTAATGTCATCTCAGATCTGATCAACTGATGACAGATTGTCTAAAAACTACAGCTCTAATCAAGGAGGAGGAATATTCCTTTGTTGCTCACTTTTCTCTCCTGTGATAACCCACTATGGGAGTCAGGATTTCCAGGACATGCCTCACACCCCCAGAAACTCCAAGATGTGGCAGGAGGGAGAACAAAAAGACTAAGCATCTCATGTGGAAAAAGGATCAGGAGCTGAAGGAGATGTTAAAAGAGATAAACACTGTAAATTGCACTGCAAAGAGTGGGAAACCAAAGTCTGATGCCTATAAAGTCTTGACATCCCCTTTATCTACACAGACTCTATTACATTAAATTTATGTCCCTCCCGTGTGCCTTTTTCAGCTTCAGGCTTCTCTCTTTTATTCCTCAACCATGGGCAAGGCAGGACACAGTCTTCTGGGGCTAATTTTGAGCTCTACCTGGACTCACCAACTCATGGGCTATCTGGCCACCCAGGAGGATGAATAGAACAGATAACTTGCCCTTACACTGGTCCTTATTAGTGTTCGGGCTCATTTCAAACACTAACACTTCATTTTTAGTTGTCAAAGTTGGTAGAAACTGGCCGCCAGACCACTTGTGTGGACAGAGGAGGGAGTGAGCAATTGCAAAATCCCTGCACTTTGATGAAATTGGGGTAAAATATGGTGTGTGGTTTCCATCTCAGCATCTGTACGCATCTTTATTTCAGCCCTAGTTCCTGCTAGAGTCACATCCAACATGCTGCCAACAGGCTGTTGTGCATGGAGGCTGTGCTTAGCCCATAGTATTTCACAGAGTTTTCCGTAAGCCTCCGTCAGCTATTTAAACAAGATTGTTTGGGCTGCATACTTCCCACAAATGTTTGCATTCATAGATCTGGCACTTGCTTCTCCTAATTGAAGGCAAAGCTCCCAGTCCGGATGTTTTGCCACCAGTAAAATGAAGAGCATCTTTAAATCAACTAAGAAACACCAAATCCTGTTAACATGAGATGATAACACGATGATAACACACTTGATAACTTCAGTAAGTTGTTTTCCCATTCTAATTTGAGTACAGTTTATAAAATTTAGCTCTTAGCCTATATTTTTTTTCCTGGTTGAGTTTTTGTACAGAATCACTTAGGTCTATTTTTAAGAAGTCATTATCTTGTAAACATTTACTTAGGAGCACCTTTTGGCAAAAGTAAATACACTGGTTTAGGGGATAATTAAGACAATGATTTAGCATCCTCAGTGACTTAACATGAAATTTTGTCTAATGTCACATTTCAATAGCTTCAAATACAAATGTTTATTGCATTTGGAAGGGAATTCACAGGAAAACTAGAAAATAAGGGGCAGAAAATGAATAGTATTGAATATAAGGGTAGAAACAGAGAACAGAACAGGAGAGAGACGGTTACTTTGATCCTCCTGATATTTGCACGTAGGTTAACCCTGCTCAGGATTTTCCTTTAATTTGATCCTGTGGTAGACAAAGTAGTGATGCATTTGCAGTGATAAATTTTCAGAGAGTGAGCTAAGCCATTCCAACAGTGACAGATCTTGCAAGCTGAACACAAGTATTCCAGGTCTGGTATTTTGACATAAAATAATTCAAAAGGAAGCATATTCCGTATAGCCTGCATACTTGTCATTATGTATCTCTAAGGTAGAGTAAGTTGACTGTTCTAGCTTGAGTGTTTAGCAGTGTTTTGGGTACGTGGGTGGAGATGTTTCATGAATGTGTGTGTTTAGCTTCATGCACAGTTATGCAAGAGCATGACTTTTAAGTAGAGGAATCTTGGGAAACACTGAGATACTGCAGCCCTCCTCAGTCTGGAGCACCAAAAATCTTCTGCAGAAACCTCACACCTTCTCTAAGATTCAGGCCCAAGGGAGAACAAGAAGGGAGCAGATATAGATGATGCCATGTTATACAGAATTAATTAAAGCTACAATAATCTGTTTTGTTTCCAGCAGCTGCAAAGCCTGTTCATGAGATGGCATCACCCAGTCTAAAGACTAAGGGAATTGATCTATCCTTAAGGTAAAACATGCAATAGAGGTGGTTCCTGTGCAGTGGCTGAAGCAAAAACCGGTATGGTGGAGACTTGTGTCTCGGTTTGGGGAGACAGGTACCAAATTCTTTCAATTTAAAGGCTTTCAGGCAAAAGATTTGGGAAAAGGAACAACAATTCTTTATTAAGAACACTAAGAAAACCCAACAGTACACCCAAACAACCAGTCAAAAGAAAAGTCCTAGGGATCCCGACAGAGTAAAACCTGCTGCAGTTTCCGGAGCGGTGGACGTGGAGAGAGACTTTTCCTCGGTGCGGGCGCAGGCAGAGGCTGCAGAAGGCAGAAGGTGGCAAGAAGAGAGAGCCGGCAGTCACAGCAGCAGCTCTGTTCGGTGCGGAAAACAGTAGAAACTCTNGCAGCAGCTCTGTTCGGTGCAGAAAACAGTAGAAACTCTGGAGGGGCGGGAGGCAGAAGGTCTCGGAGAGAAGCTGGATGCCGGGGAGCAGCGGTGGAGAGAAAAACTGCACAGAAAGCACACAAAAGCGGCTTCAGCTGGGTATTGCAGGGTCTGGGGACAGGAAACTCTTGTAGAGAGCAAGCCCTAGTAGAGAACCAGCCCCAGCAGAGAGCGAGCCTCAGTCGAGAGTGAGCCTCAGTCGAGAGCGAGCCCCCCTCGTTTTCCTGAGTCCCAGTTTATGCAGCTGGGAACAGTCAGCTCCCCCCACCTCCCCCCACTGGGTGAAGCATCTCACAATGGGATGAGATGAGCTTTAATGATCCATACTTAAGAAAATATCGCCCCACCTGGTTTTAACAATTGAGTTGGTACACGGCATTCACTGCCCCACCCCAAGAAATATCACCCCACCTGGTTTTAACAATTGGGTCAGGCATTCACTCCCCCATCCCCCTGAAGTTACAAAAAACAAAACCATACAGCTTCTCAACTGCTTTCAACAGATGAAAATAGAATACAGACTTCTTGATTCCATAACCCAAGACAACTTGCAACAGACTTGTCCTTGAAAATTGTTTTTCAAAGTACAGTTTTGTTTGAATATAGAATGCCAAAAAGTACTGATCAAGGAAAGCAAGCAGGCAAAGGATATTTTCAGTTTAAATTGATAGGATGAGATGAGGGGATTGATTTGGCTCTCAGAACATTATCTGTTCTTGAGCAGGTGAATGAGGTGTGTGAAGAGCCAGCTTCTGCTCAGGACACTGATGAGAAGCAGAAGGAGCCAGGAACCCTAATGCTCATGTTACAGTAATTAATGCCAGTGAAGGAATTAGCTGCATCCCGTCAGTCTGTGCTGTGCTGGAAGAGGCTGACAAAGAAAATATACTAAGGAGATGTGCTTTGGACCTCTTTCTGCAGCTTTCATCAGTATGCGTCAGAGCTTCTGGTTTGGACTGCTCTGGGGGCTACCTGCTTGGTGTTTTTTTGGGAGAACATAAGGGTCCAGGTCCAAGCTTCCTCCACAGTGGGGTGACTCCAGCATTTTGGACATCTGGCATAGGTTTGTCATTCCTACAGAGTTATGTGTGTGCTGAGCCCCTCCACCTGGAGCACTGCTGTATAGCTGTTCCTACCAGAGCAAGGCAAACCACTCAATTCCAGAGTAAAGCCACACTCTTGGCACAGTCTGCTTCTCTGTGTTGAAGGCATCAAGCTTGTTTGAAATGGTCTCAGGTGTATCAGACCAGCTTTTAGATCTCTATCTTTAGAGCTCTCTTCACCTCTACCATTCCTGTCCCAACTCTTGGAGCATGTTTGGGAACTAATGACTTATCACAGTTATATACCATTCCCCCCAAAAAGCCTGCTGGAAACAGATATTCCCTTATGGCTATTTCTAAGTTTGAAGACTTTGCAAGTCCTCACAATTTCATCTTTGGCTTTTTCACACTGATAGCACACACTTCCCTGCCCTCCTTCCCCTCCCCCATCCCCCGCCTACCCACATTCATTCATTTATTTCCTTCTGCAGAACCATTTCTGTCCTTCAAAAGCAAGCTTTATTAAACTGCATTGATAGCTCATTAAGGCCTGCCAATTCATCTAAGGTGGCACAAAAGCCAATGTTCCTTGTGAAAAGCCATAAAGCTGAAGAAGAAATGTATCCACAGGCCTGTTTACAGGCTCTGTGATGGGCTACAGCACAGGAGCTTACCTGCATCCGGAAGAGTTCATCATTTGTGAAGCATTACACCAGCAAGCTGTGCTGAAGGTATAGGACCAGATCTGGATGTGTCTTGAACACCAGTCATGTGCAGAAGTCCTTGAAGCACCTTTACAAAATCACATACTCACTGAATTTTAAGGGATCTGCTAGTCCAACGCACCAATAGAGCAAGCAGAACCAGGTTTAGGACAGCAGAAGGTGCCCAAGACCAGGACAGAGGTTCAGCTTGGACTGTAGTAATTTATGGGTTCTTACTGTGTTTTTCCCAAAAATTCAAATCTTGATATGGACCATGTCTTGACACAGAGGCTGCCAGGGAATAGCTCCCTCCCCAGCTTCCCCCAACTCCTGCCCAAAACCTGTGAGTGAGTGGTGGTCCCAGACATCCTGCCTTGGCAATTCTGCCCATCTCCCTCTTCACCCACTCCATGACCCCTTAGACTAGCATCTCTAGTTTGAGAATTGCATGGGGACAACCTATACTATGTTTTCCTGATGTGTGAAGGTCTCACCTTCCCATACAGGGCAGTGTTATCAAGGATGTGGGGGGACTCAGTCTGCCCAGCCCTGCTCCAGCAGAACATACTCTCTCTCAGCTTGAAGAGGAGATATCACAGCACAACACTCATGGCAGAAAATCCCATGAGCAGCCTGTGAAAATGGAGATTGCACTGTTAGTTCGCAAACTTTGAACTTTTGCAGCAGTGTGGAAGTTTTCACATGTGTGTAGATTTGTGATGTAGGTGAATATGAAATTAATGATGTTGTTCCATTGCATCAATTGTACTGCTTTGCTGTCTAAATAAGGACTAAACCACTAAAGCAGTCACAGGTTTTAGAGACTCCAAGTCCAATAACTCCTTTAACAAAGGCTCTTGGTTGTGTAGTTTCTAATGTATTGGCTATTTCTGCGCCAGTCTTACTGGAGCCTGCCTCAGCCACAGTCCTTGAGCTATTAAAGAATAATCATTTCATGACAGGTTGTAACACACCTGGAAAACTTAACATGAGTTAAAAATAATTTTTTTCCCTGTTGGGCAAAGAGTAGCACATTTTCCTGGGGCTGCAGACACGCTAGTTCCAGAGGTCTGGGCTTATGGCAGCAGCAGCAGCAGGAAGACTTCTCTGCAGTGTGTCTTCAGGAGCACATGGGCATTGCTGGCAGCCCTGATGATGTTGGGGAGCAGGTCATGGGGTTTTGCCACTTTATTGATCCTGGGCACTCAGGATGAAGGCAAAGAAGAGCTTTTTGACTTCTCAGTTGAGAAAGAAAGAAATTATTAAGGGAGTAGAACATCTCCCTTATGAGGAAAGGCTGAGGGAGCTGGGTCTCTTTAGCTTGGAAAAAAGGACACCGAGGAGTGACTTCGTTCATGTTTATAAATATGGAAAAGGTGAGTGTCAGGAGGATGAAGCCAGGCTCTTCTCTGTGTCTTTCAATGATAGGACAAGGGACAACAGGTGTAAGCTGTTCAGATGAGGAGGTTCCACATAAATATGAGAAGAAACTTCTTCACAGTGAGGGTAACACAGCACTGGAACAGGCTACCCAGGGAAGTTGTGGAGTCTCCGTCTCTGGATACATTTAAAACCTGCCTGGACATGTTCCTGTGCAACTTGGTCTAGGTGATCCTGCTGTGGTGGAGGCATTGGACTAGATAATGTTCAGAGGTCCCTTCCAATCCCTAACATTCTGTGATTTTGTGAAATGAGTAATTAATTGATATTTATGCTGAGAATGAGGGAAAACCCAGTCTTTTCTTACAGTTAGAAGAATACATTGTCTATGCATTGGGAGAGAGCTGCCAGAAAGTCTTTAGACTTTCTCCACAAACAAGAATAGTTGCCCTTTCATTTCAGATAAAAAGTGGAAATCAAAGTGTTTCTTAGCATGTATCTTAGAACATCTCAGAGCTCTACCCTGAGTGCCTGACTGGGCTCAACTTCTGCTCTGCTGATGCTGGTGCCTGGGCTGCTTGTGTGTTTATACCAAAGCAGGGTTGAGGTGGTGGTGTAGATGTTTGCTCTCAATGTACCTGTGTAAAATTAAACAATTTTAAAATCCCTTTTAATCCTTTTATGTACAAAGCCACCTGCCTCATGGAAAAAGCCCTGAATCCCTGACTTTCCTCCTCCTTTTTTTGTGGTGTTCAAAAAGGAGATGTTCTTCCCTCAGGGTGGAACCTCCTCATCTGAACAGCTTACACCTGTTGTCCCTTGTTCTATCATTGAAAGACACGGAGAAGAGCCTGGCATCATCCTCCTTTGCAGCAAAGGATGCCTGGAGGCAAGATTTGGAGGTGGCTGCTGAATGAAGAATGGGTTTTGATAGCATCTCTCTTGCAGGGAGGGCAGGATGAGGGAAAGCAAGTGCTGGGTTTCTCAGTTCAGCTTGGTGGACATCAGATACACAAATGGGCTGTGTGACAGCCCTTTGCTCTGAACCTCTGTGGTTAGTATTGATTTAGCATCAATCAGTAGCAGGGTGGGAATAGCATCCCTAGCAAGGCCATGATGCTCTGCCATTAACAGCAAAGCTGCCTGCTTGGCTTCAGATTCATCCTATCAAGGCTGAAATCAGCTTGACCAAAGAAACTCAGAATGGTGGAAAAATGTATTGCTAGAGAAGGAGAAAATACGTAGAAAAGCCTTTTTGTTAATGGCCCTCACAGCAGTGTCACTTCTGCTCCTGAAGTGTTGATTGACAGGACTGTGAAGGTGAAAGCCCTTTCTGTCTGCACAGCCATATTTCTCCACGGCCAAGTGGACAGAGATGGAAGAAATGCTGGATTCTGCCCTGAGAATACTATTTTCTTACTAAGTTTTAATAATCTTTCATAAAATGTCCTTTGTTCGTGTACAATCCCAGTAGGTAGAAAGTAGAGCCAATTCTGAATATCTCAATAGTTTCCCTTTCTTTTAGGTCTTTACACTTTTACAAATTCTCCCACGACAAACTGGGAACAGCAGTTATTTCCACTGACTGTTGCATATTCCACTGTATCACCTCATGTTGGTTTTTAGCTGCTGTTGAAAAAGGAATGATTACAGTGTCTTGTCAGTCATGACTTGGCACTTGGTTTGCTGAAGTGGGGAACCATCATACTCAGCTCAATGAAACCAGGGATTTCTGATGTGTAGTTGTCTGGTGTTAAACTGTCATGAAAACTGCCTTGGACATTAGAATATCTGCTCTGGTTGCTGCCTTGGCTTTAGTGAAGCAGAAGTCCTAGGCTTGCTGTGAATAAACATTGTGGATCCACTAAAATACCAGCTGGCAGTACAGTGGTAAAAGAATGTCCTGCAAATGTACCTTCATATATTTTTCATTCACACACTTTTTTCCTACCCAATAACCCACTATCTGTTATAATTGATGGTATTATATATATAAAATATATGCTATAAGGAGAAGTGCTCCCAAAATAGTACCTACAAGTACTCCCCTGCATCAGCAGCTCATGCACCAACTCTGCCCTAACTATAGCCACCTCATAAGGTTTTTTACTAAAAATTTCTTCCTGAAAGGAAGATATCTCCCCTGTTAATACACTTTCATGCCCACAAGGATTATCAGTCTGGCTTTTCCAAATCAATCCAGACTACCCTGAAGGCAGAAGGTGAGGATATCTCATTGCTTTTTTTCTTATGCCAGGATGGAGGTAGATGACAGAAGAATAAGAGCAGTAAGGAAAAGAGAAGAAAGAAAAAAGCCAGCCCCTTCCCCCCTAACATGGGATATAACCTGGAGACAGCAATTCTCAGGCAAGCAGGAACTTTACTTCTGACTGGGAGGGGATTTTTAAGGAGATCAGGGCATCGTATGTGTCAGTGCACATGTCCTTTTGGAGGAAGGAGCGGTGACAGGGTGGGTGGGGTTGTTTTGGGAGGTAATAGGGAAAATAAACCAGCCAGTGCTGGATTGAAAACATCACAGATGAGTCTATTATAGATCCACTGGTATGGCAGGTTCCCAGAGCAGAGTTAGTTGTCTGAACAGCCACCTTGTGTGCTCTAGCCTGCGAAAGACACAGAGTAACCCAGGGATACAGGAAGACTCATGTCATTGTGCCGTGGCACTGAGAGCAGTATCACTCCTTCTAGGATAACAGAAGGCATTTCTCAAATGGCCCTTTTCCCTAACTAAATTTATCGACTAAACTGTTTAAATGCCCCTGCTGAAAACTCGGTTTTCCTATTTGGTGCATAAATTAAGAATTGAATAGGCTGGCTCAGACAGACTCTTCCAATCCACCTCCTGATGTGAATAACCAAGGCTTTGAAGGAAATGACAGAACTATTCAGATGTTACCACAGGCTCTGCCCATGGTGTGATTTTCAGTTCATTGCCTTCTGTAGATTTGCTTTGCTTTGACAGCCTGAAACAGCTTGAGCAGTGGCACTGCTAGAAAGCAGACACACATCTCACCTGCTCTGATGACGGCGGACAAGAAGACAAGAATTCACTCTGCCTTTATACATGCAGTGAGATGGAAACCAAAGGAGTCATGTCCAATGAAATGAACTGCTGAGCTTGCAACCATTACTGAGTGGTAGGCACCTCCATCCCCTTGGGAGGTATCCAAGGTAGACTGGGTGGACCTAAACAGGACAGCAAGTAGATGTGGTGTGTGCTGAAGGCTGGTGATAGGTGAGACAAGTGCAAGTCTTTGTCACAGGCTCTGGGAGGAACTGGAGATACGTTGTGGTATTTCCTGGTGTTCATATGCAGTGTGATTCTCCACTTGAACCTCACAGGCCTCGCCTGCACAGTGGGTGCACCCTAAACCTTGCATGGACAAGCCACCCAGGAAACCTGAACCTTTCCAGACATTCCCTAAAATACCAAATGGTGTTTGTTTGCTTTAGCAAGTTAGCAGAAGAGTGGAAGCAGCTGTACAAGACCAGATGAGCTCACCCTAACTGCAAAACTTTGCTCAAACTTGTGTTAAGGTACCTCTCCCAGATAAATACACATGAACACTTCAGTTATCTCCTTACCATTTGACCCTGCCCCAGGGTTTTTAGTTAAGGCTAATTAACACTGTAAAAACCAGTTGTGCGACATGGCTGTGGTGTATAGTCCAACTGGATAAGGAGATCCAGTTTCCAAGGGTCTGCACACTGCAGCCTGGAGCATTGCTATGCTTGAATTGAAAAGGATGTGAACATGGCAGCTTCCATGGAAGTTAGACTGGTGGACACCAACATTTTTCTCTACTTTTTTAAAAACATGCAAACCATTGCAGTGGCATTGTGTTTGCACAGGTAACCCAGACTGGCTTACCCTAACAGCTATAGTTGACACCTGGATTGTTGACATCCAAAACTCAACATGCATATTGACTTCTGAGTGTGGGGATGAATCAAGTCAAAACATCACTGTGAATGAAACCAAGCTTATGGGCTCTGTCACTTTAGCAAGTTCTTGCTTCAGATTTTCCAAATAATACCTGCCAAGGTTCATTTCAGAAGGGCCAAATCTTTCAGGTACTTGAAGTCTTACCATGGAGATGGTAACTCTCCAGCAGCCAATCGCTCAAGTTTGGTTAAACAAGGGTAGAGGCCATGCAGGATAGATAACATTTTTGTTAGGGGACTGAATTTACATGGAAACGCTCAGTGAGGAAGACAGTGGTGCCAAATGTAAACCTCACACTAGCTGGTGTTTTCCTGCCTGCAGAGCCCTGATTAGATCTTATCTTACCACAGACAGCACAGTTGGTGGGCACTGGAAACATACAGAAATGCAAACACTATATAGTCCTGCTCAGAAAGTGACCCTTGGGAACAAAGAGTGGCCAAACACCTCTCCGGTGGGAGGGCGATCAGGGGCTCTGCTGGGACAGGCAGTGTGTGGAGAAAAGCCAGAAGTCACAGCCCAGTTTGAAACGGAACATAGGGGTATGCAGCCAGATGGTGCCACTCATGACCATAGTGAGGTGATGGGAACACAGGTGGAATATTTTCGCTGGTAGATACTGCTGGGGCAATGGCAGCCTGGCGTTTATGAGGAGGTGTCAGGAGGTTGCTCCCTTCCCATCATACCTGGCTCTTTCCAAACAGTTGCTTTGGTATTAATTTTCCATGAGCTCTGGGTCACCACTCCTCCTCTGGTCCCAGCCCAGTTGTGGAGCCCTGCAGGCCCATTGTAGAAACTGTGGGGAGACCTGGGGCACCAGTGTGCAATTAGTCTCTTTGGTCCAAGCAATTAAACCAAAATGAGAGAGGCTGGAGGAGCAGCTGGTGAGAGGTGTGCAGCCAAGCTCCTGATATGTTTTTCACATCAGGCTTTTGTTTTAGCTGGTGACACAGATCTATGTTTGAGGTTCATCTCTCTGGGAAGAGTTAGGTTAAGGTGTATGACTTCCAGAGACTCAAACGGATTAAAACATGCCATGGTGACATGGGTGATCAAGCCAATGGCTTCTGTAGACCTCTGTTTCCTGCTTTATAATGAGGATGCTGCTGCTTATCAAACATGCAGCCAGGACAAGTCAAGATAAAAGCCTTGATGACAACCAGGACAGAAATCATCATACTCCAACAGAAATCACTGCAAAGTTGAGGTGTGGAGCCTCTTTTCAACAGCTACTGGAGTTTGATGTGACTGAAAAGCAGAAGTGAGCGCTACTTATAGCCCCTGCATATGTGGGAGATGAGGGAAGGCAAGATGACAAGAGCCCATGAAGGCATGATTCAGACCACAGTTGGCCTAAGAAAGGGTCTGGCAGCTTGGTGGTGGAGACAAAAGTGCATATTGCTGAATGAAAGGAGCAGAATTCCATAAAGCACCATGGCTTGCTTTCCTTGCTTTCTACACCTATGCAAATTAAATTAAGGGAGTGTCTAAACTATGCCATTCAGTTAAATGACTTTTCAAACAGTGTAAGGTGAACTTCAGTTCCATCAGAGAAAGTCTCCTGCACTGTGCCACAAGGCTTCCAGGCACCCATCACGGAACAGAACATCACAGAACATTATGGATTGGAAGTGACCTTGAAAGGTCATCCAGTCCAACCCCCCTGCCACAGCAGGATCACCCATACCAAGTCCAAGTGGGTTTCAAATGTCTCCAGAGAAGCCCCCAGGCAGCCCCTTTCTGTGCCCCATCACTCCTTTACTCTCCTTTAACTCCATCTTCACTTTCGGTCTGTGTGTTGGGGAGGACACATGGCACTTAATGAGAACGCAGCATCATTTGCCCTGGGAACATAGTGAATAGAGAAACAGTGTGGTACCTTGGGCATCAGTGGTAAGAAGATTTCATATGGATACCATGGGTTGCTGAAATGGAGAGAGTTCTCCCTTTGTCCATAGGAACTGGCATTTTGGAAATTGAGCACCAGCATGGATGAACATGGAACAGACAACTGGATTTAAACTTCCTGCTGATGCTAAGGGACTTTTACATTAATCTTATGGACACCAATTTTTCACAGAAGCAGAAATGGCCAGAAGTGTTGCCTTGGGTTATGGAATCAAGAAGTTTGTATTCTATTTTCATCTGAGAAGCTGTATGGTTTTGTTTTTGGTAACTTCAGGGGGTGGGGGAGTGAATACTGACGCAATTGTTAAAACCATTTTTCTTAAGTATCTCCTGATGGGTCATCAGGACCCCATCTCCTCCCATTGTGAGAGGCTTCACCCAGTGGGGGGAAGTGGGGGGGAAGCTGACCGTGCCCGTGCCC
>VZRI01003600.1:7271-47666 GCA_013397515.1 Upupa epops | reverse complement strand
ACTGGAACAGACTCCCCAGGGAGGTCGTGGAGTCTCCTTCTCTGGGGACTTTCAAGGCCCGCCTGGATGCTTTCCTCTGTGATCTGTGTTAGATAGTTTTGTCCTGCTCCGGCAGGGGGGTTGGACTCGATGATCTCTTGGGTCCCTTCCAACCCCTAACATCCTATGATCCTAGAGCTGTTCCAAGTGCACAATGTGCCAGCAAGCAAGCACCTACTGCAGGAAATCCCAAGCTGTTTGATTTGCCGACATGGCTGGACAGCAACCAAAGCATCAGATCAAAGAGGTGCAGTAATACATTGCAGGCGACGGCCCAGTGGCTCTGCCCAGTAGAGGGTAGCATTGCCCAAACACCCCAGGCCTTGTTTTCCAAGTTTATACCTTGACTCACGTCAGAGTTCCGACCTCCACCGCATCCTCTTTGAACTGGGAGGCACAACTCAGCCCAGAGCCAGCCAGGCAAAGCCTCGCAAGCTGGTATCTTGTGAATTCTTCACGTAAATTATAAGAAATCTGGAAAACCGGCTTTAAAAGTAGAATGTAGAAAAAAAAGTAGAAGTAGGTGCCTGTTAGAGGACACAATGCAGGTTTAACAGTTACGTGCACATGGTGACACCTGCTTTTGAGTAAATGTTATTTAGCTCTGTGTGTTCAGATTAATATCTGAGTGCCTGATCAGGTCTGGAGCTGCCTCCAAGGGACAGAAGTGCCCGAACCTCACAGTTAGCAAGGCCTCTGCATCAGCCACCTGAGTGTCCCAAACCTGTCACTTTCTGAGCAGCTCACACCCCCCAAAGCTGAAAGTCTATGATATTAACTATGGAAATATCTCCACTGATGCAGACTGTATATCTCTGTGATGTCTCGGGTCTCTTGTCCATCGCCTGGCTTCTCAGCTCTGTCGATGCCCGATGCGACGACACTAGAGGTCTCAATGTGGCCGGGAAAAAAAGCTTTTAGCAAGAACCTCAGCGGACCCACGCGTGTCCGTGTGCCCAGCCGCTGCTGGTGGTGGTGGGTTTGATGGCCGAGGAGCTGCGCGGTGCCGGGCCACCTTCTCCTGGGTTTAGAGCTGTTCAGGGGGTTGACCCTGAGTAGGGGACCCTTGCCTAGTTAAGGGGGACCCGTGCCAAGGGGCGAGTGCTTGCATAGCAGGAGTGTGTGTGTTTGGAGGGGTAGGTTGCCCCCACGCATCTCCGCGCAGCCCCATGCAGTGCCTAGCTGTGTGCTCTGGCTTTTTAAGTCTTTTCTTTTTTTTTTCCTTTACTGCTTTCCCTTTTTCCTCCCCCCTCTTTGCTTTCCCTCCCCTCCCGTTTGACGTGCGCGGTTTTGGTGCAATGCGAATTATCTCTAGTCATTCAGTCAGGAGGGGCAGCGCCAGGCAGCAGAGCAGCTGCCTCCTCCTTCTCCTCCTCTTCCTCCTCCTCCTGCCATTACCACAACAACCGCGCACAGCCGCTGCGCCCGCGGAGCCGCTCCGCACCGCTCCGCGCCGGGGAAGCTGCGCAGCTCCACAGGGCCCCTCACGAGTGGGGTTGTGAGTGGGGGAAAGAGAAACACTGATCTCCCTCAAAAAAAGCCCCAAACAATCAAAAAAAAAAAAAAAACCAAAACCGAAAAAAAAGGATTTTTCAGCCGGGTGGGTTCATTTGGGACCAAAGTGACCCCAAGCGAGGGATGCGCGCAGCTGCTGTGCAGGGCGCGGAAGGAAGGCGGGAGGTAACCGGGCAGCCCAGGGAGTAACTGCGCTGGAGCGGGGCGTGGGTAACAGAGGAGGGGAAAGGAAGGAAAGGGGAGGGGGGCCAGAGAAAGTTGAGAGGAAATAGCCCAGGAAAAGTGACAGCCGCTGAGCCCGCCGGAGCGCGGAGGAAATAAAAGCTGCGGCGGGCAGGAAGTGTGAGGAGGAAGAAGGGGAGAAGAGAAGGAGGAGGAAGAAGAAGAAAAAACAGCAATACCAGAGGCAGTAGCAGCCGTCTCCGTCGCCGCTGCTGCAGCGGCAGAAGAGAAAGCAAAACCAGCCCGCCGGTTCGGTGCCGCTCGGCATCCGCGGAGCTGCCTGCTGCTGCCATGGCCCGGGAGAACGGGGACGGCGGCGGCTCCTGGAAGAAGCAAGCGGAGGACATTAAGAAGATCTTCGAGTTCAAGGAGACGCTGGGGACGTAAGTGACGGGGAGCGGACACGGGGGTGCGCGGGGTGCTCCGCGGTTGGGTGCGGGTGTGTTTTCGCCGTGGATGCTGCTCCGCACCCCGTTCATCCATCCGAACAAGAAGTCGGGGCGATCTGAAAACATGGGAAAAGAAAATAACTGGGAGACAGGAGCTGGGCTAACACCTGCCTTCCTCCTCCACCCGCCCGCAATAAGCTAAAAAAGGGGGAGAAAAAGTGTTTTAAAATATTCATAGACTGAGGATCCGGGAAAGGCTTTTTCCTTATAGTGCAACTGTAAATAAACGAGGTCTGACTTGAACGCACTCCCCTAAAGCCGATAGCTACATCTATTCAGGGACACACTAGCAGAAATAATCGCAGTGGATTGGATGTGTTTTAGCTACGGTGCTTAACTGTTGTCGAGGTTTACTTCTGTTATTTATAGTGGCGGGGCATAAAGATTAGTTAAACGTTAGAGGTTAGAGTTTTTTTAGAAGGCTGAGAATAAACATGCGCAGATGGTGCAAGGGAGCGGGATACAGGCTGATGCTTTTTTGGCTGAGCAGAGTTTTATTTTTGTTCAAACAAATTTTCGCTTATAGGATATTGTAGAGGTGGAGACCTGGGAGTGCTGAAAGGAGTTGGCAAACGGCCTGATGTGTGTATTTATGTTGTAATTCAAGATCAGTTGTATTGCGAATGCTCCTCGTTACCATGTCCCTGCCCTGATTTAATCACAACTTTTAATCGTGTCTCAGAATGAAGCGTCATTAATCCCAAGTAGTGCTTCTATACTCTGTGTGCCACTTTCAAAATACGGTTGAACAAGTTTCAACTGTCATATTTCAGTTTCTTTCGGCTTCCAAGGGAGGGCTCTCTAGAAACAGAGTATTTCTGCTTCACGGGCTGGTTTCCTACTAATAAATTATGAGTAAGAATCAGGCTGGCCATTTAAACATGGAGTAATGTAACACAGCTCCGTTGTGGTGAGCAGATAGCGTGGCCCTCAATAAACCACTGCCTTAGCAAATCAAATTAACGCCTGTCCGTGTCTTTGAAGAAGCAAAGCACAATGTAAAAGCTAAGAGTTGTGGTGGATTCTCGTCGCCTGCATCGAGTTTTTGCTGTCAGAATTTCATGTCACCTGAGGTGTGTAGTTCCCTTCCTGAGCAAAGGCGTGTTGGGGAGGAAAGTCTTAATGTGAAGAGATTCTTTAGAACAGCTGGACGTTTTTCTGTGGTTTCCATTTTCCTGGTCATTGTGTGTGAAGCTATCTGCAATGGTAAATTTTGTGCCACTGATAAGATACAGAAAGAATTAATATTGTGGCCTTGATCTGTACTGCACTGAAGTTGGTGGGAGCAGGTGTAGGTCTCAAGGCTGGTGAAGTTGGTTAGAGTTAATAGCTATGTGTATTAGCATGGCTGTTGCAAATTCAATTAATGAACTATGACAAATTAATGTCAGAAACTATTAACCATTGCCCTAGGCTCACAGGGTGGTTTGTAAGTCCTTTCTGATAAGAGAGGAGGAAGCAAGCGGTAAAGTTTTTAAACTTAACAGCCTAGAACATTTCAGAAAATTAAAATAACTGGATTACAAACCTGGCCCTGGATTAAAAAAACATAACTGTCTTCTTTTCTAGACCTAGACATATTAATTATGAATGTATGACTGCTGACAGCCTACACATCAGTTGCCTTCTGATTGTGAATTCCTCAGTTTTGGAGAGCAGGCTGATAATTAGATTTGAATCTGAGTTTTGGTACTGTTGTTGGCCATCCACTAGTGCAGCACCTGCAGCTTCCACCAGCTCTGGTATTACTTACCAGGGTGTAAAACTTAGAAAAAATTTAGGCCATCACTGTGCAAATCATTACTTGTTCTGCTTCCACTGAAGGCAACAAAGGTCTATTTGCTGAATTGAGCAGCAGATATACAGGGTAAAGAGCCCAAATGATGGGACACGTCCTTAGTTGTTGATAGGAAAGTACTTAAACAGGAATTAATCAGAAGTCTAAATACCATTTAAGGCATTTGGACCATAGTGTTTTCCCCGGGACCTGGGATACAATCTACTTTGATCCCTCCTGCACTGTAATGTTGAACTGTGTTGGACATTTGATCTCACCATCTGATAGATTTTTGGATGGCCTTGGAGTGAAAAACTTGGCTTGTTGGCTGAGGTGCGCTGGATTAGTGTAGTAGCTGTATTTCACGTTTGTCTTGCACATTTCCATTCCAAGATGTCAAAGCCCTCAAGAGTACTTTTCTCTGAAAAGCAGCCCTTTTTCATTTAGCAGCCTTAATTAACTGCCTATGGTAAAATTGGTTACAGAAAGAAAATCACTAAAGCCCCAAATCAGGGAAGAAAGTGAAACTTTATAAAACATTCTTTAATTTCAAATGCATTGATTTGCGAGTGTTAAGTTTCTGTGTACACTCTCTTAATGATTTCTTCTCTGAAAGGAGTCTTTAATCTGAATAGAAAAAGCTTTTCAGCAGATAACTTTATGATGAGAGAGGTGAAATTGCTGGAATTATTAAAAAGATCCCAACTTCGTTAATCATTACACCATTTGGACTTCAAGGAACCTCTAATGAGTACCCAGCTCATTCCTTCAGAGCTGAATTAATTACTTACATGTCCCTGTAAATCATGTCCAGCCTCATTGATACTGAAACAAGCTGTCACCTCCAGGTATAAGAAAATAGCTGTTTCTACCCAGAGAATTGTTTCCTTGGCAGCTGAGGTCGTTGTTTTCTTTGGGCAATGAGTTTTCTTAATGAAGTTACTAGCACTGCAGTGGTTACCCCAGTGGTACCAAACCTGTACCTACCTTGTTCTGGTTTTATGCAGAAAATCCCCAGGCAGGTGCAGCCTTAGTTTGTGGCTCTTGGGTAGCAGAGTGTCAGCAAAATATTTTGATATTATTAATCAAGAACATATAGATACTGTAATGATACTTATTTAATATAATAGAAAATGTATTCAGTATATAATGGTCATGATCCATTCTGGGGTTGCTTCAATTTGGCTGTGCCAGTCACTGTAGGAGCGCAGTAATGTGGCAGCGAGCAGTGTTCCATATGTGCAGGTTCAGAGGATGTCTCTTCCTGCAACTGGACCAGTTCACTGCTGAGCCAATGGAAGTGAAATCACAGACCTTGAAAAGTTGCTAGGAGGATCAAGGATAGAATAAAATCATAGCAGCAGGCCATATCCTCAGCTGATGCAATTTAGAGTCCCTTCCAAGTGTATACAAATAGGTTTGAGGAAAGAATGCCTTACTGGCATTGGAGTGATGAAGTTCTAATATTTAGAGAGCTTTAAGCTCTGGAAGTATCGCTGTTGCCCTTAAAAATGGGGTGGTAGATTTTTTTAAAGCTTAGTAATGATAACATGGGAGTTACTCATGTTATGTGATGGGCTCCTGCTGCTCTTCCTGACTCTTCTGTGCACCCATACATGCTTGTTCATGCTGTGAAATGAAGTCACTCTGCGTCCTGCTCTCACATTTATTTTCTTTCTCACAGACACACACATCATGAAGTCTTATGCTCTGTCTCTCATGGTTTTGTCCTCTCACATTTTTTGTGGCATCTTTTCATAGAATCAGTAGGGATTGGAAGAAACCTTGAAAGATCATCTAGTCCAATCCCCCTGCCACAGCAGGATCACCCAGACCAAGTCCAGGTGGGTTTCAAATGTCTCAGGAGAAGGAGACTCCACAGGAACCCCGTACAGTGCCCCGTCACCCTCTCTGGGAAGAAGTTATAGAATTGGTCAGGGTTGGAAGGGACCACAGGGTCATCCAGTTCCAACCCCCCTGCCATGAGCAGGGACACCCCACCCTAGATCAGGTTGGCCAGAGCCTCATCCAGCCTGGCCTCAAACACCTCCAGGGATGGGGCCCCAACCACCTCCCTAGGCAACCCATTCCAGGCTCTCACCACTCTCACAGTGAAGAACTTCCTCCTCATTTCAAGGCTAAATCTACCCATCTCCAGCTTTGCTCCATTCTGCCTAGTCCTGTCACTACCTGATACCCTAAAAAGCCCCTCCACAGCTTTTCCTGCTTGCAGGCTTTTAATGAACTTCATGCTTTTGCTATGTTTTTGGTTGCTCAGACCTTCATGAGGGATAAAGCTGATGGAGGTGATGTGCCTCATGTCAGGCTTTCACCTGTGAGAAGAACAGATCCTGGCAGAGGTGACCCATGCATACAAATAGCTGTGCAGAAAGGAAGAGGTGCTAAGGGTAACAGTAAGCTCAAGATTTGTTTGTCACTGGTCAAAGATCTTCCATTCTCATCAGCTGGGTGCCAAAACCACTGGTGTTGGATTAATGTAACAAATCATCAGTGTTTAGCCATTTAACTTGAGGCATCGTGCAAGTTACTCAGTTGTTTTTCTCTGCTGATTTTAGACATTTTCAAGTCATAAAGAAACATGTTGATATCTGTGCTTCCTCTAACTTTGTGCCCCCAGTGAATGTTGAAGAGTTTGTCTGATTTTCATGTTTCTGCGTTGCCAGCAATTTCTGCCCTTCTCTTACAACACCTCAGTGAGACAGGAGTGGCTCTGTTAGACTGTTTAATCCTTTTTTTCAGTTCAGTGAAGAAACATTTCACTTAAAAAAAAGATCTCTGGGGAGAAAATTCAGTGTCCCAAAGGGCTGAAGTTAAGGCACGTGTGTTTTGGGGGGGAAGGCTGATGAACCACTGGGGCAAATTATGAAGGCAAATGGTTCCCATTATCTCTGGTGTGATTTGCTGGGAAAAACCCTTTCTGTCATCTGAACACCCCTCGGGCTTCATGTAAGAACTACCAGGAGGAGCCTTTTGTCCACACTTACCAGGATGTTTCATGGCCATTTCTGACCTTAAGATCTGTAACTCTGGGAATTTCACCATCCAAACCACATGGGGTTTGGGATAATTTGTGCCAAGAGTTGCATGGTATGTTCAACATATTCTAGCATCTGTGGGAGGAGTATGAGCTGAGCTATTAATTTTTAACTTAATATTGTGGAACAACTCGAGTGTTTCAGTTTGTGCTCTCTGTATAGGACAAGCAGAAATATACAGCTACAGCTCCTTTAGGGTGACACATTTGTTTTAAACTGAGTGATCCTCTTAGCTGTTATGTGGCACAGTTTGCTATCCAGTATATTATGGAATGCTTAAAAGAAATGAATCCCTGCTATTTGCAATGTGAATCATTATTCTTGTAATGTAGACTGTTGATCTCCTTTGAACACTCACAAAAAATAACAAGTTTGAGCATTCAGCTGGAAATGAAATGGGAAAAGAGAAAAGCAAGACGGCTAATGCATTAAAAAGCTGATGGACAAGATTGGGGGCAAAAAACCAGCATTTTTGACAGTTTTCCACATGTAGTTCATGGGTCTGTTTTTTAGATGATGTTTGTTTGGGACAACAGCGAAGCATAAAGATCCATTTTCTTTTGTCTGAAAAAAAGATTCTAAACTGCTCAATAATCAAAGTCTTCCAGCTAAATATGTAATTTTGGAAATAGCTGGTCTGCTGTATTGTCAACTCACATATGTGCTCATGCTTCCTTCGTGAGCCTTACTTTCTTTTAGTTTTGATGCCATAAATGTTTTTGCCCTGTCTTGTCTGTTTTTCATGGCTGCTCTCTCTCAAGCTTATCTATGTACTATCTGAACTTGCTGCTCACCTGCATGTCTGTGTAACCAAGAAGCACACTTGTGCAGCAAGGTGAAGGTAGGATTGAAGCAAGTGTTTTGGTAGGGTTGGAATAGAGTATTTGGGCTCTTTTTGCCCACTATTTTTTGTACAGCAGTTAGGAAAATGTGATCGTTGCCTAGGCCAAAACTCAATGTTACCACTTGGGACCTCAAGATAACTAATACTGACTCCACAACTGCTCTTTGTATAGATATGAGCTGAGGGCAAAGCATGAATGAAAATGCAGGTACTTTCTGACAGCCATGGAGGTAGCTGACATCCCAACATTCGCAACAACCAAAATCCAGAGGGTCTGAAGAGCTGATGGAAAGGTAGTGGGTGGAGCTGAACCTAACCCTTTGGAGCTCTGTAGTAATCCTTTAATGAAAAGACTATTTTTCCCATCATAGCCACAACACAGTGGGTGTGAGAGCCTTCTCTCTGCTGCTCCTGCCATCTGTAGCAGCCTGTCTGCTTCCTTTACCCTCCATCTGCTTTCACATAGGAGTCGAAATAATCTCATCGTGTATTTTTCCTTCCTATTTCTCTCTTTTTCTCTCTACCTTGGTGACTGACCTCAATTATTTTAGTTTCCCCCTTCACAGACAGTTTTCTTGATTATATGCAAAATATATTGGTTGGAATTATTTAATCCTTCCGAGCATCCAAGGATACAATTAATATTGAATAAAGTTGTATTGTTTTGGTTTGCTTGACAACAGCAAGCATTTTTAATAGGATTCTGAATTTATTGCCAGTAATGGTGTTCACTTAACTGGTGAGTCACAGTTTATATTCATGATTACTTAATAGGACCTAATTTTCTAGTCATTTTAGATAGCACAAAACCAAGTTGAAACTAAATGGGGACTGTTAGTAAACAGGTAATTAGTGAAAGGAGGTATAAAACCTTCCCTGGGGCAGTGATCTGTCATTTTCAGCAGAATTCAAAACATCACATTTCAGTGTTTTTCTGTAAATAATAATTAACAACAATAACAATAATTTGCAAACATATGTGTTTGATCAGGCTGTTTTTGAATGACAAATAGCTTAGCAATCAGCATATTTCTCTCTTCTAGAAATACCATTCTGTAAGCCTTCCTATCAAGTCTGAACACTGAAACAGGTTTTTGTTACCTGATGTGGCAATTCCTGTAATTTTCCTCTGAATGTTGTGTCAATCATTTGTTTGGAAAAGAAGAAAACCGTAAATAACAGATTGCTAATAAACTTTTCAAGACCTTTTACTGATGTTTTCATGTTGAAAAATGTGTATGGAGATTTATGCCAGAATTAGTCACCAAACAGATTGTGTGAGGTTAAGTTAAAATCGTACTGTTTAGTTGAATTTTTTGGCTGAGTTAAGAAGCTTTTAAAAACTTTTCTGGTTTGTTTTGTTTGTTTTTTTTTTTAATACTGAATGTGTTAAGTAAAAGCTCCTGGGAAGCTGTGGTTTGGATCTGCTTTGTGTGTAGAATAGCTGAGCATACGGCTGGAAACTACAGGCCAGTCAGGCTCACCTCTGTGCCTGGCAAGGTTGTGGAACAGATCCTCCTAAAGACCCTGCTGAGGCAGGTGATTTGTAACCAACAGGGCTTCATTAGAAGCAAATCCTGCCTGACTGATTTGATGGCCTTTTATGACGCCATTACAGCACAAGTGGGCAAGGGAAGAGCAAGTGACATCATCTACCTGGACTTGTATAAAGAGTCTGACACTGTCCTACACGACATCCTGGTCACCAACCGGAAAATCATGGTCTTGATGAACAGACCACTCACTGGGTAATGAATTGGCTGGATGGTAGCACTCAGAGGGTTGTGGTCAATGGCTCAAAGTCCAAATGGAGAGCAGCGACAGGTGATGTCCCTCGGGTCAGTACTGGGACCAGGGCTGTTCAACATCTTTGTTGGTGGTATGGACAGTGGCATTGAGTGCCCCCTCAGCCAGTTTGCCGATGACACCAAGCTGTGTGGTGTGTTGAGCACCCTGCAGGGAAGGGAGACCATGCACAGGGACCTGGACAGGCTTGACAGGTGGGCCAGTGCCAACCTCATGAGATTCAACAAGGCCAAGTGCAAGGTCCTGCATCTGGGTTGAGGCAACCACAGGCACAAATACAGGCTGGGTGGGGAACAGATTGAGAGCAGCCTTGAGGAGAAGGACTTGGGGGTGTTGGTCGACGAAAACATTAACTGGCAGTGCTTGCTTGTGGCCCAGCAAGTCAACTGCATCCTGGGCTGCATCAAGAGAAGAGTGACCAGAGCACCAGTGGTCAAGGGAGGAGATCCTCCCCCTCTAGTCTGCTCTTGTGAGACCTCATCTGGAGTACTGCATCCAGTTCTGGAGCCCCCAACACAGGAGGGATATTGAACTGTTGGAACATGTCCAGAGGAGGGCCATGAGGATCACTGGAGGGCTGGAGTACCTCTCTTACTGGGACAGGCTGAGAGAGTTGGGGCTGCTCAGCCTGGAGGAAACTGTGGGGAGACCTTACAGCAGCCTTCTAGTTCCTGAAGGGGGCTGTTTCCAAGGGCTTGGAGTGGTAGGCCCAAGGGTAATGGTTTCCGGCTGGAAGGGGGTAGGTTTAGACTGGAAGTCAGGATAAAGTTCTTCATGATGCAGGTGATGAGACACTGGAACAAGTTGCTTAGGGAGGTTGTGGTTGCTACCTCCCCTGGAGGTGTTCAAGGCCAGATTGGATGGGGCCTTGAGCAAGTTGGTCTAGTGGGGGGTATCCTTGCTCATGGCAGGGGGTTGGAATTAGATGGTCTTTAAGGTCCCTTCTAACCTGAACCATTCTATGAACGTATGAATCTCCTGTAACAACAGGTCACTAATTTTGCTTGCTTTTTGCCTGCACAGTATCATGTGTCATATTTAAAGGATCAACAGTGTTGGACAAGTGAGCTACATCACTGCAGAGATAGTTACTTAAATGCCTTTTTCAAAAGTGGATTGGGGAAGAATAGCGTGAAAGAAAACATGATGCATTAGAGGATTTATCTGGATTTTTGTTTTGATTTTCTGATTCCTAACTTGAGATAAATGAAACAGTTTCAGTCTAACTTAGTTTCCTGCAGAATTATAGGGAGGTATTTTTACTGATGCAATGAGCATTTACCATCAGCAGCAATAGGGTGCTGCACCATGGCATCTTTTCCCTTAGACCGTTTGTTTTTGCACTGTCTGCTTCCATGGATTTGTCTTACCATCCTGCTCTCAATGCTCTCTTTAATTTAGGCTGAATGTTTGAAGGTAGATTCTTTTGAAGCTGGAACACCCACCTTTTGGGAATTATATTTGATGTTAAGTTCTCAGGTTACAGAGGACCTAAAAGTTTCCTCCATTGCTGATGAGAGTGTGGCCAGTGCCCATGGGAAGTCTGGGTGGAGAGTGAAGATTGGCAGGTCTTTGTAGGTACAACTAGGAAGGCTTCTTCAGATGTGGTAGTATCTCTTAAGACAATATCACCTGGGTATTGCAGTCATTCTGTCATGCCAGCATGTTTTAGCTGGGCAGTATGTTTAAAACTTGCCTACCAACCTGACAGCATGCGTGCATCACAAGTGTGGCCATCCTTCTCTCTCACCAGCAACCTTACTTGACACATTTTGTATAACACTCAAATCCCATACATATCTAAAACAGCGTAGCTACTCATGTTTAAATATAAAGATGGGCAAAGACTGAAAAGCTGGTATAGATTTGAGAGCTGGGCGAGGGGAAATAAAATTGGGAGGGTCCGAAATATTTAGGGATTTTGTTACTGTGCCTGTTATTTACTTCAAATAACATTGGGCACTGTTGAGCTAGAAATATTAGAAACACCAGAGTAAAAAACTCTTCATACCCAGAAGAACACATAATCTAAATAAATAAGCAGTGTTAGCATTATTGTCTTTATTAAAGATGAGAAAGCGTTTCACTTGTAAAATCAGAGCTGAGCCTGAATCTTAACTCCAGCCTTATGCAATGGATTGTCCATCGTCTTTTAATAGAAGACACTCTATCAGCACTGTTGTCTTCAGAACGTATTTGTTTATATGTGATTCACCCACAGTTATCCCATCTAAGTTTTTTAAGTAGTTAAAAAACCTTTAGTTTTTACTACTTAAGGTTTGAGGATGCAAGATGCTGTCTGTATGCTGTTGGTAAGTGCATTGCTGTGTTGTCTCATACATGCTCAGAGGAACTGAGGACTTCCCAGTGCTATAAAGAGCTGCAGCAGATGAGGAGTTTCTTGGGATGATGTAGGATCCTGGTAGGATCCCATCTTCCTATTCCTGCTTAAATAATTAAAGAGGCCAGGCTTTGTTGAGACTCCAGCCTTATAACCAAACTCATAAGCTGTGACCCTGCCACCCATGCTGTGATAGGCAGAGGCTGAAATGAGGGAAACTATTGGAGAAAAAAAACCGGAAAAGCCAAAATGACATAGAAAACCCCAAGCAACATAAAAAGGAACTGGGTGGGTGCAAGAAGAGCGCTTGAAGGATCTGCAGCTATGTGGGAAATTCCTCTGGGGAAGGCGTAGGTTGCTAATCAAATTCAGCTGCAGTGGAGAGATACTGCTGAGCATCCCTGAATAATCCTTCACTGTTACACTGAGTTAGCTTGTAGATTTCCTTCCCCTGTTCACTCTTGCCTCGTCCTGCCTCTCAGCATAAGTAATTCAATTCAGTATGCCCAGCCAGGAATCCTGCAGCATTTTGGAGATTTCAGGCAGAGTTGAGTGTGTGATGCCAACAACAGAAGAGCCTATAAACATACTAAACTTGTTTTGTGCTCCCTGCCCTGTTTGCTTGCAGAATAGCTGAAAAAATTCAAAGCCTTCGTCTTTTACTTCAAGACACTGTGTAGCTGGGGCCTGAGATATCTGAATTATCAAAAGATCTGAGATAATCCTCATCACCCTTACACCTCTGCATTAATGGAGTTTATTGCCATAGGGGTGTAATTAATTTGTTCAAGAGATGCCTCATTTTTTTTTTGAGGAGAAAGTATGATACTATTGATCTTATCCATGGGCTGATGATCATCATCATAAAAACACCACCTCCTTCTCAGAGTCAACTCCATGGTGTTTTGAGACACCTTCTCTAGCATAGTTACATAGCAACCTGAATATTGCAAAGCAAAACTGTTCTTCACAACACAAAATGCTCCCAAGCATAAAAAACCCCAACCACAAAACAAGTTAAAAACCCCACTAGAGGATGGCTTCACCTGTGTGCCTTTCTTTAGAGAAGAGAGAGGAAAACATGTGGCTTGTTGGCCAAGTTTCTTGGATCACCATGAAAATGTACTTTAAATGTACCAAATAATGAGCTGAAAATGTAGGGCTATCCAAACCACATAGACACAGAACATGCAGGCACTGGAGTCTACAGAGAGGCTTCTGCTCTTGGGTATCAGAAAGTGTATTTGGAGTAATTTTACTGACTTACTTTCCTGGCTGGAGCCATGTAGTTTATGTTCATGAACATAAATCCTATGCTGTTAAGAGACAGAAGCTAGAAAAAAAAAATCTTGCAGAGCTTTGTGGACAAGTCCATTGGATTTCTCTGATTAATCTTGTATTTTTTTAATGTGAAGAAAGTAAACCGATTCTAGGACTCCTGAGTGATGGATGAGGCGATTTGTGTCGGGAAAGCCAATGTGGCACTGCTAAAAGAGAACACAAGTACTAAAGGTGAGACCGTGCTCATTATGCATTGGGAGAAAACCAAAAGGGAAAGTTCTGGGGCAAAGCAGAGCAATGGGATTGAGCTACAGTTTAATGCCACAAGACTAATCTAAATGGGTTTCTTTTAGCTTAATTGACTCTAGATGCAGTTCGCTCCTCCTGCTTGTTCATGAGATAGATAGCTGTAGAAATTCATAGGCTCATGTTCCTTTGGACATGATATGGTACCATGTGGACCATGTGGTACCAGGCAACAATCATTTTCAATCAAGGGCCACTAAAATGTCTGTCAGATTCAGTGCTAGTGTTTGCTCTGGAGATGGTGTAATACTTCTATAAGGAAGTGTTAAGTATGTGTATGAGCTCTTTATATAAGTAGATAGAGTGTCTGTGTGTCTGTATATCTAAAATGTATGTATACATACTCACACATTAAAAATACTATTTATGTAGTGAGATGTAGGGCTAGTTTCTTGCCCCACAACATGCTGTTTGGCTTCATTAATAAGTGCATAGAAAATGGCCTGTACCATTTGGTAAAAACTGATTAAGAGCATCTTTACCATTGTTAGTTTATTCTGTAGTTTGGATCTCTTTTTGTATTTGGGTTATGTTTAGGTGAAAGCTTGACAGTCATGTCTGCTTAGAGCATCTAAGTGTTATTATTCCTAATAAAGGGTCTAATTTGAAATTTACTGTGAGCATGCCCCTAGTGATGGGGTATCTGTTGTTGGATGCAAACGGGCTTTAGCTGATCTCTAAATAGGCCTACACAGTGACTTCTTGACAGGCATTTTTTGGATGCCTTCGTGATTCCTTCCATCTACTGAGATAAGACTTTGGTCTGACCAGTGGCTCTGTGATTCTACTCTTGTCCCTAAGTTACTTGCTTTCAGTAATAGAAGGGAGATTGTGGCTTTTTCCCAACCCACCATCTTTAACATGGATTACTTTGGTTGTCACAAGTACTGAAGTGCAGTATTTGACCTTTCTCAGTTTTTTGGCTGAAGGCAATGGCAGGCCTTCAGGCCACAGGTCCCTCATGGCCCTCTAGCTCCATTTCTGAGTAACTTTGGTAGGTCCCCTAAATATCAGAAGGAAAATGCTCACTTTGCTTGAGATTTCAAGAGGAACTGTGTGGTGCCCTCTCATTCAATTAACTGGTGAGAGTGCACCCAGCCCAATAGAGTATGATGGATCTTCCCGTTTTTCCTCATGTCTGTGTTAGCGCTGCTACACTGAATCACTATTTTTTCATCTCCTGTCTAAATTCTGCACAACCTCCTTAGTCGAGTACAGTGTCGTAGTCTCATTCTGCAGGTGTACACAGAAGGCAAACACAGCTGAAATACTTCAAAGATCTTCATTCAGGTCAGCTAAGGGCTTTATTTGCTTAGATGAAACATGTGTCATGTAGGGAAAAGAAAGTGCTGTGTAGAAAATGCAGTCTGTTTGAGCTTCTTCAGTGCCAACTTCAGTGCAGCAAGTAAAGAGTGAATTAACTAATGAGGTGCTACCAGTTAGGAGGTATGGCTCAGACAGCCTGTGAGAGACAACCCTCTGTAGATGTGGTGGTTGAAGTTTCTTCACTGACAACATCTTGCTCCACTCCGCACCGTGGTCTGCAGGTTGATGGCAGCTGTTTGTGGCCCTGTGCTGCTGTCTGATTATGGTTTGCAAAGGTATGTTGATGAAAACCCTAACCTGTCATGTCATTGTGGCCGTGGGGACAACAGTTTCTGTAATCAATTCCCTCTTCTATTATTTAAGCAATGCCCTCAGGGATGCAGCAGTGCCTTAAATGTTCAGGTACTTTAAGGCGAAATGTGAGGGATGGGGAGATTAGTAGTAATAATATGTTATAAAACCCAGTTTGGGCTTTGAAAGGTGTCTGTAAATGTCTTCCTAGAGGTCTCCTCGTGTGCTGGCTTTTGATATTCCTGAATCAAGAGGGTAGCACACAAAAGTACAGCAGGCCTGTTTCTCTTCTGATTTTCTATTAAATCTTCTGTAGCAGCACAAAACATCTGTAAAATTGTCTTTGATGTGCAGATCTTGGAGGTTAACCCTTGGGAGGCAAGAAAAGCCTGTACCGCTCAGCAGTATGCTGTTCCAACAGCAGCATTTCATGCTCCTTACTCTCAGGTTTCGAACATGAATATAAAGTTACAAGACTGTGGAGGACCAGGTTGCAATTCCAGAACAGAAGAGCAAGGGTCAGAGCATGTCCCATGGGGAAATTCTCATCTGCCAGCACAACTGTTTGCCAGGTTGTGCTGTGAATTTATTTCACAGTTTAACTTATAACCAGTTAACTTATTTAACTTATAACCAGTTATACAGGTTAGAAGTACTTCTCCAAAAAGGAGGTAGGGGACAGAGGAAAATACAAAACACAAGAAGTTTCATTAAGTTTCAGTCCATAGATGCTATAAATTGACAGAGTTTTTTTTTCCTTCTGTCTTGCATTAATAAAAAATCAGCCACTATACTGAAATGGTTTGCGAGGGCCAGGAACAATATCTTACTAGGAACAATAAAAACTCAGTAGATGCCAGGTTGAATTTGTGTATCATCGGTTACTGAACTCAACTTCAGAGCTGTAAATGGAACCAATCATAATTTCTTAATGAGATATATGAGAAGAAAAATCATGATGCTTGTATAATCTGTCACATCTCTATCAATGCCGCTTCATCAGTTATTCAGTTTGTTCAATGGTTTGACAATGCAAAGTGTCAAAATCAATTTACAAAGCAGATAAAATATAAATATGCAGTGCTTTTTTTTCTAGGAATGTTACTTTTAAAGCCTTACATGCCTATCCTTACAATCTCTACCTAGTAATTCTGTTTTCAGTGGTGCTGCTGGGATGTAGTCTTGCATGGCCCTCAGTGATATTATTCACCAGATCATTTGTCATTTATCTACCTCTGGTCTAATGAGACTGTCACCTGGGCCTTGATAAAACTGAATGATGCATTTTTCTGATACACAGTTTGTTTTTCACCTAGTGCTAAGGTTGTATTTCTTCAGGGTCCTTTAGGGAGGGCTGCCCTCAGCCCTTATTGATGCTTGATTTAAATCTTTCTGAGCATTTTATTCATTTGACAGCAATCGTAGGAGAAACTTGGTATGAGTTCCCTAGGAATAACAAGCTATGTACACTGAGATAATCTGTTTTAATACTAGACTTTTAATCACATTACAGCACACTGTTACTGGAATGATCCCATCCCAGTTTGCAACAATAGGTATCTGCAGCAAACCATCGATGTACAAGTTTCAGGGAGTGTTGCAGTTGACACTAAATACAGGTGTTCACTGGGCTTGCTGTTTTCTTCCATAAATCAGTTCTCCTACTTGAAATGTGTTTGAGTACATGGTGTAATGAAGCTGTGACACAGAGGAGATTACTTTTTCTTCCCTATGAAACATTCACATCTTTCATCTTCTCCACAGGGGACTCAAGGATGTAAGGTATTTGTTCCTTGTACAAATAACTTTGGGACTCCCTCAGTCTGTTCGTGTTTATATAGTCTACAAGATGCTATCGACGTATCTGGCTGCATATCTCATTATGCCTCTGAAATCGTATGTCACTGGGCTCTCGAGACGACATAAACAGCTTTTAGGAGATTGTGAACACTGTTTATTTCAGACAAGGTGACAAGGTTCTCAACAACCTTTTACATATTGTGCTGAGAAAGAGAATAGTGTTTCTTAACTTATCATTGCCATATGACTCCCACTACTATAATTTCCAGGCAAATCGCAGTCCTTGCGAAATCTGTGTTACTGAAAACGCTTATGCTTGTATGGGTGCTACATTTCTGTGTGACATATAGACTTCTAATATCTGGTTACTCAGTTTCTGTTCAACATCTTGTATTTTCTGATGACTGCTGAGGAATCTGAATGTGTATAGTATTTCCTTATCTGTAATTATAGCTTTTATCTCATGATTTGTTGCCTAACTGTCAAATACTCATGGCTTCATTAAGAAACAGATGTACAGGTCTACCCTTTGTCTCTGTACTTTTGACATATTGTAAATGTCCGTAATTGATTATGTTCAGGCTAATACCATCTGCTGGCATCTGTTTCTGTTGTGGCTCTTGCTGTAGACTTGTGTGTTGTGTGGCCTATAAGGACAAATTACAGAGTTCCAGCAAGGTATTATGTAATTTTAAGAAAACTTGGGTTGTCTGAAATAAATAAAAGAGTTTGAGCCTTGGATGACCATTTATAACCATAATTTAATATATAGATTAATACAGTTTATTCCAAAAGGCATGTTCCAGGTGAGAATCGGGCCCTGTGTTTATGCTGATCTCTCTTAATTTGTGTTGGCATGCCTGCAAACATGTCAGAGCTCCCAGACTGAGGGAAAAGCAGCCTTTGGGGTTATATTTGGTTGCCTTTCCTCATGGAGGGATTAGGGATGAACTTTTAGATCTGCCTGAAGCCTTGACACAAAACTGTCTAACAAAGAGTCAAGATAAGTCATCTTTAAACCTCACTTACTGTATCTCTAAGGTGATAGGTTTCTTGTCAGCTTTTAACACGGACAAGTGTGTTCTGACACGAAGCTTTGGGTGGCAAAAGTGGTTCTGGACAGTCACTAGATGAGATGTTTGAGGATGCAACTAGGAAAATATGTGCTGTCTCTTCAGAGTCTAGAATAAAATCCTTATTGTGTAGCCCACTGTTGTGTTGAGTTAGCTCTCCATCCTTAACTCAGTCCTGTTTATTAGATGGGGTCAGCATTTAGAGTAAATTTTATTGCAGTTGCTATATGCATGTCTGAACTGTGAAGCACAACGGAAACTCCATTTCCTGCCTCTGTCTGTCTCTGGTCATGACAAGCGCAGTCAGGTGCCAAGAACTATCTAAGCTGGGATTTATCTGTAGTGGCCTAACTCTGTTCTGCATGAAAAACACTGATGGTTGGCCTTTCATGTCAATCAGACAGTTTTGAGGTGCCTGTGAAGCTTTTAANGGGAGGAGTGAGGTCAGGACAGGACATCAGGGACAAAGGCATGCTTCATGTTTTAACTGAACTGGGTCACTGATCTGAAATACCTAGTGTCCCATCAGGGCTGGATTGTCTTTAAGCTGGAGTTGTTTTGGTACTTCATATGGACAGGATTCAGCAGAAAACTTAAATATGGAGAGAGCCTTCCTGACTGTGCAGATGTGTTAGAGCTCACATGAAGGCAATTGTAAAAGGAGAACCTAACCTGTGCTTTTGTTTTGTCAACCTGTTTCTTTGGCCACTAGGCCAAAGTAGCCAAAATGTTCACCGGGTCACTATTGATATCCCCAGAACGGTACTCAATCAGGAGTCAGGCTTTGTAAAGCCACGAGCTTCGGAGATGATGTGCAGTAGTGGTAGAGGCACTTATTGGGTGGAGAAGCAGTACACATGGGTTTAATTTCTGACTGTTCCAGTGGCCTTTGTTATGACCTCGGAGAACCTGCAGTGCCTTGCTGGCCTGGCTTCCCCATCTGTCAGTCTCCAACCTACTTTGTAGCTTGCTTTGAGATCTAACTAAAGTGTGCTATGCAAGATGTTCCAAGCGTTCCCCTCTTGTACCTAAGTATGTTGGGACCTTGGCTACAATACTTGTGTTGTGCAGATGATGTTCTGTGAACATCACACTTCTGCAAGAACCTGCTCCCTTTGCTAAAAATACCACTGACTCCGAAAAGAAGTGGACAGCCCCACCTCAAAATCACTAAAAATGGGACAAGAGAGTTAAACCCTGATGAAGTGCATTTTGTTTTCAGAAAAAAAAATTCTTTCAGTGTGCTGGGAATCTCAACAGGGAAATACCTTTCAGAAATATCTCTGGGTTCTCAACTCCGATGAACTGATGGGTTTTCCAGAAGTAGTTTACTGGTAGATGGACATCAGGGGAACAACTGGAAGGAACTGTAAAGCAGTGAGGCAATTGTCCCCTCCTATGCAATCTAGGTGATAACTGGGAGTCAGAAAATAACAGTGGTTTTAGCATCACACTGCCAACAGAGTGAGAGTTGTGGAGCAGTGAGAAAGGATTTGTACCTCACTGAAGAGCTCTCTGGTGATAAGTCAATGTTGTCTTGCCTCAAAGAATCATCTGTAGCAGCAGCAATGTGCTAGTGATCTGTTAATTATATTTTTTGTAATCTAACAATGTTTGTGCCTCTTGAAAATCAGTTCAGTGACTGCAGTCAGCACAGGGAGTAGCTGCAGTGACCTGAGGCAAAAAGCTTTTTGAAGTACCTTCAAAATCCAATTAAAGGAATTGGAGGAATATCTTCATTTCCATGTCAGCATGAGGGGAAAAAGTGGTACTTGTGAGATACAACAGAAAGAGAGATGTGTTTGCAGTCACTACTGCATCCCTGCTTTAGAAAGCCTTTTTGTAGGCAGAGTGCTTTCAGGATATTTTCCCTCTGATTCTGGGAAAAAAGTAAAGTTAGTGCATAAATGGGAAAGCAGGCTTTCATTCAAGCTGCATGACTTTGATGGCTGCTAGTGCTGCTGCAGAGCATTTGGCATTCATCAGCAAAATCTCAAATTCTGAGCAGTCTTATTATGCAAAGTTTCATATAGTTGGAAGGTAAAACACTGTTTTTTCTATTTGGAAGAACAGTGCCAGTGTCAAATTTTTCACAAGCTGGCAGGGAAGGTGAAGAACTGTAGGTCTCATTCTTCAATCATAAACTAGGAGTCCTGGGGGACAAGGTTCCTTAGTTGGGCCTGTGGGTAGGAAAGCAGCTGTGCTCAATAAACCTTATGGATATTCTCACAAGGAACAAGTGGTTGGACAAGACAAAATAGCCTTGAGTTGTCCCCAGAGAGAGTTTAAGTTAGACATTAAGAAAAAATCCTTAGAGTCAGGAGTCAGCATATTTGGGATGGAAAAGACATCAGATATCTAGTTCCAACACCCCTGCCATGGGCAGAGGTTCTTCACTGAAAGGCTCATTAGGCCTTGGAACAGGTTGCTCAGGGAGAGGTTTGAATTGTCCTGCATGTCTGTGTTTAAAAGTCTTGTAGATGTGGAGCTAAGGGACATGGTTTAGCAGTGGGATTGTGACAGCTGTGTTAATGGTTGGACTCTATGGTATTAAAGGTCTTTTCCAACCTAAATGATTCTATGATTTTATGCAAGGTGGAAGTCAGCAAACTATTCACAGCTTCATGAATTAGAGTCCCAGTATCTGGATTTCTCCACTCAGATCTTATTACCACAGTTTTTAATACATCTTGCAAGACACTTCCACTGTTCCACTAACAGAGTGTGTAATGACTGTGCTTTCACATGATTTTCCTGAAGTGCATTTTCATTGGTGATTTAGGGAAAAATCACAGTTCACTAAAAAATGTATTAAAGCTTTGCCATGTTTAATTCATGATTAATTTGCTTATGGCACGCTGCCATGTCTGCTAATCCCCAAGCACATGCTGAAGTTCAATCAGAGGTGTGAAGTCAAAGGGACCTCAGCAGCAGGACCCAAGTTACTGAGCACTCAGTTCCTTTTTTAGCACGTACGGACTGCTGAAAAGTGACCAAGAACACTACTCTTAAGTGATTGTCCTCTGTATTTCTACCAAGTTTGCAGTCCCACCCAGAGTTCATCACAGAAGCCATGAAAGACCATAGATTTGGGAAAGAGACCTCTCTATCCGCTGGGGCTGAGCAGAATGAGAGCTGTGGAGTCAGATCTCATTGCTGGGACACTGATGCAACAGGAATCACAAACTAGTTTACCTGAATGGGGAAGCCTGTTCTGCGGGGGTGGCATCTGGTGGGGATGTCTGGCTCTTGATGTCCTGCACCCACCCAGCACTGAGCATCAGTGAGTGTGAATCAGATCCCTGCTAAGCCATCTCAGAAGTATCTTGGCAGGGTAAGAGGGGGAAAAAAAACATTTAGCTCAGCACACTGCTAATGCACCATAAATATTTTTCTTGATTCCATAAAAGCTGCAATAAGGAGACACCAAACTTCATTAAATGCCTTTTAAAATGCAGTACGACAATTCAACATATGAATAGGTTCCTATTTAATGAAGCAAAATTTTAAAAAATAAAAGAAACTCTGATTGCTGAGAAAAATAACTTTTCCCCCATCACAGGCAAGGGAAATACTTGTTTTTTATTTTTTGATAGCTTTTCTGGGAAAAAGACTATAGAAGAAAGTATAACCCAAGGCAGTAAATTTGGCCTTGTAAACGATTTCTTGCAGTAATGTGAATTAATTTTCATCTGAAGCTGTGCTGTAGGTGGACTGTATCAAACTTGGTGGCTTTTTAATCAAGTATGACAATGCCTATAGGCAGCTCAGAAGCATCTGTGGACTCTGACACACAGAAACACAGTTATGGAGGCTGGAAAAGACCTCTGAGGTCATCAAGTTTAGCTGACATTTGGGTCCTGAGGTGAATGGAAGAGCAGAGTCCCACATGACTGAGCGGGCTGGTGGAAACACCTCCCCATCTGAAACCAATCCAAGATGGACATAGACCAGGGTTGTTGCATCAAGGCGGGGAAGCTGCTCTTCTGGTTTGAGGAGGACTGAGCTTGGGCAAATGTTTATGTTATATTCATAACATAAGTTATATTCATAACACTTCCATAAGTTTTTGTTTGCTATGGGTTCATGGTCCTACATCTGAGAGTAAACATTTAAGAGTTCTGGTGCTCAGCTGCAGTTGATGAATTCATCTGAAAGGTACCTGAGCCATCAGCTTGAAAATGTAGGTATGTGAATTGTCTGTATTCCCCCATGAGAAAACTGTGTTTCATGTTTCTGGTCTTGCAGCATGTTACTGGTACTATTGCTAGGCAATTAAATTCATGGCAGTTTAGCTTGTGCAGGACTGGGTCCCAGTGATGAGATGGGATGGCTGTAGCAGCTGCTGCTTTTTCAGTTGGGTACAATCCTCTCACTGCATGTGAAATCTTCCATTAAACCATGTAATCAGAAGTCAAAAGTATTTTGATTTAGCTCATTTTTCTTTTTTTTTTACTTCACTTGCCAATCTCTGGAAACTTCAGGCAGGGTATTCCAAAGGTGATAGCACTGCTTTCTCTCTCTGGATCTGGCACAAAAAAGACATTCCTTTAATGTTGGTCATTTGCAAATAAACCCTTGCAAAGAAAAACGAAAACCATGCACATCCCTGCTTGTACTGTTTGGGCTGTTTTCCTTAAAAACTTTCACTGCCAGGATTTCATAGTGGGTTTGTAACCCACAGTGGAGAATCTCTGTGATCAATCACTTCTGGTCTACAAAAGCAACATCCGCAGTAATTAAACATTAACTCTGCCTTTGCTTGAAAAGAGCTGCCACCATTATTCTTTGCCGTCGTAGGGTATTTTTGTGCATGCATGCTGATGGTAAGCTTTTGAAGCACATGCCTGCTCTTTATCTCTGTTGGTATTTGCACTGAAAGGTGATTTGGATCCTGTGATTTTGCATCAGTGTGGCAAATTTGCTTGAAATTACTTCTGGACCATTACACAGAAAACCAGGATTTTTTTGTTGCTGGTTTAATGGGTGATGGAAGGCCCTGTTTTGTCTTTATGTGGTAAAGTCAGCAAGAGTGGAGACTCAGCCAGCTGGGCACTATTTTAGCCAAGTGTTTATTTAGGGAAATGTGGGTTATTGGTGGAAGTGTGGTTGGCTGGGAAATAGAAACTCTACAGGGGGGCTTCAGCCACATTTTCTCTGAGCCATCCTCCAGCTGGCAAAATCTCCCTTCCCTTGTCGTGTGCAGGAACAATGGCAGGTCTTGGTTACCTGGTGGCTTTGAAGTTTTGTTGCTATTGTCCCTGCCTTACACTAAGCTCTCTTGCACCAGGGTTTGCACATGGTTGGGGGCCAGAGCATGAGAACACACAAGAACTGGAAAAACCAAGTAGGAAGAATGGGGGAAATACAAGGCATAGCTGAATGTACTGGCTTTAAAGTTGCTTCTTAGGTGGCTTTAAAGAAAAATGAAAGGTTTTGTGGCCACAAAAAAAAGGGTGAGGGGAAAGGAAAAGAAAGCTAAAGGGGGGGAGAAGAAAGGGAAAAATATTCAGAAGATGAAAAAATATAGAAAGTGGAAAAAAAATTTAAAAAAATAAAAGAAAGAAGTTTGATCATTCTTGTATTACAGAGAAGAGAGAAGCACTGATCAGCATCCTCATTTCCAGGCCTGTGTGAGCTCTGACCACATCATTAGATGGTTTCCAGTCCAGGGCTGGCTGATGCCCAGCTGGCAGGGAGCACTGCTGAAAGATCTCCTGCCCACCTGTGGAACGTTGTTTAGATGCACCACCACACAGTGGTCGAGTGCAAACTCCTCACTTTCAGTTGAGCTCACTCTTCAAAGCAAGGCAAAAATAATAATTCTGAAAGACCAGAGAAAAAGTACTGCCAAAACCCAGTGTTTGAACCCTGCAGCAGAGATGGTGGTTGTGGATCCATGGGTTCTTCTCTCCATCACCTGAAATTGACCTTGACCCACCCTGAGGCATTTTTTAGGGAGGTTTAATTGCCACAACATGGAGCTGGAGACCAGAGGTGTCTCAGTGTGTTTTAATCAGTAGCAGCTGAAACAAAGAAATGAAGGTATTTTCCAGATTCTGCAGTACCCACTGAGCACTTTCCATACCTCCTGCTTCCCTGTCTGAGTAGGAAAAAGTCTGGAAAACTTGCACAGCACAAGTGTTAGGCTGACTGCCTAGCCTGGGGAATTGGCAATGCTTAAGTCCAAAGAAGAACTGTTGGTGCAGTCAAGATGCGGAAGGCTTCTGTATTACTTAACCAGGCAGATGTGAAGGGACAGACTCTTTTTGCAGACATGATGGGATTACAGGCTACGAAATCCATCCTGCTCCTGAGTGACATGGGAAGAGTATGGGATCTACAGGTACCTCTTGAATGACAGCAAATACCAACAGAGTGCTGTTCACTGTCTGTCAATGCTGCTTCTTGCCATAGTTCCTATTTTTCTTCCAGCCCAGGGGTGCTGAGCTGTGGCAGGTCAGGGACCAGCACCTCTGCAGTGATTTGTGATGTGTCTCCTCTTGACCTGAAGACAGCCCTTGGAAGGATTGCCTTGATTGACTGCACAGGAGCCAGATACATGCTGTTTTTCTGAGGTTGTGATTTTTAACCTGACTGGCAACAGCATGGATTGAATTATCTTCTCAGGGAGAAGGCGACTTCATGCAGCAGCTGCAGTGCTGACAGCAGCTGTGAGTGCCTGACCCCGAGACCACTTAACTCTGGTGCCTGTGCTGAGAAGTCAGATCTGGTTCATCTGGATCTGGTGTAGTCTCAGTTTAATTAATCTTTTCTTCAAAGCATATTAAATTGATTGCTTTGATAAAAGAAAAAAAATCTTTTTTGCAGTTTTTTTTTCAGTGCCCAGCTGGGAAAAAGAGCAATTAAGTGGATTTGGATGCTTTTAACTTCTAAGTCTTTATTCAGAAAACGGTTGCGTATGAATTAAGAGGCTGTAGTGTAAACTGTCCATTTTTAATGAACCTTGTGTGATGTGTCCTACAAAACAAGAAGCAATAATGGAACTAAAAATTTGCTTTACAACCCAGTAAATGAAGAGGGATGACTACAGCTCAGAACCTTTCCATCCTCTCCCTAGAAGGCCCTAACCAGACAAAATACGAGTAGACCACTGCTATTTCCATTTGGGATGTGTATGCATATACTCAGTTGGCTGTGCTGAGAATATCCTCTGCACCTAGGCAGAGACGGATTTATGATACTTGTTTGGAGCTGGAGTTCCATGTGCTGGATGAGTTTGGGCTTGTTTTTTTTTTTTTATGGACTTATGTGAGCTATATGTGCGGAGTTCACAATGATCAGGACTTCAAAGATTTAGGATGTCCCAAAAGTCCTGCATGAATTTTCACCTCTCTTTTCTCGCACTTAAACCAATTTCCACAGAGAAAAGAGGATTTTTGTAGGTCAACTCGGGGGAAAATAACCTAAAACTCAAGCAGTGAGCAATGAATGTGGGAAGGGTGGATACTTTGTATATGTTTTGGACTGTGTAAAAATAGTTTTCTGAGTTAAATATTTCACTTGGTTTGTTAAATATTTTTCAAAAAAACACGTTTTGATTGTTTCAAAATGAGAATTTTGTTTTGAAAAGGCAGAATTTGATTTTAGGTTGTTTTTTTAAACCCAGTTATCTTTTTTTTCCAAACTGGCACTGATTCTGATGGCTCCAAACTGTATGCTCTAATGAGTCTTATATTCATTAATAATTTTTGTTACCCTGCAACTCTCTTGAATTTCAGTTTTCCATCTGATAGCCGAGGATAAAGAACATAATATTCCTTTTTTTAACACTGCATTGAAATCCGCTTTGAAAAAACCTGGGCAAGGGCTGTCTGCTGCTGTTCACTGCAACAAGGGATTCTGCAAGGTAGCTGCTTCCTCTGGAAATTTGTTTGCAGTTTGTGTTTTCATTTCCAGGTAATAGCTTGCAAAGGGTTGAGAGACAGTTGAATAATAAATAAAACAGCCATGTAGAATTATGTCAGTGCTGTCCTAGCAGCAGCTGGCTGTAACCACCTGTAATCCCTCCTATAGGATTGCCATAGGTGTTGCCATTAATGATATGTGTTGGCCAGCTCCCCCTGTTCCTCTTGGCCGTTTAACTGTGGAATCAGAGTTTGGATTCTGCCGAGGTCTTCAGTTAATCCAGTGCCTTGCTCTCTCAGTTCAGCTATTCAGAGATCTATATTTTCAAGCTTTTTAGGTGGAGTTTGGGTCTGAAAGACATATTCAGCCATGTGCTGGCTGAGAGGTGTACCCCTGCTCTGGCCTCCTGTGCCATGGCTAGACCACAGGGTTATCTGCTGCAGTTGAAGTACTGTTGTGCTATGGGGTGATCTCCCATCCTCAGGAGTTGGCAAAGATAAGTTTTCCTTGAATGACCACTTGATGTCTTAACAGCGCATATGAGCACAGCCTACTGGGTCTCTGTCCTGTGTGATTCATGCCACTTTCAACTAGCATAAATTCCCAGGGGCATTACCAAGTGTTTCTGTATTGACAAGGATATACGTGGACAGGCATAAAGGGATGAATTTTTTCACTTGTCTATACCTAGAGGGTTTACAGCTGGACTACACATAGGTAGTTTGAAATTTAGACTGTAGGTTATGACTAACTCTCTTTTTGTGGCAGTGCTGGTGCTCTGTGTCCCTGCTGAGCACCCATTGAGCCACATCTGCTGTCTGTGTAACTCTCCTGTTACATTCTAAGAGGAGGCATCAGGAAGCTGTTGGACACATTTGTGTTCACAACTCCATCTTGAAGATGGGTCCAGGCTGTCTTTTTCATGGGAGATAAAGTAAAAAGGTGTGAATAACCTTGGAGGGCTGCAGAAAGCTTTTATTCCCTGTTCAGTGATGTTTCCTTCAGCCAGCACACCCAAGCTTAGCCCAAGTATTCTCCCAGCCTAGCACATGGATCTTCAGCTAACAGTGAGACCCCTAACATGAGAGGTGACCCTTCACCACTGTTGGTCAGCAGTATCTCTGGCTGTGCTTGAGGTGTTCCAGGGACACCCCCATGCAAACGTATGTGGCGAAGGAAACATGCCATAAGGTTTGTGAGACCTAATGATAAAAGTGCAAAAGTTCTTAGTGGAAAAGGTCTTGACTAAGGGCTATCTGCTGCCCATAGTTTCCACCCTATGATACTGGAGGGTGGGCTAATCTGGGGCAGATATAGAGGAGGAGACCGTGAATGAGGGTAATGTAGGAATCAGAGATGGGACCATGACATCATTGTATTTTCTTTCCTTGCTTAGAAATGTGGCTATATTTATCTGAAAACCTCATCAGAGCCTATGTAACTGGAGCTCAGTTTTAGGGATTTAGCATGTTTTGAAAGCCACATATTGGGAATACAGTTTAACCATGTTGTGTTTTCCTATTTGTGTGGGACACAGACAGAAATGTTGTCACAGGAGCTTTACATTGAAGGAATCGTTCAAATTACTATGCCTGTCCTTAAATCTGGATGGGAAGTTTTTTTTGTCATCAATTAAGAAATGGCAGCTAAGAGAGTTCACCCTGAACTACATAGGTCCTAAGGAATTTTGATCTTCCGTTTCATTTGCAAGGGATTTTGTGAGCCAGTTCTCACTGTTTGGAGCACATGTTGGGGTCTCAGCTGCTTCCCATGCATGGCTGTGTTTCAGATAGGTAGAGATGACCAAGGAGATGATAATGGGGTGTTGAGTTGGCTGGGAAACACCTGTGAGGAGCTCTCTGAGCTGCCATATGCCATCAAACATCTTGCTCCTTGCTGCACAGACATGACTTTGGCTGGGTCCCAAGACATGGGCATGTAATCTTACCGTGGCTTATTGACTTTAATGGAGTTTATTCTTTTAATTTTTACAATGGTGCAAGTGAGAGCAGAATTTGGCCAGAAGCCACTATAGTGCTTCATTGGCAGAGTGGGAAGCAAATCCATTGCAAGGCATTTTCAAGCTTTGTAGTACCCAAGCCCGTGCTTAAAAGTCCAGGTTTATTGGACTTTTAAGTCCAATAAGTTTTACTGTCCAGGATCAGTAGAATCCCTCCACAGTTTGGACCATTTGTAGAAATGAAGTGTTTGAGGCCTTATTCCCAGTTCTCATTCTTGCTTTCATACCAACTGTTTGTCCATCCTGAGCTATCCATGTTCAGTTGATAAGATATGCTGCACTGTCAAACACTTCTTGACAAGACACATGCTTATTTTGTCCAGAATGATAAAGGCCAAATGGGAAGGAATGGACAGAGGTGTCATTCCTGTGCAGAAATCCAGCATGTGACCACTGGCTTGTGACCACTGGATTGTGATGGCATGTTCTGACTCCAGTGGCATAGGCAACACTTTGAGCTTTCAGCAGAGTTGCAGCTGCAATCTTTGTCAAGAAAGGGTTTTCTCCCTGATGTTTTCCTCCTAAGTTTCCCCTTTTTAGCACAAATCAAAGAGGTTTAAAGGTGTGAAATCTGAAGCTGTGATTGTAGCTGTAGTAGGAAGGAAGTTGTGTATGTATGCACAAGCAAGCAAGCGAGTAGGGATGGTGTGGACCCTACTAGGCACATCATTTCCTAATGATTTCTGTTGCCATCACATCTGCAGTATCAGTTGCATCATCTCTTCTCTTTCCTTGCCCCTGGCAGTGGCCTCCACCAAGTTGTGGAGGGAGTCTCAGAAGGCAGCTGAGGTGTGGGATATGATCCCTCCTTGCCATACCTTTCTGCCAGATTTCTTATGCTTTAAAGACTGGCTTTAGCCCTGTGACCTTTATATGCATCCAAAAGATGTTTAATCACCTGCTGTAACTCTGCTTAGTCTTGTTATCTGTATAAGTATCCAGCAGTACCATACAGGACTATCAGGCTGGACATATATTTAATTAGGTCATGCTTTATGTTTGATTTGGTGAGTTTTAATCCAGCAGATGCTGTTAGCTGATCCATGTTTTCAACTTGGATGTGGTCTGCCTCTCCCATTTCAAATATAGTGTGTTTATACTTGTTGAATGTATTGTGATCCATGCACACATATACAACAGGGATGTGCTTTTTGGGTGCATGACATATGGGGAGCAAGCACCCGTAGGAGTAAACGTTAACTGCTCCCTGGGTTATCTTGGGAGGAGATTTCCTTAATTTGTCTATCTCTGCTCTTTTGTACTGCTCCAATTTGTTTTCAACAGAGCCTGAATGTAATTGAATGGCCTCTTTTATTTCGATGTAAAAAAATGTCTGGTTTACATGCCTCCTGAGGATTAGGCAGTGAATTAAAATCAAGTGGTTCTAGAGAATCACAAATAGTGCTTTAACCTCCCTTCCCACTGAAACCAAGGAATGACTCTAAATAAACAGATTTTCTCTTGTATAGTTAAGCTGGAACAAGACAAGTGTCTTTCCTCTCACTGGCCTTCTCCAGACCGTGAGTGGACTCTGGTGACATGTGAAAGATACCATGTGTTTACCAGCAGCAGAGTTCATCCTCCCTAGTGATGAGAGCTGCTGAATTACTTCACACATGGGTTGCCTGGTCATCTGGATTGGTTTTATCTTAAGTTGCATAAAGAGTTTAGAACCAGACTGTTACTCTGTGGCTCTTTGACTATTTTTAGTAAATCCCTGTGACTTCCCTACAGCTCTGTTCCCCTTAATGCAGCTTATACTAATAGGCAGAGACAGTCACTGGGGACCTTAATGACTTGTCTGTTGAGGTCTGTCACTTGCTAGTGACTTATGTAGTCAGGTGGTTGTTTATCTCCCCAGAGTGCCTCAAGATCCTTTATTGGTGCCTCCTTCTCTTGTTTCATTGGCATTGCTGTAGAGATTGTAGTTGCAGGTGCGCATCATGAAACATGGAGTATTCTGCGCAGTTTGTTTCTTAATTGTCTCACGTGTGCTTTGTAGAGCCACTTGAGCAGAATTAAAAAAAACCCAGATTGCGTCTCTAATATCCAAGTGCTCTGTTAGGAGAGAACAAAGCACATATTTTATTGTGAGGGTTTAAGTCTGTGTAGATTATGTGGTGGGTGGCAAAAATATTGTGAGGAGAGGTGCTGACAGTTTGGATGATGTAAATCTTGTAGCTCCTGTGTTACTGCATTTCTCTTAAAGGGTCTTGTCAGCAATACCCAGACTTTTGGATGATTTCCCTTCAATCAGCTTTTCCTTTGACCATCACAATGTGCTATTTGAAAGAACATCTTGGGAAGAGCTGGGGGATGCTGTGACTCAGTCATTCTTGAATGGATAATGCTGATTTGGGGTTGTTTTTACTTTTTTAAATAAAGTTGTGTGTGCATATCAGATGGGTTTCCTTCGTGTTAGGAAATGCTCAGACACCTGGTAGATGCTGCACGCAATTGTGGGTGAGCAGATAACTACCCAGAGTCTCTGTTTTTGGTCTCTGTTGCTGCAGTAACTTGGAGTCCTACTGCCCACTTTATTTAATTTGATTGCAAGACCAGGCCTTCAAGAAGAGACTTTCAGCTGTGCTTGTGGGTTGAAATTGTGAGACTGATGATGAGAGCTTCCCCTAATACCCAACTCAGAGAGCAAATACTCAGCCCATGGTCTATAATTATATTGTATTGTACAACTTTATAAACAACAGTGAATCCAGGTCTCTGCCTTCTGGCTCCAGTACTCAGATTAAGTAGCTCTACTTATGGATTCTGTATATTCTGTTTAGTCTGTTCAAGTGGTATCTGGATGTATCTTTGTAGCACGAATCACATAGCTAATTTCTGGCATGTGAAACTTGTTTTTCCTTTCCTTCTGGAAAGACAGTAGAAAAAAGGGTTGAACTGATTTAAGATCAACTGATTTAAGATAAAAGTGGAGGACAGGGCTGTTGCCTCATACTGCATGTGACAGCTGTAGACATCCAGAAAATGTAGAATGATATATCCACTCTAAATTGTCATCTTGGGTAAGTAGGTTAAGTAGCAATAATGGTTTCAAATCTGCTTGACCTATGGGGAAATTTGAATATGAATCCAGAAATGGCTTTGGATCAGACATTATAGCTCTTCTGTTAGGTCTAAATGTGAATTCAGGTCTAAGTCAGGGGACTTTAGTGCTGTATTTAACCATACTCATTTCTTAAAAGCTGAAAGAATATAATAATGCAAGACATAACCGCATAAAAAAGACCTAGTTTTATAACTCCAGGGCCGGAGAGGTGAGAAGGGGATGTTGGTATGACATTTTGTCTTGCTGCAGGAGCCTTCAAGAGAACAGGATGCTCTTCTGGTGTGGAGGCACTTCACCTCTCAGCTGTTTTCTCTCCTTTGTGTGTCATTTGTACTAATGTACTGCTAAAGCTACAGGTGATTCTGGAGAGGTGGGAGAAGCTCTGCAATCTCAGTGCTTGGATAAGATTATGCATAGTCAGGAGTACTCTTTGGGTCTTCAGGGACTGAAGAACTGGGGACAGGAAGAACTTGCAGGTGGGCCACCTCTTCATCAACACAGATGCAGATTCAAAGCAAGGCTGCTGACACTGAAAAAAAGCATCATAGAGTAGCATTGAAACTGGAAGCTGAAACGTACGGAGAGAAGTGTCTGGCTTGAACTGTTGCAGCCTGTGAACTGGATGTCACTGATGTGGAGTGCACATTTGTAGATTCCATAAGGGCTGTACAAAGCAAAACTAGAGTAAAGGGGAAAGGCAGATCAGACTGCCTGCAAAAGCAGTTGAATGATGTGCACAGTACTAGGGGTTGGAGTGAAGACAAAGCCTGAAAAAATAAGTTAGGGGAACCAGAATGCCTGATGTCAAGTGGCAGCCATGGTATGGCAGATACCCTAGGAACCTGGTAGAAAAATGATAATCAGAGGAATGCAGCGTTGCCAAGTTACCAGCCTTACAGGAGTGCTGGAGTAGGATGTATAGGTGGAGATGTGCAGTGCAAATGAAGGATAATACGAAGTGCGGCAGCACAGTGGTGTTATGGGAAAGGAGAAGTACTACAGTAAACTTGTGGGTGGAAACCCCAACTAATAAGTGTAGTACTAGAATTGTACTACTGACAGCCACCCTTCTTCTCCTCCCAATCAGGAAATATTAAGTAAGATTGAAGAAACTGCAAATTTAGGACACGTATTAATAGCAGAAGATTTTTACTATCCATACATAGATTGGGTCACTGCCTCATCAGGATGAGATGTGACAAGAACATTTTGGATGGAGTAAATAGTTGCTTCCTAGAACAATTAATCCTAGATCCTGTGAGAAAAGATGCTATTCTGGATTTGGCTTGCAGTGTTGCCAGGACCTGCTCCAAGAGGCATTAGCAGGAGAGCTCCCCAGTAGCTGGTACAATACAATTAGATTTAGCATTGAAAGAGAAAAAAGCAGGGTACGTAAGTCCTGTTGGTGGATATTTGGCTTCAAGAGAAAGATGAAGTAAATATGAGGCAGATTTTAAAAGGAGCAGTTCAAAAAATGCAAGAAAACTGCCTGGAAGCTGTTAATAACCATGGGTTAGAAGCTAACCCGTGTGTGCTCCAAGTCAAAAGCAAACCAAAGTTGTCTCCCAAATCCCCAGTAGATCTACTAGGAAAATTAAACAGCACATCACAGGAGATGACTAGGGTCAGAGAAATGGGAAGCTTGCTCAAATGAAGAGAATGGAGAAGGCTATAAAATATGACAGGTCAAATATAAACAGAAAATTGGGTTTGCAGATGAAGCCAAACTCTGGGTAGGCAGACACCATGTGAATGGTTAGGAACTACAGAAAGATCTCATAAAAATGACTGAGTGTCAAAACGAGGGCACATGAGCTTCAGTGTTGGTAAATGTAAGGTAATCCATCAGGGGAAAATTAAACCATGCCTTCATGATGCTGAACTCCAGGACTGGGAGTTACAGCATGGGAGACAGATCTTGGAGACGAGGTTCGCCATCATCTGTGCTTGCCCACCCTTTGTTCAGTGACATCCAAAGCAGCAAACAAACTTGTTTGTGCTCAGGGAGGGTCCAAAGAAAAAGGTGCCAGGTGTAATGTTGCCACTGTAGGAAGGGTTATGCACTCATGAGAGGGCAATGCTGTGTACATTTCACGACGGAGTTGGAGAAGGTCCAAAGAACTGCTAAATTAACTGAAGAAATGCAGCAGCTCCTTATGAGGAGAGATTGCATATGCTGAGACTTCTGCAGGGGGAGGAGAGGGCAGGTGGGGGTGCGTGTAGAAACTATCAGGTGGTTGGATTTATATCCAGTTACTTTAATCCAGATAAAAGGCAAATACCCATCTGTAAGTAAGAAAGAAATTAAAATAGTCTAGCTGAAAGGAGGTATTTTTTGTGCTTGGCAGGTACTGAGCTTCTGGAGTGTGTTGTTTCCTCAGTGGAAATTTAGGTTAAAAGTTAGGAAAATCTTATTTGAAAGGGTCATCAGGCACTCTGCCCAGGAAAAGAGTTGAATCACCATCCCTAGAGGTATTTAAAAGTCATGTAGATCTGGAGTTTAGGGACATGATTTAGTGGTGGGTTTGGTACAATTTGGTTAATTGTTCAACTCAATGATCTAAATGTCTTTTCCAACCTAAAGAATTCTATGGTTCTAGGGTAAAAGGTGAGAAGCATGGAGCTTCTGTACTGTGTGACCATCCAATAGAACAGCTGCCTTCATCTACTAGTTTGATTTTTAGTCTTTAAGTATCATTTGTCTTCTCATGAGCTTTACTTTACACAGTGGTCCCATGCAAATCAAAATATTGCTGCTCTTATTTTCCTAAAGGATTGAAAGAAAATGAGTATGGAGTTCATAGGAGAAAGGCTGTGAAAGGAGCCCTGTTTATCAATACAAGAAGGACAGACCACCTAGGGTAGTGCAGAGGAAAATGAATTATGGAGGTAGTGGAAAGAGTAGAGTGAGAAAGAAGTTCATGTAGAAGGAGTCACAGAGTCCTGGTGTGGGGCTGACCAGGGGAAAGCAAGAACTATGAGTTACAGGTGTAATTACAGGTGTAATTCTTCTAGATTTGTAAAGTCAGCAAGTTGTGTATTTAGGTCCATTTGGTCCCACATCAGACTATAGTGCACACATATCATGTATGTGGTCGTGTTGTAAAGGGCTATTAGCTGACGCCTTAACAAATCAGGATTTTCGTACTCGCTGACAGGATGCTCTAGAGGCTCCTAAAACAAACTATTTTGATGCTTAGTCAAATCTGAAAAGCAAACATACGAATCCTGCCTGATGCTGAAGCCATTAGAAATCCTCCCACCCCAAACCTAATTTTAATGTGGATAGGAAAGCAATTTCCTGATGAGAAATGAAGAGAAGGAGTGGACTGTGGGCTCCAATATGGCTTAGCAACCATGCTGGGAACCAAGAGGAAACCAGTGCTATGAGGAGTTATCCACAGTGGGTGGGGATGGCATTTTAGGATCATGGAATCATAGGATCATAGAGTTGGAAGTGAACTCCAAACATTATCTACTCCAACCCTCCTGGAACAAGCAGGGACATCACTCAACTAGACCAGATTGTCCAGAGCCCTGACCTTGAATATCTCCACCTCTCTAGGCAACCTGTTCCAGTGGTACATCATCCTCAGACTGAAAGAACTTTTTCCTCATGACCAGCCTAAATCTACCTTTTTCCAGCTTACAGCCATTACCCTTTGTCCTGTCGATACATGCTCTATTAAACAGCATTTCCACAGCCTTCTTATAGGACCCTTTCACATATTAGAAGGTTTCTATAAGGATATCTGACCAACACTAAGCTATGGAAGAGATCCCTTTGCTTTGTGGTTGTGGAGATGCTGGATGGCCTCAGTCATTCTCATCACCATACAACAGGAGAGCAGCAGCAGTCCCAGTTGTTGCTTTTGTCCTTGTCCAAACATTGTGGCTATGGATGCACTTTTATAATGTTCTGAAATGCCTTTTCTGGCTACAGACATCTCATTTTCCACTCTCTGTCCCTGAGATTGATCAGAGGATTCAGAGTCCAATAGGCCAAACATCTGGGCATGAAAAGCCTCCAGGAAACTTACAGTTTCCTTTGGTTTCCCTTGTTTTTAAATTCGCACTCCCTGTTCAGCAGCCATTTGCACTGGCAATGCTCACTCGCTACAAGGGCTGGGGTGCTGAGGTTGGGGATATTCTTAAAGCCTGTAGGAGTCTGTGGAGGTCTCCTGACTCCTTGTAGCCTGCATGATGTGGCTGACCTTGAGCTCCATGTCAGTGGTATTTGGCTGCCTGTAGAACTTTGTCAGCTGTTTGGTGGAAGCCCTCCTGTAGGAGTCAGCTTGCTTATAATAAACTAATGAGTCATGCAGACATGGAATTTCATGCTTTACCTTACAGTGGAGTTGTCACATAAGTAGACGCCAGACTTTGGCCTGATGAGGCTCTGGTTTGCCATCATTGCTGCCTCTCCCATGGAGACCATAATTTTTTGTTTGTTTTTCTGGACTGCCCTGAATAACACATGCAGAAATACTGCTCCTGCAGGGGCAGAGGGGATTCCTTGTCTGCTGCTGGTGGTTCCCTGCTGTGGCTTGACTCATGAAGCCTCCAATCTTTCTACTCCTATAGCCATGTAATAAGTGAATCTGTGCATTGCAGGTGGGTGAACCCTGTGATGAGCACTCTTATCCTGTGATGGAAATAACATCAGGTTCCTGCTATCAAGGAGACATCATGGTGTCTCTTGGGAAATAGCCATATGAATGAGAGATTGAAGAGTGCAGCTGTGCCTCAAATCTTGGATGCGTGTTTGGCTCTGATAGGGAATCTGGAAGCTGGTTTGCTTTTTGTCATGGGGATGGAGTCCTCTGCTTAGCCCAATAGCTATTCTCATGCAAATCTCCACATACCCTCAGAGGCCATTCCAGTATGGCTCCACCGAGACCTGCCAGACCCTGCCCCAAAAGCAGGGGATGCAGCCAACAGTGTAACCCTTCATATAACTGTATCCTGACAATGGAGAAGGACTGTCACCTTCCAGAAAGCAATGTGTCACAGTATCTATTTATGTAGAACCTTCTATCGTGGATGCTTCTTACTAATCTAACTTCACTTTTGGAGGTGGTTCTGTCATTACATCCCAGGCCCAGGTTTTGGCTGACTGTGAATGGCTCCACCATAAATTGGAAATTTATGGTGAATGAGAAATGATTTCATGGGACTGAAAATTCCACAGGTGTTGGAAACATCAAGAGGATTCATACTCTTGGACACAGCAAATCACAGTTTCCTGATGTCTTGGTGCCCAGACTGTAAAATGAAATAGTACCTCTGACCCAGGTTCAGTGGGCAGGGATGGCGGGAGGATGGGGGAACTGTTTAGGTGACTGGTTGTCTCTTAAGGCTACAGAAGAACCACATGTAGTGGCACAAAGCTGGGATCATAGATCTGGGATTTAATTTAATGGCTACTCTTGTCCTAGATTGTATACAAGACTTGCTTTGCCCAGCACTTGAATTGGGCTCTGTGTGCTGGAGGCACAAGTTTAACACTGTCCTGCTCATCTCTAGCTTGTGGCAAGAGATGTCCAATGGAAGAACAATGGGAGTTTAACTAGCCAAACTATAATGACCCAATTTGGTTTTCCCAAGACAGAGGAAGCAGGTGCCAGCTAGGGTAGCCATCCCATTCCCCATGGACCTGGGCAGACTTACACTAAGCCAGAAGCTTGAAATGTACATTCACTTGAGGAAGTGTTTTGTAGGATCTTAGAAGAAAAGTACTTTCTGTCCTTTTAAGAAGAAACTCAAAAGTTTTGCGCAACACAAGTAGTGCTGTTCCAAGTCTGAGCTTTGCTTAGTAGAATTGGGGCTGGTATTTCCCCTGCTCTGGAGCTTGCAGTAGGAGATAGGCACACAGGAAAGTCCTGGAGTCTCCATTAGTCAGTATGTGGCTTTGCTAGCCCTTCCCCTGCTGAATTGCAATCACAGGTGTGGTAGACTTTCACCTGGATGGTGGTGGATATGCTTAGGTCTCCAAGGATGGATGCATTCAAGAAATGAAAAGAGTGCAGTATATCTAAAGGTAGGAGGATCCCAAGGGACGCCTCTCACTGTTCCTGTGAGGTGGGTTATAATTCTTCCTTCAGTTTGGCTTTGACCCTCGCAGATAGATTTCTTTGCTGAACCCATTAAAAGCCAGATTAAGATCTCTCTGTCTCTCCAAGATGTCATTTAGCAAACTGTTAGTGGAATTGGCAGCCCCTTTTCTGAGTAATACTTGTTTTCTTCTCAATCCTCAAAACAATCTGGGGAATGTACTTGGAGCCTGTTTCTGAATTTAACCCTCTCATCCCCAGCAAAAATAGCTCCTGTGCCTGGGATGGGGTGAGCTGGACAACTGACTTCCCAGACACGTTGATTTTTTTTGGAGCACGTAGAAAGTTTTGCACTGTGTGTGGGGGATATGCCATGATGGAGGGTGACTAAACCTGGTAGCTATGCAGTTACAGAAATTTGCATCAGCCTGTACATTGTATGTAAAGCACACGGATGACTCAAAGGAAGGAGCTGCAGTGGCACGGAAAGTCTGCCTGCTCTCAGCGTTTGACTGTCCAGTGCAGAGCTTCCAGGGCTTTCACAGATTGACAGTCCAGGGCAAAGCTTCCAGATGGGTATTGAATTTTATTGGGTGTCCCCTCATCTGCGTAGGTACATCAAGGCAACATCATGGTTTTAGCTCAGAGCCTCTGGGGCTGCGAACAAGTCAACCAGTGAGTCAGCATTAGGTGGAAATCAATATTGCATGTGTGGGCTATTGGAACACAAAACAGCTGATAGGAAAATGAACCCCTTATCTCTGTGGTGGTGAGTCTGCCACTGCCCACGGGAGGTGAGGTCCTGTTTAGATGTAATGATAAAGGATGGTGACAAGCAGAACTCAGCTGTGAGCCTTGTTGAGCTTAGGATCCAGCCCAAAAGCAAAACATTTTGGACACTGAGAAAGATCTCGCTGGTGCATTTATTATGGCCATCCTTGGTATCTGGACTCAATGCCTTCAAAACAGCAAGATGTAAAAAAAATCAGAATTTTTAATATTCAGACTAACTTTTTAGATTACGGATTGTAGATTTCTATGGTTTACATTTTTTTTCAGTGGAGCTCAGAAACTCATTTACAAGAAAGAAGAAAGCAACACCTCATCCCAGTTTCCCTCTCCCTATTTGTAAAGCCTCACTGGCTGACTGGTTCTGGTACCAGGAATCACAGGAGTGGGCAGTGCTGGCACTGCCTTAGATCCTCTGGTAATAAAAACGCCGACTGACCCCAGATGGTAAAAGGTGGATTTTTTCTATTGTCTTATGTGGATTAATGTTCGGGAAAGCATTTGTATGACATCTGAGAAAACACACTAGTCTTTCTCCTTTCTCTTGGTGGGTGCTCTTCAAAGAGGGTTTGTTTGATCTGCCTCAATCCTCCCCTACCATTTATCATTTTCATTTGCCACAAGACTGCAGTGAGACAGCGACTGCTGATCCCCAAGGGGTCTGGTTTTCCCTTGATGTGTTTGTTGCTCCTCTCGTTATAATAAGAGGTATTACTATGTATGGAGGGGATTAGTTAATGATCTGCAAAGCATAGTCCACCAGGGCATTACTCTCTGGTGGCTACCATTGTACTGTGATGATTTCTGGAGGGCTCTGGAGACACACCTTCCTTAAGGTTTAGAGCATGGTAAAAACACAGTGGGTAAATAACACGAGGTACTACAAAGCAAAGTGAATTATTGTGCATGCAGTAGGGGTACTGTGCTTCAACCAGTCACCTTTCCTCAACTGTGCTGTCTTGTAGGGTTCATGGGTGCCTTCATAACTGGGGGCAGTTGCTGGGAAATGAGCTTAACATGGCAAGGAAAGATGCCATGGGTGAAGTTACATGTGGGCACATTTCCCATGACTTTGCTTATGAGCTTATTTCTAACATGAGTGTTTCTAAGTCTCCCTTGTTGGATCCCTAAACTAGACTGGTAGCACATTCAGGACCATACGGTTGGGGCTCAAGCCCATACATGTGCTCATTCTTCCCTACACTGTTAGAAATGGTAGGAGCAGTTCTTGAGGCAACATAAAGGTTTGATAAGCCTTCATTTAGTCAAGAACTTCTTCTGCATGTTGTGCGGTGTTTGTGTTGGTATTGATACCTGTAGTGATTGTGTTGCACACCCCAGGTTCCCATCTGCCTGATGCAAAACCCTAGTCCTGGAGGTTGCTCTGAGGGTGGGATACAGTGTCTGGGTCTGACTCATGCAACCACTGTATAGCACATCTGCTCCTAGCCAGATGTAAAATTAAAAACATGCTTTTAGTGTTATCTTGACCTAGACAAATGTTGCTATTTCAGGGTTTTATGTCAGAGGCACAAAAATCCTGGAAATCACCGATGGAAAAGACCTGTGAGATCATCCCTTCCGCTCACAGGATTGTTCCCTGCAAAATATTCTCCATCATTTTGTCCAAAGCCATCAAAATTCGCTCAAGCAAGGGAGATCAGTGCTTTCCCAGGGGCGCTCTTACATCTTCCCACATGTCAGGGAGGACTCACTCATTCCCAAACTACAATCCAAAGTGAATTTTACTATGTTTAAACTTGCCTGTCCAAGTTCAAACCTCAAAGACTGTTTCTGCTCTTTCTGCTGTTCATGCCCAGTGTGGCACAAGAAAGAGGTGGCAGCCTGTGAGCTGAGTAGGGGCTGCTCAGCCTCATGTGATGGGATGAGTTTGCCATCAGCCCTCAAATGGTTTCCCAGGGGCAATCTGTACTGCTGTCATGAGATGGTGTAGGGCACCAAGTCTCCTATGCCAGGACTGCATCATTGTCTTCCCTCTGAGGTACAAACCTCTCACAGTGTGTTTTTTATTTCATTAAAACATCTTGCTTGTTGCTTTGTAGGACATACACACCCAGACTGACTGCCCAGTGGTGTCTGCTGTCAATAAAAGAGGCAAATTTCCCAGTGAATGGGAGTAAGCTGCAGTGAGTAATAACTACCTGATGGGCAAGAACTGCATTTGTCCATGTGCTCAAGCTCCTGGGCAGGGGTGCTGGGGACACCACACTTCCATCAAACTTTGTCCAATCTGTGATGCTGCCAGCTATGAACAAGTCCTGTACATCATCCACAGGTCTATATTTAATAGAAAATGCAATTGAGAGGAAAGGAAAGAGCAAGTCCTCACACAACAGACTGTATAGATATGCTGGAAAAGAAACAAACCTGTGTCTACCTGTGCCAACTCCCTGCTTCAGTCCAGCCTTATGCCCCATCTCTTTGTGTGTCCAGTCCCATCCCATCCC
>VZRI01003599.1:0-18245 GCA_013397515.1 Upupa epops | reverse complement strand
TTTTTTTCCACTTAATAGCTGGACTTTGAAAAACAACTAAATGCGCATCTTACCAAAGTTCCTGAAAATGTCTCTTGTATCCACAGAATACCCAAAACAGACATTGGTGTGTGGTATTCATCTTGTCAAGGTGAGCTTGGTTCTCCCATCTCTCGGCTAGCTGGGGCTAGATGCCTGCCAGTGGGCCTGCAAGACAGCAGGGGTAGGCAGCTAGCTGCTTGTAGGACAGCTGGCAGGCAAGCCCTGCTGGAAGTATTGATGTGATGACTGGCATAAAAACATCTGTCCTAACCTCTCCAGCTCTTGATGCTTTCTGGACTTGTTCCTGTTGCAGTGGCAGTGGTGTAAATATGTTGATTAAAAAGTGACACTTCTTAGGTATCTCACGTAATTAGGTGGCTAGTCTGGGTGAGCACAACACCAAGCTCTGTATCTTGTTCTTAGAATGGTAGATAGATTTTTATTCATTAAGTGATGTTTAAGCTTTAATCTTTCTTGTGATACAGTTGGTGTTGGTAAAAATGGATAAAATGTTTAAAATACATACCACTTAGTGGTGCAGCATTTGATTCTTTCCCCATACAGAGAATGTTCATTGTTAAACCCTATGTGTGTGAAACTTAATTTCATTTAAGAAGTCTTTATCCCAGCATAACAAAGGGAATATATTGACTTGAATTGCTTGTATCATTCACACATTGAAATAATTCTGGGTTTCTGATTTGTGTAGGTAAGGATGAAGTAGTCTTATCAAGTATCCAGTATGTCTTGTCTCTGAAAGTGATATACTTAAGAGACTTTTAAGTACTTCTGATCAGTTAAGATTTATTTTTTAGATGTGAAGTAGAAAATTCAAATTAACCAAAACCCAAAGACTAGTTCTTATATATCATTGCGACCGAGATAGAACTTGCCTGAAGTAGTACCAATGTTTTAAATCCTTTCGTCAGTAGAACTGTTCTGACTGCTTTGGTTCAGATGTGATTTTGGTCCTTTTGAATTACCTAATTGTTTATAATTTTTTGCAGTCTTGTGTAACTTTGGTAGGAGTTAGGATTGGTTCATTTTCTTTCCAGTAAAGATACACTACACATATTTTCTACTGAGGGTATTGAAAAACATTGTCTTGTGTTGATGTATGTTTAGACAAGTGCAGCTTATTGGTCTTATATCTCTTAATCTTTTGTCCGCTTAGCGATGCAGTGTTTTGTATTGCTACAAAACAAGGCTTTCTTGCAGCCCTTAACAACCCTATTTGTTGTTGGCATGAAATCAGTTCCAGTTTTGATACTTTGCGGGAACTAGGTATTACTTTTCTTTGTAGTGGAAGGTGCTAGGGAGAGATTCTTGGTATGTAATGCATTGTATTTGGCTTTTGAAGCGCATTCAGAAAGGGTATAAGTGAGAACACTAATTTATCTACCGGCATCTAGTATATCTTCTGTGTTTTTTCTAGTTCATTTTATAAAATAACAAAATGCCAGCAAGTTGAAATTAGAAACACTGCTGGACATCTGCTTTTGACATGTAACGAGACTTAGGTACTTGGTGCTTTACCACAGCTGTATCAGCCTGTCAAGCACACTGGTAAGTAATTGTTCTTCACAGATGGTGAACTGGGGAGAAGAAATCTCTTGTTACAGAAGCCTGACTTGAGTCACGTATAGCAATTGAGATGTAAATACAGCACAACTTGCTAATACCGTATATTCTTGTTTCTTATTAGTACATGCTTGAACCCTTAGTTACTGATTTGTACTTTCTACACCTTGCATATGGTGCATTTATTACCTTTGTGATCAGGAGCACCCTTGCAGTTCAGATTCTGCAGGAATAAAGTATCATAAAATTTGTGTTTTGTAGGATTTCCCTAATGTTGAGGTTTCTCTTTCTGAGATTGAGTCTCTGTAATTTGCTGAAACAGTTCAGACTTGCCTTGGGAGATGGAGGAGATGATTTTGAGATCTGGTCTTTCAGTGTGAGGTGAATTTGTTGGATTACATTAAGCTGGGAAGCGACACATTCTGTGGATGTTAAACACTGTACTAGATCCAGTGGTAATGCCTCGCTAGTCTTGAACTAGTGTCACATACATCAACTTCAGTAGATGTTTTTTCTCCCAGCCTGAATGTTAGTAATGAATCTGTGGGGTTGTGCTGCAGAATGGTTTTGTTTCTTCTCTGTTTTAGCTGACCTGTGTTAGCTGGCAGAAATGTTTAACCTTTCTACTGCTGTATTAATCTCTTGTAAATGTCCATCAGTTCCTTGATACTGCCTGTGAACACCACCATGTAAAGCGTATTCCTCTTACAGTGGTAGTGTTTCCTTAAAGGGAGCCCTGCAATGGCACATGAGTAGTTCTTACATGCTATTGGATTATAGTGTGTTTACTTCTGAGGCTGTAGGGAGGTGCTGATTACCTGCTGTATTTCTACAATGGTTTGTCTGAAACACAAGTTTTAAATACCTACCTTTTAAGAAATGTCAGGTCAGGACAAAAAGTTAACTGGATTGCTTGACTTGGACTTTGCAAACTCCTCAAGAGCTAAGACTAGAAATTGTGCCAGTTGGTATGCAGGCTTTAAAGTAAAGCTTGCGAAAGCTGATCAGGAGAGTTCAGCATATACCATGGTGTTATATATATATATACCTTCATTTGCTGTATTCAAATGAGATTGAAGTATAGGTGCTGAGGCACTGGAACAGGTTACCCACAGAACTTGTGGATGCCCCTTTGGTGATAGTATTCAAGGCCAAAGTGGACAGGGCCCTGGGAAACCTTGCCCAGTGAGAGGTGTTGCTGCCTGTGGTGGAGATTTGGAACTAGGTGATGTGTGAAGTTCCTTCCAATGTAAGCCATTCTATTATTCTGGTTTTGGTCTTGAGTATGGTTGCTGAATGCAAAGATAACCACATTGCAAACATACAGGGGTCTGCCATGGAACAGTTCATTACTAACATGTCAACTCTTGTGATAGAGGAAAAATATCAAGATGGGGAATGGTCGAACAAATCCCTACTAAGTGGCATGCATAAAACTAAGATATTGGGCTAATACCAAGTGCATACATGAAAAACACATGTACGATCTATAATTGCAACAGTTCATATGTATGAAGTAAAATCCATGGCCTTAAACGTAATGGTATATTTATGTCATATGTCAGGGACATGAAGTGTCAGGTTACAAACAATGTCAGTCTGTCTCTAGCTGAAGTTACTGATCATGATCCAACCATGGCAGTGAAGTTCAACTGCTAGAATGCACTGTGGGCAATTTGTGAACTTGGGTCTCTTATGCTTGTAGAAAGATCCGAGCCCTACTGCTGTATTACTGATTCTTGGATGATCCTGGTGCCCATGAAACACTGAATTGTTAAAGATGCTGTGCCAGCAGGGGATTCGTCCCCTTAGTTCATTGGGGACCTAGTAATACTTAGCAGTTCTGTGAAATTAAGGTTGAGTGATTTCTGCAGTTACCAGCCTACTTGTTCTGTGCATGGTGAAGCAGGTTTGGACTTAGTGATGAGTACTGGCTCTCCTGCCTTTTGAAGGAGGAGAGAAGCAAGGAAAATGTACCAGAGCTGCTTTAAGAAAGAAACTGCATATGGGAAGTTAAAAGTAAATGCAAACCAAGAGCTAAAAGAGTATGATTCAGGTACAAGATACTGTCTTAGGATTAGTACTAAAACTTAGAAAACCCAGTCTTAATGGTCAGCAGACGTGTCTGTTTAGCTGATAAACTCTTAAAAACTCTGAAGAGTGTTAGCTCTCCGAATGAGGAAAAGATGGGGGTGGTGGTGGGGAGGATCCTGCCCATTAAATGTTAAACAGTAATGAAGTTGTAAAATATTTTGAAGCTTAGCTTGACAAAAGCGAAACAGTGAGTAAAAGAAGTATTGAGACAGAATTGTAATAGGGTGGGATCAGTGGAGCTGACATAATGGAAGTATGAAACAAAGATAAAACCCTTGCTGAAAACCTGAGTGAGTTATTTGCCTGTAGGAAGAAGCTTAGAGTCTTCCCAGAAGAGCATTTATGGATGGATGACTCTGAGTCAAAGCATTGTTAGAGGAGGTTTTATAGTATTGGTGAAATGAAAAGTAATGCCTTGCTTGTATTTGTTATTTTTCTAGAACAAAATTATTAGCAGATTGAGGGAGGTTCTTCTCCCCCTCTACTCTGCGTCTGGAGTATCGTGTCCAGTTCTGGGCCCCTCGGTTCCAGAAGGACACAGAGCTGTTAGAGGGTGTCCAGCATAGAGCAACAAAGTTGATGAGGGAAGTAGAACACCCCCTTTCTGAGGAAAGGCTGAGGGAGCCTGATCTCTTGAGCTTGGAGAAGAGGAGACTGAGTGGAGACCTTGTTAATGTCTATAAATATGTGAGGGGTGGGTGTCAGGAGGATGGAGCCAGGCTCTTCTCAATGTTATCTAGTGATGGACAAGGGGCTATGGGTGCAAGCTGGAACAAAGGAGGTTCCATATAAACATCAGAAGAAACTTCTTCCCGGTGAGGGTACTGGGAGCTTTGGAACAGGCTGCCCTGGGGGGTTGTGGAGTCTCCTCTGAAGATGTTCCAGACCTGCCTGGATGTGTTCTGTGCGATTTCTTCTAGGTGATCCTGCTGTAGCAGGGGGATTGGACTAGATGATTTTTCAAGGTCCCCTCTGATCCCTAATGGTTCTATGATTAAGCTTCTGAACTGTTAAATATAGCATGGAGTCTTTATTAAGTCTGTCTTGCTTTTAGAAGAATAGCGGGTAGCAAATACAACTGCCCCTTTAAAAGCTTCAAATTTTTTGAGACTTTTCTGCTCAATAAAAAAATATTTTAGAATATTTTCATGTAGAGAAACAAAAAAAAACTTAAGAGTAAATTGTAGGGAGCAAATTTAAAAGTATAGTGTGTCCTGCATAATTTTATATCACTGAGATATAGTCTGGCACATGCAATACTGAATTTTGGGGAGAAGATGCTTAGACACTCAGCTGATTTGTTGTGTAAGGGGATATCTCTAAAATGTTAACTAGGGATAAAAGATTAGATTGTGTAGGAGAAGGTGGGATGGTGTTATTAGTGGGAAGTTCCACAAGGAACTTTGTTGTCTAGCCCATTAATAGTGATCAAGAAAAGGAGTCTTCATAACAGAAACCTAAGACAGTCTTGTCCAACTGCATTTTTCCATTGAAGTGCAAAATTATCATGGAGGAAGAAGTATTGAAAACCATTTTTAGGTTGCTAGTGCCCTTCAATTGATGCATATATTAAGATTATTCAAATACAAAATTCGAATAGAAGAGAAACTTGAGTGACTGGTCTTGCTTGCTGGCTGCATGCAGTGACTTTACAGGTTCTTCATTTGTCTATCCCCAACCTCCCCAAGCCACCCATTCCATAGCAGTACACTCCTGCTCCACTGAGCTTTTGTAACAGGCTCAGGATAGCCACAAAAATCAAATCTGGGGGATGCAGAAAGTAGTTGTGACTGATGCTGTGGTACCAGTGTCCTCTTACTGTAAGGAGGACTTGTTTTGTTTAAAGCAGTGTGTAGTTCATGCTTGTAGTTGTAAAAGGACAATTATATATCTGTTTACATGAATTGGTTAGTTAAGCAGTGGACAGGAAAACAAACCTTTCTTACTCAAGTTAACCAACTGAAGATAATTAAATGAATAATGCTATGATAACTAGTTGAGAACAGTGAAGATAATGTTGTAAGCACTGGAGCTACATCTATATAGATTCAGGGTGCAAAGGTTGCTTATTTTACATGTGCTTGATCTTTAGTGTGTATTTCTTCAGATGACTGATGGAAAGTGCTTTTGTCTTCTCCTATTGCTGGTCTTCACTGATACTACCTAAAAAGAACCGAGATAGTGACAGTGAAGGTCAGTAGCAATGAAAGGACATAGGAAGTATTTTAAAAGGTTAATTTTAGTGTGGGTGATCTTTCTAGGCTGCCAGCAATCATTCAGACCTGATTTTCTCTGAATTGCATTCTGATGGTACATGTCTTTGCCACTAATTGTAAAAGGAACCTAGAGGGATTGCCTCAAGTAGGCTGATTGTTCTTTCTTAATCTTCTGGTATCTCCCTTAGCTCAGAGGTACAGCAGCACTGTAGAGAAATATGTCCTGAATGCCCAGTATCTTGTAAGAATCTGAGGTGTTTATGGGCTGTTTTTCCTTTTCAGTGTTTAGGTTGTAGAAACTAAACCAGACTCAGTACCACTGTACTACTTCTTTCCTCTTGCCGCAAACATAATCTATCTTGTTTGCACTGAGCTCAGTTGTCTTCTGTCACTCATGGTCCCTTTTGGCCAGAAGACTGGCATGTCTAACCTACTTCATTTGGTGAGAACATACAAACACACCTGGAGAGTTATTCCAGTGAAGCTCCATGGTGGGAAGGTCAGTGACTTCTGCCGTTGGGACACTCCCTGTGGCTGATGGCAAACCTTTTTGTAAGGTGTAAAGTCTTAACAAAACCCAAACCAAGCAAATACAAAAAACAGCTTGAACTTCTTGCTACGATACACTGAGCACCCTATTTTCCTGATCTTTTGATGAATAACTGCACTTTTGACCCGAAAGCAGGTGATACCAAACCAGAATATTTCATCTATATGTTTTTGTTTTGTTTACAGACTATGAGAAGACACAGAAATGAAGTTACAATTGAATTACGAAAGGTGAGTGTGCTTCTATTTGTCAACTGTGTTGCTTTGCTAGTAATGCTTTTATGTCTTAGCGCTAAGCATGTTGCCATAAGCTTTGCTTTATGGCCCGAACTTAGATATAGAGAAGTTGTGAATCTGCAGGTTATTAACTATGGATTCTAGTGTTAGCTTTACTCTCCAGCTAATTAAGCTCAATACAACAGAACAGAGCTGCTCTACTGTATTGCTTGGAAATAATCCATATTCAGTCGCTCTACTATTTTTCATGTTATTACTGTGAAACTTGTCAGCTGTTCAAATATTTGAAGTCTCTGAAGGAGAATTTAAAAAGTCTGGATGTTCTTTTATTTTGCTTCTGTTCTTGTAGAAGGAGTTCATTTTAGGATTAGGTTTTGGTAAACGCCAATATAGCTGGAAAGACCATGAGCATGAGAAGTGATGTAGTTCAGTACTCTACTGTAAGTATGGTACTTGTTATACTTCATAATTCATAATGCATCCAACAGCGCTTCTAGAGACCTTAAAAACTTGCTGCTGGAGAACATTTTCACAAGCTAAGCTACTCTTCGGATATTGTGTGTAAAGAGGTGAACTTCTGTCTGCCTTGGGTACCCTCAGTATTTTTGATGACTAGTGCTGGCCCCTTTAGTTTTATCCTGTTGAGACAAATGGAGCTCTTCACCCTTCCTTTGAACATTGTTTCCTACATTTGACTTGTTGCTTCTCCTCAGATTTGAATTGCCTGTATCTTTCTGGAAGACTACAATGGCACAGGCCGCAGCTGAAGTCTCAGTGAGACAGTGAAAACCCATTCTTACCACAGTGTTCCTATTTATATTGAGCATATTGTTGAGGGGCACTCAGTCTGTGATTCACTGTATCCTTCAGACACTTTCCTGCATTACCACAAAGCAAGGGTAGTTGTTTATGTTCTCTATTTGCATAGTTAAATAAATGCAGAAGTTCTAAATGTGATTCCTTCTTGTCTTGAATTGTGTCTGTATTTGATGAATTGCAGTTGAATCATTGACAGTGCTGCTGGCTTAAGAGTGCACACCCACTCAATTTTTCAGTCTTTTAAACAATTCTTTTCAAACTAAGAGAGAAGATAAAAGCCTTGCTAAAATCAGAGTGAATGGTTTGTGCGTAGTTAGATTGACACAGATCAGCCTGATTTGGTTTTGATCAATTTTGTCTGTACTTATCACCTGAATGGGTAGGAGCTTGTGCTAATATTTTCCTGGGATCCTTGTGTATTTTATAAAATAAGATTTTCTTGCTTTTTTTCAGGTCTTAGGGGAAAATGTATATATCTTATTACTATATTAAAAAAAATCATCCTGAGTTTCTAAGAATTAGCTGACAAAACCTCATTAGACACAGATGACTAGAAAAAAAATCTTAATGCTTATGTGAACATGTGTCATCTAAAAATTGTTTAATGCTTTCATATTTTCTGAATCAAAGAAACTAACTGAGGATGTCTGAATGTGTTTTGTTGCTTAAGCTGGCTATGGCCTCATCAGTCCTGGAAGATGACCGAAATGTGCAGAAGGCTACTTTTCACAGTGAAAAATGAAACAGCCTGGTTTTGCTTGAAATGAGATTAATGTAATTCTGCTATCTGAAGTATCAGCAGTTGTGGTTTATGCTGACATGTTATAAAGGACTTCTCTGTTCAGAGCTTGCATGTTGACTCAGTGTAGAACTCTGTATAACTCTGAAATCTATACTGGGAAGAGTTGTTTGTGACTCTTGGGCAGCCTGTGCCTGCTAGTAAAGCAATGCTGTAAAAGATGGCTTAGCTAATGCAGCGTATCAATGTCTGGTTAAATCAAGACTGCCTCTGAACGTTCTGGGGCAGTCTTTGGAGAGATGTTCATAGTGCAAAGTGAGAATTTTAATTCTCATAATTGGTTTTTGTGAGAGACCACAATTCCAAGGCCATTCTATTACACAAGTGGGGTGGGGAGTGCAAGTCATATATGTAATACAAAGCAGTGGATAGTTCTGTGTGGAAGGAATCTCGTGTGTGCCCGTAATACATGAGTGAAAATCAGAAAGAAGAAGCCTATGGCCTGCCAGAGGCTTGTCATTGAAAACTGCACATGCAAAGATCAGTTACACATTTAGAGAAGTCTTAGCAGTGCACGTAGGTCAGACTGTAAATCAGGAATAAACAGCAGCTGCAGAACTAAATGCAGGTAGTTGTGTTCTTCTGTATTGTTTGCTGAACATCTTTCATGTCAGAGACCTGAAGAGATCTGCTTTAATAGGAGATCCAGCACCTGTCAGTGGTGTTGGTTTGTAGCAACTGAACTAGTGCTGGTGGACAACTGGTTTGTTGTGGGAACTCTGTGGCAGATGTGAGGCTGTTGCTTATGGTATGGAATTGGAACTGAAATGAAAAGGGGTACATTTTATTAAGCTTCAGCAGTGGAATGGGCAAACTATCACTGCTTCGGTCTTTGTCTTTACAGCTAACACTGCTACCCAAGCATAAACCTGCCAAATTCAAACAGTAGGTGTTGGCACAACTTTAGTATAATCTACCAGTGCCTCTTCAGAAACAAGAGGGGGGTGTCTTCCCTTTGTCCCAATTATCTAGATCCTCAGTGTACATCTGGATTTTGTAGGAGACAGGCAAATTGAATGTATTCTTGATCTTTACAGCTAAAGCACTACCTAGTCATGGGTTTGTGTTTTCAATCACTATGTGTGTAAGCATTAAATGAGTCGATCTGATATAGCTGCTTACATTTCAGCTTGCCATTAGAAAAATTCACAGCACTGAACAGCAGTAAACAATTTCTGCATGCATTAGTGTGAGTCTTTTATTCTTTTGAGCTTATAAACATCAAGGTACATTTGCAGCACATTTTGTGTTTCAAGAATGTGTTATCTCTAGTTGATGTTTTCACCTCACAGTTCTTACTTGGAAGGAAAAATTACCTTTCTTTCCCTGGTCACTTATCTGTTTAGGGATTGAGTTAACAAAGCTATCTCTGACATGAAAGGTTAGCGGTCATCTGGCAGAGGCATGGGTTGGCACTGTGAGCCAGTCAGGTGACACTCCTGATGGTCAGCTGCCCTGTCTGTATGCCATATTGGCCTTGCTGGACGTGTATTTTATACGTTTGGGAAATGTCTGGAAAGATGGCCTTGGTCTCTGGCTGGATTGTTAGTGCAGCAGCAGACCTGAGAGCTTAAAAAACAGCCATATCTCTGTTTAGACAGACAAGATAACCATGTCAGTCTTGGTGATGGAGACTGGCTCCACCCAGATTTAGAATTTAAACTTCTCAGTGTAGTGTCTTGCCTGGCAAAGTCTGATTTAGAATGTTTATAATTTGAATTTCAATGTTGCTGAAACTCAAAAGTTGCTCTGTTAGCAGCAGAGACCCTGGAATTAATTGGCTAATCTGGCTGTGTAGCCTTACCCTAAAGAGGAATAAGGTGGATAATTAATGGTTAGGATTTGATTTAAGGTTCCACATCTAAATGAAGCCTCTAATGCCATTGCTGTGAGATCCTTTTGGTTGTAGGCAGTTGGCCTTCTATGTGAAGGAAGCTTGACTTGAGTATTTTAAGAAAGGTAGGCCTATGTCATGCTGTGGTCACCGAGCTGGATGCCACCCTTCAAAGGAAGATTTAACACTCATAACCTTAGCAGAAACAGAGGACCCTTATTTACGGCCTGCTAAGTAACTGAAATTATGAGAACTTTCAGGATCTCTCATAAGGTTTATTTTTACTGTGTTGGCAAACGCAGCTGCCTCTGAGAGCTCGTAGACATGAGCTCACGAAAGCTCTAATTGCCAATTAAGTCTGATGCAAGGCAAAACCATTATTTACTAAACTAGTGGTGAGTTAAGGAGCTGTGGGCATATGGGGGTTTTTACCTGTTTCTCTGGCATACTATTCTTGTTTTCTGTACTCTGATCCTTCTTAAGTGAGATTGCTTATGTTGACAGTAGCTCAAATGAAGTGGTGAGCCTTGAAGAAAGAAGTGTGTCTTTGTGCTGCTGAGATGGCTAGGGTAGGAAAAATCATTTTTTGATTGTTTTTAAGTTTGAGTGTGCAAGAGAAAATATTCATGTTTTCAGCATGTTTTCAGGGTCAGAATAGTACAACTTGGCTTTGTTTATTAATCTTTTTACCAGAACTCAAATGTAGGAAAATTACCTTTGTCTTGTAACTGCATGATTATAGCTGTGTTCTTTGTTTGAAGAATCGGGAATATGTGATTTCCTTTGGATGCAAAGGATTTGTAGGATGTAATTCTGATACCTACAGATTGTAGGACCATCAGATTGACCTGTTCAGCTCTGTGAATCTCTCTCTGTATTAATGAATTCTGAGACACTGAGTAGAGCCAACTAATGGTCCTTTTCCAACCATTGAAGAAATTTAATCATTCCCCAGGTTCACATCCAAATGCTGTTAGCAGAAATTTACTTGGGCTCTACAGCCCTAAGAAGACTTTGAGACCATATTCAGGAGTTGTTTTCAGAGCATCCCTTTAACATTAATTTGGAGTGGTAGGCATTTTCCTTCTCATCATGCTGGCCTTGTGGCACTCGGGGCCGCCCCCCCAAGGGGTGCATGTATGTGAAACCTAGAAGTTAGCTCAGTCTTTCACAACAGCAATAGTTTAAAAGTCGTTTAGACAACCTGAATCTACTTCCATCAATAACCTCATCGTTTAATCTTTCCTAAGCTGTAAGAGCCAAAGAGCTGCATTTTGTCATCTTTGAGTATAGCTAATACTGGCTAACACTCCGGTTCCTCATGTTGAGATGTTCTTGAAAATTTCATCACTGGACGACTCAAACATAAGAGAACTTCTTTCTACTAGCTGCTGAGTTCCTAAACAAACTTGAGAGTCTTCATGGAGTTTTTCCATGTATCAAATGCTAAAAAGCCCTTGTAAGTTTGTATTCCTCACCTTTCACAGCTCCATTAGAGTATCTTGTTGGCCAGGTTCTCTGAGTGCAGTGCCCTGCAAACCTTGATGGACGTTATCATTACCCATGAGTGTTTGTCTTCTGTTAATCATGTAGTCTGTGAAATTTGTTTCCATTGATAAGCCAGTTGGTGTTTTTGATCGTGTGGCCCATGTCCTAAAAGGTAAACAAGAAGTACCAGGATGTGCAGGATTTGTGCATCTATTGTTCACGCAGCACGGCCTTCCCACTGTCAGTAAAACAATGCATGTCTGTCATCAAAAATTCCTGGCAGATGATCACATTGGACAAGAATGTGTACTCGTGGTATCATCACTGTTTACAACCATCTGGCACTTCTGCCTGGCGTATTTGTCCACGTACCCTTTGTCCATATGGAAACCTCTGTAGACTGTTGCAGTGGGAATTCTGCTAGGAATGTTGACATGCTCATAAGCAGCCGTTGAGGATCCTCACCTTAATTGTGTTGGTGACAAAGTCTCACCCCTCATCAGGGATTCCTGCCTCATGCCTCTCCCTTTGTGAGGTTTCATACTAGACTTTGAACAGGCTGACTGTGTCCATTTGTCTTTAATTTTCAACCCAGGAGTCTGTAAAATGGGTTGGTGATATGATTCAGGCAACAAGTTAGGAACTTTTTGTGGCAGGACAAAATTCAAATGCGTTAAGGTGAGGCCAGGCTGTCAGTTACATTCTTGTTCCCTTACGTAGGGGAGTGTTTTGTCTGTCAAATTGCTGTAGGCAGTGGTTGAGCTGGCCTGGAATTGGCCACTTCTACAAATTAACAGAGCTGTTTCAGATAACCTTAGAACTGCTTTTCAGGACTGGAATGTTCCACAAACACTTTGACATTGTAAGAATAGCTTTTCCTCAGTAAGAATTTTGTAGAGCTTCTCAGTTAAATACTAGTTTCCCTGCTCCAGGCTGCTGTGGGAGCTCCTCTGTGTATGTTCTTGACAGTTGTTTTTCAGCCCAGCCATCTGCCAACAGTGAGTAGCCACAGGAACATTCCTGCTCACTCTTACTTTTCTTTTTAAAAGTTAAAAGTTGATTTTGAGTCCATTACATCATTTAATTGACAGCCTGAAGGCATTGCCTGCATGCAGAGACTGTACAGTCAGCCTGCAGTCACTTATGTCCTGTGAAGTGCACCTCTCTTAAGGAGGGTATCGTGGCATTAGAATACACAAGCTTTTACTTGTTCTTATTTTGGTTTAGAAAGCATTCTTTTAAGCATACTCACATTGCCGAAAGAATTGGATAGTTTCGTATGCAAGTATACAAGGCTTTCTAAGAATCTGTCAACTTTCTTGCTGGGCTAGAAGAGAACCTAGGCTCTTGGTTAGCTTCATTACAGCATATGTTTTGTCTATCTTTAACATACAGCTACAAATGGAAGGTTTTTCAGTGCTAGTCTAAGACTGCTGATTAGTCTGATGTAGTTTGGCTCTTGTCATGAGTCACTGTCCTCTAGTGGATTTGAACTGTAGATGATATACACTTGTTGGGCCAGTACTGGAAATGTTCTTTTGTCACCATTTTCACTATTGATGGACTGCCAGTGACATATCTCCATTCCTGACAGCTGCAGAACAGTTAGCTGGAACTCTGTTTAATTTCACCTCTCAGTGTGTGCTGCTGCCATTTAGGAGAGCAGTCCTCCAGTGTCTGTCCACCTATGAACTCATGAGAGTCTGCCTGAGGTAAATGTAACTTTTATGAGAAGCACTGTTTGGATATATCCACTGCATCAGTGGACAGCTGATGGCAGCTGAGGGAGACAGACAGGTTACTACTCTATTAATGTTCTTGAGTTTGTTTATACTCTGCCCTCCCATCCTCTTTGTCTATGCCCCTGACAGATTTTTTTCTGTAACAGGTAGAACTTAATTGGTGTTGAACTTTTTTCCTGTGGCCACAAGCAGGGAGAATTGTGCATACCCCTCAATACCTCTCAGGCAGATTATTTCAGCTGACAGTACTGGTATAGAAGCACACTCACTGTGAATAAACATGAAGTGTGTATTGAACAACAGGCAGGTAGCCCTTCTGAAGTTCTTTGAGGGAGGTGGCATGGAAAGATTCAGTGCTTTATTCACTGGCATGCTCTAGACTTACAACCTGGTGTTTGTGAAAAGGTGACTTTCCAACTGTTCAGCTGCTGAAGGCCAGACAGCTCGTTCCTGCTGTTCTTTGAGGATGCTCCTTAGTTGCCCACAGTGGGAACTCTTGCTTTGTTCCTGCTACCTTCTCTGTAGTGTATTGGAAGGTAGGACTTTAATGATCCCTTCCAGTGCAAACCATTCTTTGATTCACTGCTGTAGTGCAGTCTCTTCCACCCTGGCATGTCGGTATGTTTGAAAGAGGATCCCGAGACCTTTTAATTCTTGTTTATACTACACAATTCTGACAAATACCAGTTGTTCACAATGATGGAACTGCACAGATTGGAGAAGGACACATCTGTAGCAGGATACACATTCTGTACTGCAGTTGTTGCTTTTTGGAATCTGGAATACTGTGCCCAATTCTGTTCTCCCCAGTTCAAGAAGAAGGAAATCTACTGGAAAGAGTCCAGAGCAGAGCCATTAAGGGAGGTAGAGAGAGATCTCCCTTAGGAGGAGAAGCTGAGAGAGCCTGGAGGGGAGGAGACTGAGAGGGGGATCTCATTCATGCTTATAAATATCTAATAAGTGAACATCAGGAGGATAGGACCAGGCTCTTCTTAGTGGTGCCTAGTGACAGGATGAGGGGCAGTGGTCACAAAATGGAACATGGGAGGCTTAACTTAAACAGAAGGAAAACCTTGCCCACTGTGAACCTAATAGAGTACTGTAACAGGCTGCCCAGAGAAGTTGTGGAGTCTCCTCCTCTGAGACATACAAAACCCACTTGGATGTGTTTGTGTGATATTTTCTACATGGTCTTGTTCTGCAGGGGGGTCGGACTAGATGATCTTGATGTCACTTCTAACCCCTACCATTTTGCATCCAAAACCTTCTTTATCTTTTAAGCTAGAAAATGCATGATGTGATTTCAACTGTTTCTGGTTAATAGTTTTCTGTGAGGAAAAATACTGAGGGTTGAAGTAATGCGTGTGATAGATGCAGCCCACACACGTGTGAATAGTTAACAGTATTTCCATTTTAATAATGTGATACTCATTCTGAGTGAATGCTATCTGTTTAGTATCAATGCAGCCCAGAAGGCTTTCCCCTTAAGTTTCCACTTAAAATAGCAGTAAAGTTACACAGCTTCAAACAACCGTTGTGTACCCTCTTTATTTTGGAGGGACTTGAGTCAAAGCTGTCTGAGGTGTGTCCATTCTGTACCAGCGTAGACCTTGTGGTGGGGAGCAGTGTGTAACTGGTTGTCTTCCCACATATTGAGGACAGGTCAGATGTTAGGAAGCCCTTCCTCACAGAAAGATTGCTCAGAAACCTGGAATGGACTGCTCGGGGAGATGACGCAGTCCCCGTCCCTGGAGGTGTTTAAGAAAAGCCTGGACATAGCCCTTAGTGCCCTGGTGTAGCTGATGTGGTGATCTAGCTGATGTGGTGATGTCAGGTCGTAGTCTGGGCTGGGTGATCTTGGAGGTCTTTTCCAACCTCAACAGTTCTGTGATTTGGCACAAATTAGATGATGCTGGTTATAGGATTTTGTGTTCCATGGTAAAGGGTTTCATAATTTAGGTCCTTGTGTATTTGTTTAGCATTCTTGTAAGTGGAAAGGGAAAAAGTTAAATACTATTTGGAAGCCTTTCAAGTTGAGGCTGGTAAAATAGCTTTAAATTCTTTTATAAATGTCTGAAAAGTAAGAAATCCCAGAAATGTTTAACCTGCTGGATGCTTGCAGAACACAATTCTGTTTGGAGGCTCTATGTGTTTCAAGCAACGCATGACACAATGCAATCCCTATAATCAGTAATTTGTTTCAGGTAACTGGGGTCTGAAAAGCCTGCCTTCCTTGCTGGTATAAGAGATTTGTTTTAGGTGGTAGAGCTGTTTGTTACACCTGTTCAATGTTTTGCTTCAGTCCAGATTGAAATCTTTACGCAGTTATTTAAAGAGAAAAAAATAAACCACAAAATGTTTAGATAGACGTGCTTTGTCATGATCTTCCATTGCATTTTCAGTCTTTAATTGTATGTGGGCATTCCAAACAAAAACTGGACTCTAGAATTCAGGAAAGAATGCCTCCATACTCCCAGAACAATACACTCAGACTACTTCTTCTAACACGTTTCTAATCTGTAGCAAAAGTGTACTTGGGTACAGTTACCATTGATTATCTGATTGCTTTCTTTTTAAATTATGGCTTCAGGTATTCAAGTGTTCTAGTTCAGAAAGACAGAACTGTGAAATGGGTATTTTGCCACTGAAAACATGATTTTGTTCCTTTAGTAAATCCTTAAAGGAGGTAACTTGTTTTAAGTGTGAGATTAGGCTAAGTATGAGTAGCAAATATTACAAGCACCAGTGTACGTGGAGCATGCTGATTTGCACACAAGATGCAAATACACATAACTTGTGAACTTGGAAGTAGGTTTCGTTGAATAGTAATCTTAAGACTCCAGAAGTGTTTGTTATGTGCTGCTTAATGTTGCTGTCCTGCAGACCTCTACATGTTGTAAATGGCTGTGAGAAAATGTTCATCTTCATTCAGATGTCATGGATTTTTTTTTGTGATGCTGTCTGTGATCAACCAGCTGCCATATTCAAATGCTACCAATTCCATTTGCAGTTACAAATTTCATCTCAACTTTATTATGAATGGGGTTTATGTCATCAGGGAGCCCTTACATATCACCCTGTATGTAAGTAGTAAGTAACTTTATATTTTGTCATCCCTTTGCAGAACAAAAGAGATGAACATCTCTTGAAAAAAAGGAATGTTCCCCAAGAAGAAAGTTTAGAAGACTCTGATGTGGATGCTGACTTCAAAGCAGTAAGCTCCTTTATTCTGGAATGATTTGTAAAATTCTGGTAGCATCTCTAGATGGTGTATTCTGGTTTTACTTTAACACTGAAAGTTTTGCAGTTATTTGAAAGTAAATTAAAAGCACATGAGTTCATCAAATTAGTCTGATCATATTAAATGATCAAAAAGAATATGGTTTAGCAACACATGTCTTAAAACATCTCTTTTCTCTCTTGTAGCAAAACGTAACACTAGAAGCTATACTGCAGGTATGTTGCATTGCACTGGTTGGGATTTTTTTATTAAACACTTACGGGTTTTGGCATTTTTAGTTGTGGTTGTTGCTTTTTCATTTCAGAATGCCACAAGTGACAACCCGGTGATCCAGCTGAGTGCTGTCCAAGCTGCAAGGTAAACATGAACAAAAAAAAAGGCACAAAAATGTGTTTCTTACACATTCTCCATGATGAAAGTTACTTATTTTACTTTCTAATTTCACAGAAAACTGCTGTCCAGTGACAGAAACCCTCCTATTGATGACTTGATAAAATCGGGAATTTTACCTATTCTGGTAAAATGCCTCGAAAGGGATGATAAGTGAGTATGCTTGGAAGAACATGCACCCCAAACCCATTAATTCAAATGAAACAGTGCTGTGAATCCTTGGTATCATCTCATGCAGTGCATCCCATTTCCTGATGATAAACCCTAAATTCTTTGGGAGTATTTATTCTGCCATTGCAATGCCACTGTGTTTTTTAGAGCTTGTGTGAACATGTCCAACGAATGGAGTAAATGTTACTACATCTCTCTTTGGTTTGGAATGTTTCAGACACTGTGTGTGCTTGTGTGAAAGTGGAGAATACGCCTAATTGTGAGCAGGGCTGTTTGCCAGACTGTGTTTTACCTTTCATTAGGCTATTAGTTTCTAGCTGCTTTTGTTCTTACTGCAAGGTGCCTCTCCTTCTGGCTCTGTGCTGTTCTCTCATGTGGTGGTACAAAACAGTGACTATGCTTGCTGTTAGGATTCTGTGTTGGAAAACGGGCTTCAGTAAAGAAAGTAGAGAACATGGAGCATGTAGAAGCAAAGAATTGAGTGACACCTAAGAAAAATGCCATATTCCACAGTCAGTGAACCCCTCACCTGCATAGATGGGGGGTTAACACATTGGAAGTAAACACATTAGTCTGTGTTTGGTCTCAGTAAGCCAGAAACGTATTTACAGTATTTGTTTTCAAGGTTATTTCTGCAGTCGCATGGGCTAGAAACTTCAAAAATGCTAATTCATAGAATCATCAGGGATTGGAAGCGACCAGGAAAGATCATCCAGTCCAGTCCCTGTGCCACAGCAGGATCACCCAGCCCAAGTCCAGACGGGTTTCAGATGTCTCCAGAAAAGGAGACTCCACAAACCCCTCAGGCAGCCCCTTCCACTGGGAAGAAGTTAGAGAATCAGTCAGGGTTGGAAGGGACCACAGGATCATCCAGTTTAAACCCCCGTGCCACAAGCAGGAATGCCCCACCCTAGATCAGGCTGGCCAGAGCCTCATCCAGCCCGACCTTAAACACCTCCAGGGATGGGGCCCCAACCACCTCCCTGGGCAACCCATTCCAGGCTCTCCCCGCTCTCATGGTGAAGAACATCTTCCTCTTGTCAAGTCTGAATCTCCCCATCTC
>VZRI01003598.1:23579-104164 GCA_013397515.1 Upupa epops | reverse complement strand
CTTGCTGTTATAAACCATGTGTCCAAGTCTCTTCTCCTTGTTACTGCCTCTCAAGGCTGTTCCTTCTGCTATCTCCACCTCCTCGGTCTTGAATTTAAAAATTCCACAGGCTATGCCCACACACTCATTAGCCTGCCCCCCTGAGCTGGTTGTCCAAAAATTAACCAGTGATTCCTTGTATTGTGCATATAATAAGCTCTAGAGCTCCTTCTTCCATGGGGTAAAACCTCATTCGGTAAATAGCTCCTTCCTTGTCAGCAATGCAGTAAGAACCCAAAGCCTAGAAATATATCATATACCACTCTCTGAGAATCTCACTGGGAGGTGGGTGTGTTTGTATATGTGAGGAGACTCACAAGATAAGTAGAGACAGAGAAAATTGCTTTGAGTCTGGTGGGGGGCAAGTCTGTGAAATCTTTTCAGAGCTCTCTTTTTATGATGTCTGTAACATGTTTCAAACCATATTTATTGTAGCTTTGGGCTTAACTAAACAATTCTATCTTTAAGAGTAATAATCTGTAATCTGCTCTTATCTTTCTGATTGTCATGGTCAAAGCAGGGCAACATTTGAACTATTTATGGAACAAAGATCCTTTAAAATTTTTGTTACAAGTCAGAACTTTATTCTAAACTGGGTTTTAAGTGACCTTTAAGTATCTGGTTAAATTCTATCAGAGACTACAGAGCTTCTGTCCTATGTTTCAAACTAAGCCCATGCTTAAATAATGAATGTAAATTAATGCATCTTGCATCAGGGCTTTTGTCTACTTAACATTTCTTTCTAGTTGATGTATTGATGTCAAAGTGCCAGAATGGTTAGGTTTTCCGTCTCTAATTTAAGATCTTTCTTTTCCTGGTTGATCTGGGATATCACTACTGTCTTAACGTTACATAAAGAGTCTGATGCCACATGCGTGCATATTCAAAGTCATAACTCCGATTTACTTCTGCTATGCAGGAATATTTCCACATTATCCTGACAGGTCCCTTGGCTGAACACTGAATCACTACATTAAGAAACATGTACTTATATCTCCAAATCTCATACATTTTTTTCCATTTAAAAACACCTGAAAAAAGCAAGTCCCATTATTTTCAGCTGAAAAGAAGGAAATAATTTTTGTCTTACAGTTAAAAACAAACATTTTATTTTCTGTAAATTAAGCCACATAGCTTAGGTGTAAACGTGAGGCTGTTGCCTACTTTCATGTATTTATACATATATGGATGGCTGTTTTTTCCTCCAGCAATGTTTCTATTAACCATGGACACTACAGTGCACCAGTTCATAATTTTTCTGTCTTGTGTTCATTTATGGGGTTTTTTAGGATCTCAGATAGTGACAGGACTATAGGGGAAATGGAGCAAAGCTGCAGATGGGTAGGTTTAGATTGATGTGAGAAGGACGTTCTTCACCATGAGAGTGGTGAGAGCCTGGAATGGGTTGCCCAGGGAGGTGGTTGGGGCCCCATCCCTGGAGGTGTTTAAGGCCAGGCTGGATGAAGCTCTGTCCAGCAAGATCTAAGATGGGATGTCCCTGCCCATGGCAGGGCGTTGGAACTGGATCATGCTGTGGTCCCTTCCAACCCTGACTGATTCTGTGATTCTATAACTTCTTCCCAGTGGGGGTGATAGGGCACTGGAAGGCGCTGCCAGGGGGGTTTGTGGAGTCTCCTTCTCTGGAGGCATTTGAAACTCCCCTGGGCTTGGTCTGGGTGATCCTGCTGTGGCAGGGGGATTGGACTGGATGGTCTTTTGAAGTCGCCTCCAATCCCTAGTGATTCTATGATTCTATGCCCATTTATGATTATCTCTGAGGAAGAATTAGACAATATTTCTAAAATGAAATATAAAGATGAGCAATGAACATGGAATGGTAATGTCAAACAACTCAGAGAGGAAAACAGACAAAATTCAAAATAGTGCCTAGACATACAGCATAATCCTAAGAAAGGAGTGAAACAAGTCACAAAAGGTAAGGCTTTATCAGTGAAAGTTTTAAACTGTTATTATAGTTCTGAGAAGAAATCTGTGGTCCAGTGCAAGAATTACTGGGTGAGATTTCATGGCTTGTGCTTTTATGCAATATATCAACCTACTGATAACCTGTGTATCCAGCTTGTTGCAAGATGGACATTAGTCAGGATCCTGAAATTTTACAAATTTTACAAATAACACAAAAATATGGTATTCTTAAGCATTGGGCACTGCAGTCACATAGAATGTCTTGAATCTGCTAGAAAATTCAGTCAGAAAAAGGTTTCTTTATATGATTGAGAGTAGAATCATAGAATGTATCGCATTGGAAGGGACCCCCAAAGGTCATGTAGTCTAATACCCCTACAACAATCAGGGACATCTCTAACTAGAACAAATTGCTTAGAGCCCTATCAAGCCTAACCTTAAATGTCTCCAGGGATGGGGCCTTTACCACCCCTCTAGGCAACCTGTTGCAGTCATCCAGCACTCTCATATTAAAGAACTTTTTCCTAATACCAGAAGACTATATCCTCATAAACTGCATCCCTGCCACAAATTTCTGGGCTGTATAAACGAGCTGGCTGAAAATGAGCTCTACTGTGGCATGACTAGTGAGGTGATAATTGAGCAGGAAACAGAAGATGATTTTGCCTCTTTATACATTATATAATTTGCTAATTGAAAAGTTTATACATTATATAAACAGCTAATTGCATGTTCACAGAATCACAGAATCATTGACACTGGAAAAGACCAGCCTATGACCTAGCATCACCACATCATCTAGACCATGGCACTAAGTGCCACGTCCAGGCTTTCCTTAAACACCTCTGGGGATGGTGACTCCATCACTGCCCTGGGCAGGCCGTTCCAAAGTCTGATCACCCTTTCTGTGAGGAAGATCTTCCTAATATCCAAACTAAACCTCCCTTGGTGCAGCTTCAGGCCATGCTCTTTCCACTTTGTACATCTACATTCATAAAGCTGAGACTGCTGATGCAAGAGTGACAGGGAAAAGAGTCTACTGGTGAGACACTGGAAACTAAAGCATTTGCCAAAATAGATTTTGTGACATTCCACAATGTTGGTGTGTTAGTACCCTGCTTTTTGGTGGAGAAAAGACAAGGAGCCTTAGCTGGAGACTGAGCAAAATCAAACCGAGTGCATTTGAAATTGACAGGTTTTCTGAAAGACAAACAAGTTATTAAACTCAACAGAGGAGTAACTGGTGGAAGACCAGATAAAATATAAGATATCTAGAGAATCTAGTAGTCTTCTTGTCCACAAATATTAGAATACTGATGTTAGTCATGACACTCTTCTCGTCTCCTACAAGAAATCACCTAGGTGCAGCTGAGGGAAGATAAATTTCTTTAGAGGAAAGACGAAGGAGAGAGTTCCATGCAGTGATATTCAAATCCTGATCCCTGGCATTCTGACAGATCTGCTGCTTTTGTGTACCAAATTGATGGGAAAGATTTTGGATCTAAAATCTGACTTGAACTTCAATGGGGATTGATTGTGGAAAACTGTACCTTAGCGGATCAATTGTGATGTAATTCTGGAGTGCAGATACATGGAGACCAGAGATCTCTTTAATTTGAAAGGTCAGAACTACTGGATGTACATATTATGAATCAGAGTGCTACAGACTACATACAAATAAAACCAGAAGACAAATTCACACAAATCTAATTCCCCTGAAACTAAATATTTGAGTAAAGTGGGACATAGAGAAAACCATTTGTGGTATTGACACTCACTGAGAAACTTGCCAGACCAAAATTACTGCTTCTCATCAAAACTTTAATAGGAACAGTTTTACAATTCAAACCCTAGCTTGTTCCTGCCTTTCTCCAGTTCACACAACAAATCTGTTATCCAGTGTTTCCAATGCTGAAATATCAGTGACCTGCGTGCACTTACTAAAGCCCTGTTCTATTCACTTGAAACGTTTGTGTATCTGCCTGTTCATATTTATCACTGTTCAGACATATTCCTGCTTCCCATCAGCGTATGTGAGCAGGCCCATTATTTTTTATTCTGATGTTTTGAGACATTTTTACTGCAGTCTTCAATATTGATGAGCATTCCATTCTGCTCTCTTTATTTTGATGTTAAATCATGTTCTTGTGTTTTCTCTGGTGATTGATGATTTTATCCTATGTTGTTTGTTGAGAATCATGTACCCAGTTGTTATGGATGGTGGAGTTAAATATTGTTTGGACTTTTACTTCCCTTCTGCTTATATTAATTTAGCTCTGATTGTACTTTTAGCATCTTTAGAAGGAACTTAACTGTAAGTCCACAACAGCTTGGTGAAATAATAATTTTCTTGGTGAATCTATTAGTATTTTGCTTTCTCACTGAAGAGCCAAGTTAGGTATTATTCCTTTTTACTGCTTTTGCATTTACTTTAAATCAAGAGACAGTGAACTAGTCAAAAGATACGGTTGACAGCTGTCTGGATAGCTACTGTGGTTTGCAGCATAGCAGTACATGTGATAAGAAGACTTAGCTCTTAGGACTGCTCTTTGTGCAGTAGAGAGGACGAAATGATTAAGCAAGGTAGGAGTAGGCATTGATATGTGAATGTACCTTGATAGTTCTCTAATAGACATATGTGTTGGTGAAGACAGAAGCTGTTAGATGACACCTCTGAAAAGTCTTCTGCTCTCAGGATAGCTGAGGGGCTCTTAGAGCTGCTCTAGCAGCTCCGAGGCATCATGACATAAGCACCTTCAGAGCACAAGAGACAATCCAAATGTCTGGAGAGTAAAAAAGAAACCCCTGTATTTACCATTTTCTTTTTCTCTCTGCACCTATCCTGTAGCCAACGTGTTGAAGAAAAAAATCCAGCCTAATGCTAGTGTTCATAGGACCTCTATTACGTTTCTGGCACACCTTCAGGGAGAAGCACAGGTGGTCTCCAATGTTTTACTCCAAGAACTGGGCTCCTTTGGAACATGCAAATAGTAGGAAGGACATTATATTTCCTTATATATCTGTATAAGTGTATGCAAGGCAGGACATGTCCAGTTAGATCTATGCAAAGGGCTTTTGTCATAAAGGAAGTACAGTGCCAGCCAGGGCAACTGTAGTTCAGGAACTGAAACAGTCAAAACCAGGGTAGGTAAAGTTCAAGAATTCGTATTCAGCCCTCCATTGTTGGATACCACAGCCCTTTGTGGACACCACACCACAATGCAGTGTCAGGCAGAGCAATGACACGTTCACAGTTCATGGGCTCACAAGACACATTCTTTGAAAACAAAAAAACCAAGCAGTTGAACTGTAGGCAAGCTTCTCTGATGGTATTGGAGCATCAAGGTTCAGAGGGCACTGCTGGTTCTAACAGCCCTACCTAGCCCACCTCATTTTTGCCCCTGTCTATCCCACTTCACTTTCCCCCTACATTCACCCATAGCCCAGGACTCCATGTCAGCCCCCTGGGCTGTGCCACATGTGCCCTGCTTCTTGCTGGGATGCGTGGATGGGCTCCAGCTGCTGGGCCCTGCCTCCTGGGGAACCCTCACGATTCTTGGCCCTCAGGGTGACCCTGGATCTTATGATGCCCTGACACAAAGGAATCTCTTCAGGATCCTGGGTGCCAGCTTCTTTCATAGTAATCAATCAACAGATGATGGCATAGGTAACAAGTGGAGTGACTTCATACCTTGGCCTTGTTGTCAGTGGAGACTTGCATGAGTCAGAGTACTTAGACTGGATCAGAAATGATATGCTGAGTGATCTTAATTCAAACTTGTAAATCACAGATCATGAATTATAATGAGATTTCACTTCAAGTGCAGAGGAGACGAAAAATCTGTGTCCAGAAAACCTTATATACAGGGCAGACTGAGCCATCAGACATAGAATCATAGGTATGATGATGACATAACACTGCTCTTTATGTAATCAGCCGTTTACAAAAAGCCAAACTGACTGGAGAAAAAAAATTGTGCATAGACACTTATTCTTTCAAAAACATTATAGTTTGTCTGTTACTTTTGATAACCTATGGCAAACAGCAGGATCTGTGAGAAAATGGATGTTGATTTTCTGTGGATACCACCTTTCCATAAAGCTGGAAATTTCTGGACATTAGAAAAGCTGAAAAGCTTTTCTCTGGCCAGGAAGGTTGAGTGGAAAAAGTTAAAATATTGTTCGTATGGAAAGAGAAGGTGGATCACTCTCATTTCTTCCACATTGAATTGCATTCATCTTCTGCATAAAAGTGATGCAGAAGTTATTGCTGTAAGTTGTTGTGGTTTAACCCCAGCTGGCAACAAAGCCCCACGCAGCCGCTCGCTTATTGCCCTGGTGGGATGGGGGAGATAATTGGAATAGTATAAGTGAGAAAACTTGTGAGTTGAAATAAAGATAGGAAAAGCAAAACCTGCACACAGAAGCAAAGCAAACCAAGAAATTCATTCACCACTGTGCATTGGTATGCAGATGTTCAGCTATTTCCAGGAAAGATGGCCTCCACCACATGTAATGGTTACTTGGGAAAACAAATGAAACAACTCCAAATGTTATCCCCTTCTTTTTCTTACAGCTTTGATGTTCTATGGTATGGAACATTCCTTTGGTTTGTTGGGGTAGGCTAGTCCCAGCTTTGTTCCCTTCAACATCCTTGTGCACCCCCAGCCTACTCACTGGTGGGGTGGGGTGAGAAGCAGAATGTGTAAGCACTGCTCAACAGTAACTAAAACATCCCCCTACTGTCGAAACTGTTTTCAGCACAAATCCAAAACACAGCCCCCATAGCAGCTACTGTGAAAAAAAAATTATCCCAACCCAACCCAGCACATTCTTCAGTCATTATTTCGTATCATTTACATCATACACAGGTCTCACACTATCCAATAAATGCATCCTCATTAACCACCACTCTCCTTCCTGTTCTTTAATCAGGTACATAGATGTAATACCCTTTGTCTACGGAACACCCCTGTGAAATGTCTGCAAAAGGTCCACAGATGTCCATAAATGTCCATAAAATGTCAATTGAGTTCATGACTTCGAGCTGAAGGACAGAAGAGTGGTGTGTTGCATGGAGTAACCGGACATCAAAACTAACTCGGGTTGGCTCTCTGTTGTAGTCACACTGCTTCTTGTAAGGCTTGTTCTCCACTGGTGCAGGTAGTTTCTGCTATAGTAATTCCTGTAACAAGTAACTCAAAGAATGGGTTACAAGAGTTTAAAGATGTTGCCTTACTGTATTCACTCCTGGCCCCTTTGGGACAGGTTGTAGGGTTTAACATTGTGATAAGCTCATCCCCTTGTTCCTAGCTTGGCTAGCACAAGGGATTGCTGCTACTATTGTAAACAGGCTGGCCCTGTACTGTCTGGATATAAAGGGGCTAATGTGATGCAGCAAGTACCTCATGAGTTTTTCTACTCATTTGTTTATTCATGTTTTCAGTATGTTTGATAACTATGTCTTGCTGTTTGCATGAAGTTTGACTGAAAAGAGAGAGTAGCTGTGTCACACAGAGAGGAAGATGTGAAGTAGTGATGCAATTATTTTTTTTAGGAACTATGAGATTTAGTAGCTTGAAATATTTTATTCTAAAAAATACTAACTAAACTAAATACTAAACTAAATACTAAACTAAAAACCCTCCAGGCTACGTGTGTACACAGAGGTGTGTAATACATTTGTTCCATACAGACATAGTCATGGAGAGAGATCTAACAGCAGCAGCCAGTGCCTACAGAAAGGTCACTGAGGGTACAAAACAGAGCTCTTCACAGCAGTGCACAGAGGAGAAAGGAGAGATTTGTAGAACTGAAATGAAATTCATTGGAACAGGCTGCCTCAAAAGATTGGGAAACCTCATCTTTGGAGGTTTGCAGAGGGCTGAAAAACCATAAGCAGACTGGTCTGCATTCACTCTTGGCCCTGCTTTGACCTTCTGGACTCCCCTCCAAACTAAACAAATCTATCATCTTCTTTGGATAATAAAAGGCAATGTGGCGTGTCCTCCTTAGCATTGCAAAATATGATATGCTCTTTACCAGTGCTACCATTATCATGATTATCTCAATTACAACTACATTTTACTGTTCATTTCAGACATATAAAAATAAATATACTATTTACCTCTTGATTCCAGTGATCTTGCTCTTTTAGTACCTTATTTCCCCCATTGTTCTTAGCCCTAACATTAGCTGACTCATCCTAAAATAATTTACATAAAGTTCCCATAGTTACTGTATGGAGATTTTTTTAATGCAAATACATTTATGATGTTGGATCATTGTGTGCCAATTATGTCTTTCCCAAATGAACTTTCCGCTTGGTAATAAAATCAGTCAAGGGGATTATCTCCATGGATCCACAAATGACTCTGGTATTTGTTTTTCTGCATTCAATCTACTTATATGAGAGATGGGTATAAGGCTTCTATTCATTTTCCACTACTAATATTTGTTCCTTTTTTCATGCTGTGATCTTTTCTTTAGCTCTTATAGTGCAAATCCAGACATCTTGTCTTCCTCACTTCTAACATCTCTGGAAACATTTAAGGTCTGTTTGGATGGGGCTCCAAGTAACTTGATCTAGTTGGAGATGCCCCTGCCCATTGCTGGGGTGTTGGACTAGATGACGTTTGAAGGCCTCTTCCAGCACAAAGCATTCTGTGATACTAAGATCAAATAAAAGTTCAGGTTCCCCTTTGAGGGGTAAATATAGAAGCATATTACCACATGTTCAGCTGTCTTGATTTTTTATTTTGGTGAAAAATTTGTGCATTCATAACACTCATCTGGCAGCAGTCTCAATCATATATTTTGTTTTGCTTATATATCAGGTACAGGAGCAAACACTGAGATTTCATTATCAGCATTTGTCAAGTATTTTGGAGGTACCCACAACATCCAAGAGTTCCAGTTATGTCACTACCTGCCCCTCACAAGTTATTATTAGAATACTTTTTTCTTATTGTGAGAAATATCTGCTGACCCAGTACAGGAGTTTAATTAGCTAGAAATAGGGTTTAACAGTTATTTAATAGCCTCAGGAGAAGTTACAGATCAAACAAGAAAGACCTTCTGGTTCCATGCCAAAGTAATTGTGCCATATGGGCTTCCTATGCATAGGGCGTTTCTTTTAGAACCTCATTCAAATTCCTCTAAAAAAAAAGAGAATATTATACCTCTAAATGCAAGAAAAACATTTGAATGTATTGAAAACATGATGGGGTCCTTTTATAAAAGGAAAGTCAGGAAAATCTAGTTTTCAAGGTTTTGGTTTATATTTCCTTAATAGTTTAATTAGTTCCTCTGATTTGGAGTCATCAGACCCAGAACTAAATAGGGAGACATGTCTAACTGCAGTGACCTGGACAAATTCCAGTTTGAGTAATTACACATGTTTAAATAAAATATCCTTTGACATTTCAGTTAAACAAAAACATTATTTGTCCCCACCTGTCCTAAACGGAGGAATTTCATATGAGAATCATCTGTCTGTCATGGATGGGCAAAATTAATCTGGGCTATTAATGGGTCACTCTGTATAGAATGGTTGATTCTGTGGAAATCAGTGGCAAAATTTCAGTTTTACTTTCCTAAGCACAGGATTACATCTAGCATTTCTGTGTCTGGTTTTGCCATCAACCTCACATGGGATCCTGTGTAAATTATTTCACTACTTGATAAAGAAAGCATTTTTTTCTGCCTCTAAATTCAGCTTAATGATGCTTAAAAATTGACCATAAACTTAAGTACAAATAATAGGCACTGTATGAGGCCTCTAATTTAATGTAATTACTATGAGCAAGGTAAGAAAATTCTCTTTGTCTTAGGATTTTATAAGATATGAGTTGTTTGCATACTTACATCAAATGGCCTAAGAACATTTGTATTTCCCATATAGGGTAAGGACTTCAGCCTGAAGTATTTCAGATATTTCATCACAAACAGTGTGCATTTTAATTCCTATCTGTAAAGTGGTGCCCAGATTTGGCCAAGTTATGTGTTTCTTGAAACTGTAGTTCTTATTTGCTCAGCAGTGACCTGGCAGAAATTGGCACTTAGGTTTCCGAAGATGCCATCTGCACTGGGCATCCTCTGCCCCAAGGCTACAGGAGACGAATATGACTTTCCCTGTAATCTCTCCTCCTGTTACCATGTATGGCTATGGCACAGCATCTATTAGCAAGGTCTAATATCCTCTGCTCCTGCTGTTCTTCCTTCTGCTGCCCTAGCAATGAAGAGTTGGAGGCAACCTGAGGGGAATGGGAAGGGTGCAAAATCGAGGAACACAGGATGAGGGAAAATCTGCTCAGAGCAATTTCTCAGCATTACAGAATTCTGTGGTATGCTCAATTATAAATTGTGCTTTTCCTAGAACAGCTTTATTGTTGCCAGACATGGTTTTTCCAGTATAATAGCCTCAAATGTTGTTTCCTGTTATTACAACATAAAAGTTGTTAATTTTATAATTTCTCCAGAACTATAAGGTCACTGCAAAATGTGGTCAGTCCCACCACTAGCTCTGATCTCTGTCTTCTCTGTGGCTTTTCATGCGTTTCCTCCTTCACATTCTGTGGGTACATCCACTTCCAAAAGTCGTAAGAGGAGGTAACAGCACCTGCACACTCACACATAGGACTTACGCCACTCCTAGATCAAGACATGCACCTGACTGACCTCAGCATAGGTTGCAAATGGACCTTAGGGAAAGCAGGTCATTGGGAAAGCACAAGCACAAGGGAAGACAATGCAAACTGAAACAGCAGTTTTAGTTCTGGACGTGAAAATGGTGAAGGACTGGTGGGAAAAAAGCCTTCTTATGCCTCTGGTCATAACGCCTGTCCCCATTGTGAGAGGCAGAAAAGCCAAAGGGATTTCAGTAAAGTTTCATTCTGGAGACTCTATTGTGGCACCATGAGGATTTCCTGAAAGCAGGTGAGTCTTTGTGTAAGCAATTTGATCTGACTGGAGCAACACTACTGGCAGGGGTGCTGGGGAATAAAGCTTTGTGTTCAGGTCCAGTTTGGATGATCCTCAACAGTTTTGTTCTACGGTTGATATGGTGGAGCAGTTTTGAGAGTCCATGTCCCACTCTGGATTCTAGCTGAGAGGCTCCACTTAAGCTGATATTCAGTGCTAGTCGACATGTTCTGTAAAGATACAGCTGAAGCTATCATGTTGGGGCTGGTATGAGGACTAGTGGCTGTGAACTGTCCTGAGTACACTTCTTTTGTGCTGTGCTGAAGCATGCTGTGTGCACTTCACAGTTCCCCAACTTTGGTTCCCAAGGGCTTAACAGGCTCTGTGGACTGGTGGGCAAACCCACATCAGGCCATAGCGGACCACATTATCTGTTGGCAAGGGCTACACTGAAGGTACCTTACCTGTATTCTCAGCTGTCAAGCCCTTGCGCCACCTTCTGCACGTGAAGTTGTGAGGTTGTTAGAGAGAGCTGGACCCCGTGTTGCCCCATGTTCTGGCTGACCTTCCCCTTGCCTGTTTCTGGTGGCAACAGTGCCTAAACTCTGCAACATTTTGTTTTGAACTGCTGGGTTGTCCTGTTCCTCCTAGGTATCCCTGGTCTTGTAGCACCAAGTCTCCAAGTGCTACACGGTGCTCCTCTGCACCATGGCTGCAGCTGAAGTTCCTCTCCCCACTCTCCTCTCCATCACCCTCATTAGAAATGTGCATAATTCTGTGGTTGTAATTAGTGTATGCTATTAGAGGCCTAATTATACTATATGTTCTGGTTTATCAAACGCTGCTCATCTGTTGTGTGAAAAACAGTTTAGAAATCTCAGCCTGACTTCTGCAGGAATCTTCCTCCTTTGAAGTGGAAAGATCAGAGTCACGGCTAGGTCAGCACAACATGAGTTCTCCTGCCCACGCTAGGAGTCTGGGTGTCATCAGTGGGGCAAGATGGGCTCCTGTTGTGCAAACATGGCTGAGGTACTACACACCCCACAGTGCAGCCCAGAGACTGCAACAGTCCTCAGCTGAGACCTAAGAGCAAGATGTATTAGAACTAGCTGTATTCTTCCCTTCCCCCTTCCCTTCCAATTTTCTCTCTGTTCTTAAGCATTTTATTTTAATAGTGACACCAGCTACTTTTTTCTTTAAGGAAAACAGGAGACATTCACCCATTGCTGGAAAAAAATACTTTGTACCTAGGCCATGAGCCAGAATCTTCCATGGAAATCATGGTGTGTGGCATCACCAGCTAATTTAAAACTAGTGAGAAATGCAAGAAATTCCACAATGAAATGAAGCTGTCCTTGGTGACCACAATTACATCACAGCAATGCATATACCAGTGCAGGGTGAAATACATACATGCCTGCTCTTAGATAGGGAGACACAAATATTTAATCTACCTCCTATATTATAATGATTTGGGACTAAGCAGGATTTAAAAAGTTCCACACTCTTCAGCTCCAGTACCTATTATTTTGAATGAAGGAATGAAACTATGTGATAGAATAAAAGAAGAAATATTTTTAGCATGTGTTACAAGAAAAGACTCTAAGATATCCCAACACTTTAGTTTAACATTCAGTGTTTGAACATGTTATTAACAGTTTTAAGGGAGAAAGAAAGGAAAATCTCAGTGTCACAGCAAATATCAGTAGAAGATGTCCCTGTTCACCTGCTTGGAAAGCTTGCATTGGCATTAGAGTGTAACAATCAGTAGTGTCACCACAGTGGTCATCAGATTCAAGAGATTTTCATTTTGGCAGAACCTCTTCTCCTCAACATTACAAATGAAAAACCTCCCCTACCCCCCTCCTGTAAGTGCAATTAGCATGGTTTGGGGTACCCAAAGCAAAGCACAGTGATAGCAAACAGCATTTGCCAGATGCACTGAGATGCTGACTGAGAAGTTATCTAGCGATGGTGCAAGCTAACCTCATCCCACTTAGAGAGGCGTTACAGCAAGCTATCATGGGGAAAAAACCTGTAATCTGTGATGTGGAACCTAATCTTTTGGGTCTGTTAAAAATTCAAGGCTGTCTCTAGGGAGCAATAGGGACAGGAGTGAATGCCATCCCATGTCTCCCATTCAGGCGCTTGGCAGAAAATAAAGACAGGAGCTCCTGAGCATCACAATGCCTGCCAGCAAGGGAATGGTGCATAGACTTACTGCACACAGGACTTGGCACAGGATGTCCAGACACACTCCATCCTGGAGTGCTGACAGCTTAAATGTAGAAATAGATGGATGGTGACATCGGATAAGTGTGACATTATGTTAACAGGTTGTACTAGTGTCACGTTTTGTTTGGATGGCTTGTGTGAACTCTTCTGTTTTTCAGAGGGAAGGACAAAGTCTAACATGGTTTGTAATGAGGGCTCTGCTCATGCAAACAGAAAGCTGCACGTGTCACATGCTGAGGATGAATCCACATATTTTGTGTGTATATGTAAATACATGTGCATATACAAAAATATATCTTAGTACACATACATGCATATGTGTCATGAGCTTGGCAGAATAAAGGGTGAATTTAGATGTTTCTTGTACAGGAGCATTAGCTTTTAAAGCTCTTCAGTCTGGACACAAACTTGATTTACCTGGTTTTATATAAATGCATATCTTTGTTTATATATGCACACACTAATACATATGTAGGGATAAATATGTGTTTCATTCATATTTGTAAAGTCATATGAAAATGAGATATCACCCTATAAAATTGCAGTATACAGAAGTGTTTTTAATAGATTTCCAATGGCAAAACATATAATTTCAATAAATATTTCCCTTACTTTAATAAGATGAAAGAAATACATGACGCAGCCTACTGAGCACTTTGAAAAGGCCCTGAAGTGTCTCAGTCTCACATTACAAATTCAGCAATGTTTTTCTTGAATGCATGAAGATGAAAATGTTGAAAATTAGAGGTGTAGATAATGTTTCATGAATGTGCTTCTAAGCAGTGTATTTGTATATGAAACATCTTATTTACGTGTGGCAGCAGGAACAATACAGATTCCTGAAGTATTCTCTATACCTTGAAAATGAAGAGAAGTAAGACAAAGACTGTTTGCTGAAGAAACCAAAACACACAGAAAAATGTTGCTGGTCTGCCAGCTAAATAATGTCACTCTTCAATTTTAAAATATACTAGTGGGCTGCACTGGGAAAGGTCTCAAAGTACGTACTCCACTGCTTCAATTCTGCCACTCACTGTCACACTGAACTTGCAAAACAGAGTACAACTCGCTATGAGATGTGGAGTGACATTTAAGCTCTAGAAATTTTATTTTGGAGACAGTTAAACAAGTCCACAGGATTGCACCCCAAGCATATAGAATCATAGAATCATTAGTTATACTCAGATCTTGGAAAAACTTCCTGACAGGTTTTCAATAAATCCAGTAGTTGAAACACAGTTCAATGTGTTCACTGTTAGTATTAGCAGCAGGCTGTGTGTCTGTAGCAGGATATTCTGGCTGCTGATCTGATAGATTCACTTATATCACTGAAATAATATCTTGGCTTTTTCTACCTTTGGCTTCCTAATGGGAGAAGAATGAAAAGATCAGGCCCATGAATCATCACAAGAATTGGAATTTTTGTGGCATCTATTATCACTTGGCTTGTTTCAACTAAATAATTTCAGGGAATCATGTCATGTTCCTGCCAGAAGACTTAAATGTTCTCTGAAATCAATGATTCATTGGTGTTTCTGTGAGAAACATTGTTTTGATGCTAACTTGTTAGGGAGAATAAAGTCAAAATATGCATGGAGTTTAAAATTTTCTCTCTCATAAAACCCCCACCTTAACAGCTGATCATTTATTATCTTGGACTATGCAGGAACTGGCACCTCTAGAAAGAACTAATTCATTTAACTGCCTAGAAGGGGATTTAAAGAACTTAACAGGAAACCTTATTTGGAGATTCTTGCCTCAGTCCACATTCTCTGTCACAAGTACCCAAGATTACAGGTAAGGACATAGATCACATTCAAGTTCTCACACTCAGTTTTGTTTTACTAATGTCAGAAGAACAAACTGGAGTTAGTAAAAATCCTTACTAGGTCTTATAAGACCAGAAACCTTCATTATCCCCTTTCATCCCAGCTTGGTCTTCTATGCTCAAAACCAATCTATCCATGACAGTCAGTATATATTAAGGTGGTTTATTGTAAGGAAACAAACGGCTTTCCATGTTACAGTGTATGACTGTTTGGCCCTATGTCATATGCAGTAAAACATCATCAAAGAGTTTTCATTGAGAATTGGATTTCTTCTGGAGAAGTATAACTCTGCCTCAAATAAATCTGTTCTTGGTGTCTGTAATGGCTTAAAATATGTGTTAAAGTGTATGGGAAATTCACTGTGAGTTCAGGGACACAGGACAGGGAGTACAGAAAGTTATTGAATAGACCAAACATCATATGAAGTTGCAGGAGAAGAGGACCCAACATGGTGACTACACTGAACTAGCATGGACAAAGGGAGCATGGAATCAGAAAGATCTTTCCAACTTGCTGGGTACAGTGAGCACCCACATCAGACAGTGCCATTCATACACTCTGGAAATTCCATCATAAAACCACTTTCCTAGCATGGAACTGAAATAGAATCTTTCTTGGACTGACAGTTACAGCTATAGAAAAAAGCAGGCAGGATTTTTTCACTTTCTTGTGTGCCTCAGTCTGAATAACAAGGTGCAATGCAGTTCTGATCTTTTTCAGGCCTCAGATATACTTCATACATAACATTAACAACTATAAACTATCATGATCAGAAAGGAGTCATGATGTATTAATGATATCTGCAGTGCTTTGCTTGTCATCATCTCCTGTACCAGGAAACTTTCAGAGAGTGCTGCTGGCCACAGTGTGCACAGGCTGCCTCTGTGTTTTGTCTAGTCTAGAAGACCACACTCAAGAGTCTAAAATACTGTATGCCTAAATGCCCTGTGAAGAGCTGCTTGGCTGAGCTTCTCACTTGCTTTTGCAGCTGCACAGTCCTGGCACAGTTAAGAGAGTGGCTTGTGGCTGTGGCTGAGAAATCCAGAATGGACAGGAAAAATGGAGAATTTCACGCTGCCACCATGGGAAAGCATTGGGCTTTCCACAATGAACCTCATGAGTGTTGACCTTTTGCCCTCCTGTGTTGGATTATGTTGGCTTTTACTAGTGAAAAGACACTACTAGGAGATTTGAGAGCTGGTTTATAAAGCGTAGCATTTAATCCTGCTTTGGTTTGATATTTGTCAATGTCATTCTGCAGCATTAGGCTGCAGAATTAAGGGACTATTTGCAGTTTACTGAAAACCACTGAAATGCTTCCAGGTTCTGTAACCACAGGAGAACTATCCTATTTCAGATACGGTCAAATATGAATTCACTGGCAGCTCACTTGAGAGTCTCACAACTGAGAGAACTCATTTGACATCAAGAGTGCTTCTCCTCTGAGATAAGAAAAATGCTTTGAGGTACATTGCTTGAAAACTTGACATTTGCATTATTCTTTATGATTTTGTAGTGACTTTGTATGCTTTTAAAGTGCACAGAGAAGGTAAAGCTACAGCTTTGTAAAAAAGTGAGGCTCAGTGGTTAGCACATTATCCAGGAGACACAGGGATAGTTCTCATCTTTGATTACCACCTTGAGGGAGGTACCTCTTTCCTTATTCTTTATTTTCTGCTGTAATTAATACGGCTATGTTAATGGTTACCTTTTCACTGTTCTTGAAAACCCAAAGGAAGATGGTAAAAAATGTGGCTATTTTTGTGATTTTAGAAATATCAAGCTTTTTTATTAATTGTTTTGTATATGATGCAAAGCTTTAGGTTTGGCTGATTTAATAGCAATGAGAACTGCTGAGTAAGTCTCGGTATTGAATGCAGGGCAAGAAAGCATTCATCACTCTGAAATCTTTCTATGTGGACTAGACCTACAATTTTGCACACTACATTTCTGGTGTGCTTCCCTTTTTTATTTTTCTTTTCTTAACATGGCTACACTAAAATTAGCAAATCTGGGGTTATCTTCAGATTTTCTGTGGTAAATGCTAGAGCACATTGACAATAATGGAAGCTCAAAGCCTTGGAAGTTCTCACTGGGATAATGTTGGGGCCTTTCCACAGCTGACGAAAGTCAGTAGGAGTTTTTCCATTGACTGAAATGGGTTCTAGATTACATAGACTATGTATGTCTCATTTCCCTGTATATTTATGAACAAACTAGCAATTAAGGGCTGGCTTTACAAAGAATGAATGTTAAGCATGCTACAAAGGACTTACAGGATAAAAAAATCACCCCTGAGAGAAAAAAATGGGATCTTTGCAGAAGTGTAAAGTCAACTGTCTGAATTGCATCCGTCTGCAAACAAGAATATGTTTTGCAGGTGGATTAGTTCTGAGCCTGTCTAAAACAATACAAGATTTTCAAAAAACGATGGACAATATGTTAGATACCACAAACTAAAGCAATCTGCTTTGTAATGATACAGACTGTCTGTTGCCTTCTGTCTCCGTCTCTAGAGGCCGTGGAGTGGAATAGGGTACAAATGCGGCAGTCAGAGCTTCATCTTCAACATGATTAGCTAATTTCATGTATGACCTTCAGGCTGAAGCTACAAAAGGGCCATTCAGCATTAGGCATAAGACGTAAACAGTGTAGAGAGGTTTTGGATGATTTTCTGGGCAATTAAGTCTACAATCTGTCTTGGAATAATTATAGCTCATCCATTTGCTGTGCTGCACTTACCTTGTCAACACTGCTCTTTAGGCACACCTGTGATGTTGTAAGAGGAAACAAGGGCTGGAGATAAACCCCTCCTCCCTCTTCCCAGAACATTTACAAACCTCCTACAAGTAACCTGGGTTCTCTAAAGCTGCTGCTCTCTTGCTGAGACCACTTCTTCCAATGGTGTGAGAACTTGGATATGTCTTTTCTGACACCTCCCTACCTTCTTTGTCCTCTCATGTCCTGTCAATATATGTCAGGTATAGATTCATCCCATTTACAGATTTTGTTAGGACTTGGCAGAATCTAAGTCAGGATTAACAAGATCTATTTCTATGGGCAATAGGAAAACTGACAGTGAACTACACCCTTCAGTGTTTCAAGTGTTTGATGCAGGATAACAACTCATGTGTTTTGAGAGTGGGAGAGCTCTGGGAATTGTTCTACTTCCTCCTGTCTTGAATGTGGTTAAGCTAAATCATAGGGCGTAGAGAATGAAACACCAGCTGTGCTGCAGTACTGCACAACAGAAACAGCATCCACAGCTGCAGCCCTTGGTTTTGGTGACAATGTGAAGAATATTGAGACAAGCAGATTTTGACTCTATGTTCTAAGAATAGCACTGCCCTGCCGATGTACTCTTGGACACAGCTCTATTTCCAGAGAGATGAATTTGAACAAGAAAGTTCAGTGAAAGCTAAAATGCTGCTGCATAGGTCAGATCCCAGAAGACTTGGTTATTTAAAGATTGACCTTTGCAGTTTCAGATCAAAGTCTGCACTGCATTTCGATAATGCTTTTGCACTGAAGGTATGATAAAGCTCTTTCTCCTGGATTTGTGCCTGATTAGCTACACTCAGTTTTACTGTTGACAAATTGGAATTTTGATATAAATCAAGATGACTTTAGAATGAAAAAAATAAGAAGGCTAATATGGAGGTACTCCCAGCATCTTACTAAGGGGTGAGGAAAAACAATCTTCATAAATATTTAAAGCTTTGACATATGATTCTCAGCCCTCTGCAAGGGACCAGCCTGGCATAAAAAAAACCACAGCTCTGTATTCCATGTCACATCTTCACTTTGTCCCGAAGAAGGAAGCTGTGTACAAGCAGCAGCACTCCACAGAGTGCAGAAGGTAGATGTGTGGTACTGAGGGCTGCTGTCCAGTTGATTCATATTTGTGCAATCTGCAGGACCACTGCTGCCTACTGTGTTATGGCTGTGGCAGAACTGTTTTCAGAAATGATTTCAGAAAACATCTTTGAGACGGTATACATGCAGAAGATCAGGCCTTCTGGATAGTGTAAGCCTTCTGCATGTGTAACATGTCTTTCTGACAGAATCTCAGGAACGTACTATATTTCAGATATCTGGGAATGTAAGAGGTTTTTTAAAAGCAGAAGTTACTGTCTATTTGCATTTTAAGGTAACCGCAATTTTTAATCCAGCTAGTAGGAATGACATGAATGCTTATAAATAATGCTAAAATTTAGAAGGTCAAAGCTGAACAGTTGACATTTGATGGCCTATTCTTGTTAACTGAATGTCCATTGAAACATATAATGGAAGGCTTAAGTCATCCTTCCAGACCTTCACTGCCTCTAGAATCCATGTCATTTATTCTGAGACCACTTCTCAAGTACAGTGAGGGTAATACAGAACCTTCCCCTGGATGTTAAGGTACTGCATGTACATTTGGGGAAAGAGATAGATATGCAGGATCTCCCATGAAAGAGGGCAGATGCACCACCCAGTTTGTGATGTAGTGTCAGAAATCAGGACAAAAGGAGCTGAGAGAGAAGGAATTAATTTATGTGATTTTGACAATGTAGGGCAGAAGTTTATATTTTCAGCATCTCCACTTCAATTGCTTCATTTTTTCATTATTTCATTACTTCATTATTTTGCCAGTGCAGTTGTGTCCAGCTTGTACATTCACATCAGTACTTCCGCTTCCACTGGGTTAACTGCAATGCTGCCTAGCCCTAACTCCCTGCCTTGGTCAATGAAGGGAACATAGAAATCTTCTGCGAGTATTAATGTTCTATAAAGTCTTTGCTTCAATTAACACCTCTTTCATTATTAGAGGCATAGCTGATGTACTGAGTGTCTGTCAGGTCTGTGTTTCTTCATGAGGAAGTCAGAACTAGCTCACACAAATTGCATAAAAAAATCCCCAAACAGCGTTCTGTATTCCTCTCCTGCTGCACTCCCCTCCTTCCAGAATGTGGAATTTTGTATTTCAGGAAAAAAAAAACCTCAAAAGCTGAAACATTCATTTGTCTGAGAATAATTTAGACTATTCATTTACAGACACAGGTCATGAATTCATGTTTGGTCTTCATAGTTTGGGGCAAGAGCAACAGCTGGAGGCGCCCTCCAAGGATTGAACCCCATCTGTGCAAACACACTGCTTGAAGCTGTACAGAGGCTACTGTCAGTCTGGGTAGAACAATGCCCGTGGTATGTGTTACAGCTGAGGAGAGTTCATACATGCATATGTAACAGAGAGGGAGCTGAGCCCTTGCCCCAGTGTCACTCCTGTGTCTCCACACTGAAACACTGTTACTGGGTTTTTTTATGCTCCTTTGTTCACAAGTGGTGGAGTCTCCTCTGGGATCATCCTCTGCTTGAGAAACTTTGACTGTTATGTTTTATTTTTTTATCTTGGGTTGGTTCAGTAAGATGAGTAGCTGAACAGCGGGAGAGCTGTTTGTGAGCCTCTAGACTTCAGATTTTAGAGCAGGTTGCTGAGGCAGTGGCCTCTGAGTGCAAGGTGAGGACTCTGTGTCCCCTTGGGATACTGCTGAAGGACTGGCTCCTTCTGTGTTGGGCAGGGAAAGAGAAGTTTGGCACAACTGCATCTGTACTGCTAGTAGTATGCAACCCTGCAGCAAAGCAAGTGACCTTCCCTTCCTGGGTCTCTGGCCAAAAGAACTAGGCGGTTGCTGCAGAATGGAGACTATCAAGTGCAGTGCAGGCAATTGAAAGATTTCCTGAAAAACAGAATAAACTAAACTGGCAGTATGATGTCTGTACCAACACCCTTGTTCTCCCAAAAGAGGAACTGTTTAAATCCATCAGATTAAATGCCTCCATTAAACCCATGTCCTTGTGGAGACAAAGATAAGGGAGCTCTATTAGCTACCACTTTGTCCATCTTCTGATTAGTTTTAGGGTTTAGGAATGTGTCAGAATTTTTACTCAGAAGCAAGACACCCTCATGCCAAAACTGACAGTAGCTGTAGCTAACTGAAGATGAAGAAATACTTTCTCTGTGTGAAGCAGGGAGGGGACATAAACCAAACCTATTACACCTTGGAAGAATACCCTTACCAGCAGCCTGTAAACTGAGCAATCTCTTTGAAAAATAATTCCTTCTTTGCAAAGGTTTGCAAAATCTTCTGTACAAAACTCAAGCTGAATGTGGAAAGAGAATATGAAATGTTATGTCATGTTTTCACAAAGTTTCATGGAAAAATTCCTGACCTGAAGAAAATATTCCTCACGATGAAGGTGGTGAGGCACTGTAATAAGTTGCACAGGGAGGTTGTGGATGCCCCTTCCTTGGAAGTGTCCAAGGCCAGATTGGATAGGGCTCGGTGCAAACTGGCCTAGTGACAGGTCTCGGCCCATGGTAGGAGGTAGGAAAGAGGTGATCTCTGAGATCCCTTCCAGCCTAAGCCATTCTATACTGCTATAAAATGATGGTCTAAAGACAAGGATACTTGCTTATTATGCAACAGAACAGGGCTCAGCACTTGGCTTACCTTCAGGCTTTTTGTGTTACTTTGGGGAAGATACTTAAATCTTTCCTATATCACAGTTCTCCATCTGTAAAAGAAGTATAAACATACTTCTTTTATACAGCAACAGGGATGTGAGAAAGATAAACCCAGTGATGACTGAAAAGTCTTGAGAATGCATGTTTTAGACAGGGAGGTGTTAGATTTTATGTCTTACAGTTAAAAAAATCCTGAAAATATTTCTTAAAGACATAGTGCAAATGTCTGGAGTACTCGATTTGGGGAAAATCAAACCCCATTTAATTTAAACAACAAAAATATCCAAACACCAAGACATACAGAGAGCAATCATAATATTTCTTACATGCCTGGGCCCAGTTCTGTAACCTCATTTCCCTCAGGGATAAAAATCCTGGCAGTATTTTTCACCATGACAGTGTGGTGTCCTCTCCCCTCGGAAGAGAAGCCTCCAAGTTTTTCCAGCAGGCATAGGGTTTTTCTCTGGGCTGTGGGTCATCCCAGCACTTGACTACTCCAGACTGGCTTTTCTTTTCTCAGAGCCAACAGTTCCTGTTAGGAACTACATGTATTCAAAGACTCCTATGCTCTTGCATGTGGTCCAGGCTACAGATGGGACTCTACTCCACCACAGTTTTGCAAGGAGTTTTCTCTGTTCATCTCTGAGGTTTCTACATGCTCACTCTCTTTTCCATCACCATGGTCCAGGGTAAAAATGGCTGCTGTGGTGTGCTTAGCCCAGTGACCACATGGCTTCCTTCAGAAGAAAGGGCTCAACATCAATAGCAAACTTGTTGACACAGATTTTTCCTTGCCCCAAATTTGTTTATGTACAGACTTGCTGATTGGCTCTAAATTTCAGAGGTAGGTGGATAATTGGAGTTTCTGTCTTCAAAACTACTTACTAAGGTTGCCCCAGCAGCACTCTCCCCCAGGCTAAAACACCTGCAGACTCAAACTACAATGGTTGAAACCTGTTTAATTTCCTCTGTTTCTATTGCTGCTACACCAGACTTCCACTGGTACCTCTTCAGGTCAGCCAGTGGAAGATGAGAGTTCCCATAAGCATTGATCCCATTGAGTACCACATTGTCTACTCTTCTTAGCTAGGTAATACCAAGGTACTGGCTTACCACATGTGCTACACAGGTCCAGTAACATCTGAGTTCTTCTGTATCTAACATTCTCTGCAGGTCATCCGGGTCAACAAAAATCAACTCATGCACAGCTAGTTCCCTCAGATTATTAATACCTCCCTCAACAGTTGTTCTCTCACCTGAATTGTATATGATGTTGTTTATAAAGGGATGCCTGTTCCTTATGTTGTGCAGGTGTCATCTCCAGAGAGAGACAATATGCTTCTTTTGTAAGACCTGTGTCATTACTCACTTATCTAGCCATTGGATAAAACTTCTTTGCTTTTCTACCCTCAAAGTCCAAATCATCACCTCTAGTACTATGTCTGAAATATTTATGTAAATCTTGTAGCTCACTTGGTATAGAGATCAAGGGTTTTTCTCTACAGAATCCTACTCTAGGAGGGAGGTGGACTATATGATGTCAAGAGTGCCCTTCCAACCTCTACCATTCTATGAATCTCTGATTCTTCCCCTTGTGATGTCCCTGCTCTTTTAATATATTTCTTCTTCTCTACAGAGGTGACTGACACTGGCACTGGCTGAGACCCTAGGTCAGCAGCATCATGTTTTACCAAGGACTGAGTAGCTGAGCTGCTTCTATTGGCAGTTGAGACTGCCTCAGGACCCACTGCAATGGTTACAGCATCTGTACCATTCTCACCTTTATACCAATACTTTAATCCAGCCAAGAAGAAAGACATTCAAAAGGACTGACAATATGAGCAAGGTGATGGAAGCACCCTAAGAGTATACCAAATTCTCTTTGCCATTCTCTACCATTGCATAGGGATCAGAAGTCTATGTAGTTATAAACAAGTCCATAATATTATATACTAACAGCAAGGAACACAGCAGAGCAGCACCGCTAAAGCCATGGCCAGAAGTGACAAACCACGCAAACCAAATAACCAACAGCAGTAAAACAGCACACAGCTTCAAAAGCAGCTCTAGAAACAAATACTGGAGAATTGCACCCAGCAGCCATCTTACCCACATCACCAACACAATGAGTGATTGGAATAGCTTGCACAAATCTGTTAAAACTTCAACTGTGCCCTTCAAGACTCTCAAATGAAAGGTCTGCACTTCTCCTGTGTGAGCTAGTTAAGACAAGACCACATATAATCTTTGGGCACCAGATAAGCTGTCTATGTTTAGCCTGTGTCCAGGGCTAAACTATAGCAGTTGATCTCTTATTTGATGACCCCTTCCCAGTGAATAAGAGGAACTTGGAAAAGAAGAGAAGACCCAGGGGCTGAAATGAAAACAAAGAGCCGAACAAATGCCAAATGCCAGTATTAAAGTACATAGATATTCTCAGCCCAGTGAATGTATGACGACCACTATAACTGGGAAAGAAGTCCTCAGACGAGGAAGAGGAACCCAAGCAAGAAAACTCCTGCTCAGTGAACTTGCTCCTTTATACTAAGCATGACATATATGGCAGGGGATTTACCTGTGAGCCAACTTGGATCAGCTGCCCTGGCTAACTCAAAAGTGCTACTGGCCTGCAGACCATATTTGGCTTATGATTCTGTTTCAGCAAAAGCAGAACAACCTTGAAGGTACTTGCTGCTCATGTTTGACTGTAGAGGGAACCTAAACAACTTATTTAATCTAGTTTTTGGATAGGCCAAGTTAGGTAAAACATTTCTGTAACTGCCGTTAATATGTGTGCATTCCAAGTCATTGCATTACATTCTCCAAGTCTTTAGTCTGAGATTAAAATAGACTTTCCTAAATTCAGGAACCTAGACATTTTGGGAACTGTAGGTCTCCTTACATAGAGGACTTGGTTACTTTCTAAGGAAGATATTTGACTCCGGATTATGTTTGGTAACTGTGATGCTGATGTGATCTTTCTTCAATTCATTCATAGATTCATAGAATGGTTCAGGGTGGAAGGCACCTTAAAGATCATCTAGTTCCAACCCCCCTGCCATGAGCAGGGACACCCCTACTAGACCAGGTTGTTCAAGGCCCCATCCAATCTGGCCTTGAACACTTCCAGGGAGGGGGCATCCACAACCTCCCTGGGCAACCTGTTCCAGTGAAACCTGATCTGTCGTGAAAAACTTCCTCCTGACTTCCAGTCTAAACCTTGCATTTTCCAGCTTGAAACCATTCCCCCTGGTCCTACCACTCCAAGCCCTTTGAAACAGCCCCTCCCCAGCTTTTCTGTAGCCCTGCTCAGATACTGGAAGGCCACTATAACATCTCCCTGGAGTCTCCTCTGCTCCAGGCTGGTTATAAAACGTCTGTTGGTTTGGCTTTGGTTTGGTTTTTGGTTTGAAGTCACCCTTCACATGTTCACAAAGTCTGTGAGTTCTGTGTCCTGTCTGTGCAGGATGGTGCTACCATATCCATGTGGTGCAGGGTGTGTCCTGGTTTTGAATTTATAGGTTTTGAGAGTATAGTAAAGAAAAGTTACAAGTTTTACAAAAAACCCAAGAAAACCTCTACAAAAAGGTGAAGAAAAACACAATGTTTTGGGTATGGGGAAAATGAGTCTGGGGATAAAACTTCTGGCAACACTGGAATGGGGAAGGGAAGGGAAGGGAAGGGAAGGGAAGGGAAGGGGCTGGCATTTTCCTTTTCATTCTTTCCTCGTCAGCATCTTGGTTCTGGTTTGGGCAGAACATAAGGCTTGCACAGATCTTTTGGTAATTCTCAGAGTTAGACACTAACAAGACCTGCTAATAACACTTTCTAAAGAAGCTACAGTATTCAATGAAAATTAGAGTTCTGGGAGTAAAAGAAGACTGTACAGGATGGTGAGATCTGCTGCTTTTAGAGATAAGATTTAAAGTGATATGTGGGATAGGGCAAAACCATAACATTCCCTTCATCTCGTTTAATCTGTGCATTTGTAAGGCTCCAGTCACTGTGGCATCTAGGTATGAAAGATACCTTGTGTCAGCAGGATATGCATCAAAGGAGGCCTTTTCTAATGGATAAACCCGATATCAAAGAACTGAAGAAACTGAACCAAAATTTACAGGTGTCCTTTCCTTTGATCATTAATTAAAATGTGACTTATACTCACAGTGTCCCTATTGCGAGGACTTGACACAACAAAGCATCTGAGGTACCCAGCTATTCCTCGTAATGCTGTGAAAGACAGGTGTTCATTCCTGGGAAAGCTTTGAAGCTAAAAATAAAATAAAACAAAATTTAAATTAAAGGATATTTCCAGGTACATAGTAATCATCTTAATACTTACATTCGAGAGAGTTTTGTGTATGTGTTAAATACTGACAGAACTCCTGACGGGAAAGGAATGCAGACAATGAGGTAAAGTAAAGCCTTGTAAGACATTTGAGATCAATTGTCAGAGAATGTGTCTCAGCCATGTCATTATCAGATTAATAGCTGAGTCCCAATTTAAGCTGGAATTATTTGGATAACTGAATTCAAAAGGAAAGTTTTTGCAAACAATTTGCCTTAGAGCAAAATAAAAGTATTAGAGATAGGATTTTTTTGTGATTCTCTCCACACCCCTTGAAATTCCATGCAGACTAGATTGCTTTGCAGGCAAACCATGACAGCCAACCCCAGCACCCTGGGTTATTCCAGCCTGAAGTGTAACGTGCATCAGGCCACCTCATTTCCCCAGCTGTCAGCCCAGACTCTAGAAACCCAATTATTTGCTGTATGGCAGCCATGCACATTCATAACTCGGAAAAGCTATCTTAGATATTTGAGGATGTCTTCTTACAAGAGGTCATGTAGCAAGTGAGCTTTCCTGCAGCTTTCATCTATGCTTTGCTCTCCATAGCAGAGTTTAAAAAAAATCTTCAGCCTTTCCGTTTTCTTTTGCTTTCTACTCACTTTGCTTTCCATCCCTTCATCTTCCTCATCTTTCATAAGATCATGACTTAGTATTTAAATGTATGTCTTGTTTGAAAACGCATTGAACATGTCTGGTGTTCAATTTTACATGCAATTTACATGTAGAGGATGGAAAGTATGAAAAGAATCCAATTCTATCCAAATAGTTAGCAACTTACTGTGAATCTGTAAGAGTTTCATGCCTGTTGCATAAACACATTCTACTAGGCAAGTTGCTGTTGTACCATCTGATCTCTATAATGCATTGGGATGAAGGGACCTAGGATACGGGACATTCACACTTGCAGGAGAATTGGGTCCTTCTAAGGTGCCTCACTATGCTGTGACCCTGAGGTGATAGTAGTTATTAGTGAGGGCTGTGTGGCTTTCAGTGCCATGGCTGATGATCTGCCCAGAGGCTACCCACAAATTAATGCTTTTCTGAAGGGAATGGGTTGTTGGAGAGGATCCTCTGTCTCTCTATAATCTACATGTACTACAGGTGCTATGAGCAAGTTCTTGTTAAACCCTCCCACCCTGCCAATGTGAAATAACTGAGTAATTTCTGGAGCTCTGGAGAAATTCTGTTCGCTCTGTGCTTTGGTGGGCACAATGGAAGCACAGGAGAAGACACATCACATCTGGTCTCCTCCAGCTTAGATGAGGTACTGCTGGTTTTTATTGCTTCCAGTCCTGAGGCCAGCTCCCCGTTTGGTTTAAATCGTACTTTAATTTATGCCATCTGAAAAGCTGGTTCATTCGTACTTTAGCACGTAACAATTAAATCAAGGATTTAAAGACTAAGCCTAGAGTTTTGTTTCTGTGAAATTAATTTCATAGTGTAAGGCTCACAAGGTTGATTCTTGTCACTCAGGACTCCTATGTAACATGCTCAGCTGAAAAGGAGGACAACCCATGAGAAGACTGAGTAAAAGACTCAGTGTTTCTGGTAAACTTTCTATGAGAGAGTCACCTTGTGAAGTCCTGTGTCACAAGTAGGACCTACCTTATTGCACAACCTTTAGTAAAGCCCATAGTTGTGGAGCCCTCTTCTGGGAGACCTGACAACCTCATTACCCACCAGAGATGGTTTCTTCATTAGGGTTCAAGCTCTGATTTACCAGAATAAATGACTTCAGAATATGAGGGCATTCTTCCTTTCCACCTTTTGTTTTCTCGATGCTGCACCTATAGGTAGATAAGTCACTAATACATGTATACATTTATTCTGTTCTGTATTTTTAAAAAATGCATGTAGAATGGACCATTGAGGTTTCTAGTTGTAACATATTTTCACCAGATGTTTTAAGCCTGTTCATAGATATTATGTCTTTGCTTTACTTTTGGTTAGCAGCTAAACTTGTTGTTTGTTAGTAAGCACCCTTCTATTTTCCTGTGAAATACAAAAAGTTTGCAGTTAAAACTATTAATTAGCTAGGTGAATGACACAAGAATGAATAACAGAGATGTAAAGAAGAATGGACTGTTGAGGTCAGAAGTTTTTATCCTTACCAGGAACAGTCATCTTGTTTTCTACAATCATAGAATCATAGAACAGTTTTGGCTGGAAAAGACCTTCAAGGTCATCAAGTCCAACCTTTCAGGAGAGAAATTCTTCCTGTCATCCAACCTGAACCTCCCCTGGTGCAGATTAAGGCCATTTCCCTTGGTCCTACCACTGACCACTAAGGAGAACAGACCAATGCCTGCCTCTCTACAATCTCCTTCCAAGTAGTTGTAGAGAGCAAGAAGGTCTCTCCTCAATCTCCTCTTATCCAGGTTAAACAGCCCCAGATCCCTCTGCTGTTCCTCATATGACACCTGTTCCAAGCCCTTTACTAACTTGGTAACCACCTATGTGCCCTCTCCTGCCCTTCAATGTCCCTCTTGTAGTGAGGGGCCCCAAATTGGACACAGGACTCAAGTTGTGGCCTGAGCAAAGCTGAGTAGAGGTGGATGATTACCTCCTTGCTCCTGCTGCCATTGGTCTTCTTGGCCACCTGGGCACACTGCTGGCTCATGTTCAGCTGGCCCTCTATTAACACTCATAGGTACCTCCCTGCTGTCAGCTCTCCAGCCACAAATCCCCAAGCTTGTAGCTGCTAGGAGTTGCTGTGGCCAAAGTTCAGGACCCGGCATCTGGCCTTCTTGAAATTCATGAATTTGCATGGCGGTGGTAACACATCACCATCAAAACTACTGTGTGCTAAGTGGAGCATGGAGATACAGCAGCATAGAACAGGACTTGCTCTCTCCTTGACACTAGTGGACTGCTCAAAGATTTTACAACCAGACAAAACCAAGTCTAATCTTAGGTAAGGGCACTGCTGTGTACCTGCCAGCAGCTGCTCTATGAGCCAGTTATAAAGCAACACTGTCCTTCTGGACAGCAGAAGCTGTACAACACAATGGGAGAGCACAGAGAAGGAGTCAGTCTGGCATCTCTCCTTTCACTATTACTAGCCTCAAAACCTGCAGTGAGGCAGCACTGAAAATACTACCTTCATAATGAAGGTCTTAGGAGACTTCAAGGACAATGTCAAAGGCTCCCTGAAAAGCAGGTAGTCAGTGACAACAGAACAGAGCAATCTGAGCTACCATCAAGGATGATCTAACTGCCCTCCTGACTAACTCTGCCTCTCATGCAGGATCTAGCACATACCCCTTATGAATGGAAATACTTTGACACTTCCTGCCCTCTCCAATTCAGATTACATGCCCTTAAAGAAATGTATATCTATTCCATATTCCTGGACATTGATTTCTAAACTTGGACTGTAAGATTTTACCCGCTGTGGCATAGATGAAATATCAACCTGTTTGCTAATGATCTAAGAGTTACGAATTTTAAGAAAGAGAAAAAATATGCAATATCCATCTCCCTTTACTCATCCCAAGACTTCAAATGAGAAGACAATCACCTCCTATTTGCATAGCTGTTGCTGATGCCTTTTCGGTTCAAGATTATCTTTGTCATCTTGAGGAGAAATTACTTGCCAGGGAAAATATCCTTAAAGGAAATTATTTTTATATTGCAATGTAAGGAAAAATTAGACCTACTATTAAAAGAAACTAAAGAAAAGAAAACTGAATGTGCACTTGTGTCAGCTGGATAACAGAAGTGCAAAACTCTGCTCTGCTGAACTTTGGCTGCAGTGCATATGAACGTCTGCAACTGGCCTTTACAGCTGTGGCTTATTTCATTGTTGGCTGTTCTGTAAAATAGTGATTTTTCTGAAGGTCTGAGTCAGTCAATTTCCAAAAAGTCTTTAACTGATGAGGATGTGTGTTTTATTCTGGAATTATCACTATCTTTAGGCGTGAACACCTGATCTCTTTGTTGACATTGGAAGAAGAACTATATGTAACTTAAATATTATTCTTCTAAGGGTTTGGAAGAGGAAAGTCTTAACAGAAGAAGGTAAGAAGGAAAATTTGGTGTCAGATTTATAGTAAATATGTCCAGTATAGTAAATATTACAAAATTAACCAGGGAAATTATTTGGGATAGAGATTTTGGTTTTAGGGCTAACAGAATGGACAAAATGTTTAAAAAACTGAGTAAAGAGTTCAGGTGAAATTCAGTTCTGAACTGAACACCTGGTACCTGTGTCTGTAAGGCAAAGGGTCTGCCTAAACAGAAGCAGCAGAGCAGGTTCATCCACCATGAATACAATTTGCATGTGTGTATAAGCTTTTTCTTAAGCAAGCATGACTGTAACAGGCGACAATATGAAATCTTCAGTAAATCAAAGCTTTGTATTGCTGCACTGCACCATCTAGAAATGAAAAGACATAAAACCATGTAAATTGAAATGAAAACATCCATGAAGTATATCCCAAATGCTTCTAGGCTTTAGCATAAACAACAGGAATCATACATTTATTTGTATATGGGTCTTTACCTATAAATTGCTTATGTGTATTTTATGGTTTCTCAGGCAATCATGATTCCGTGAATTGCATTTCATAGGAAATTGTGGACATAATATCCTCTGTCCTTCTCGACACCCTGCAGTTATCAATTCAGAAGAAACATTAATTTATGTATCAGACACCGATGATATTTGTATAATTTGTTCCACTGTTTCTCCATCAATTTCTGGAAAGAACGTTTGCTTTTGTAACTGTCATGTGTTTTATTTTTGCAAAACACTTAGGCCATTTTTTCTTCTGGCGTGGGATGAAATTTGTTAATTTAACACTGCTGCCAGCAGCAGATTTTTTTCCCTAGAATTTCCTTAGCACATTCAACCACAAAATTTAAGTTTCATCAGAGTCAAATGAAAAAAATATAGGCAAATAACTTGACTGACAGGAATTACTACTTCACAAATCAAGGCTCAATATCTTTTCAGAAGATTTTGCTTGGCAAGCTGAAGCAGCTGACTTCAATACAGGAGTAACCAGATGAGATTCTATGGTTTGCATTAAAGAGGCACTCTAGATGATCTAATGTTTTCACTCTAACCTTCACATCTCTGTGATGTAGATAAGTCATGTGAGGCAGAGTACTTCTACACAAGCATCTTTAATGGTACCATTGTGCTTTTTTTTGTTATGATAGGCCTTCTCTGAGGAACTCTGACACTGTGACACTGATGTGCAACGTTGTGCTCTACAGACGGAGTAGTGTTGCTAGGAGGGTTTCAGCTGAATTTGATAATGGCCGTTATGGTCTTTTTTGTAAAGTGCCTAGCACAGTAATTCCTGAAAGTGGTTGAAGACTGTGGCAACTGAGGATGCAAACATATTTTTGGATTACAGATGTGCCTTTCTAGTCTGAAGCTGTCTGTCAAAGAGTGTGGAGAATATGAAATGAGATCAACCAGAACCATAACAAAGATCCCAGCCCAACAACTGTATGGAGAAATAGCCAACTGCAGTCTGGATTACCACAACTGTCAACAAGATTTCCATTCAGAAATCCTTTATTTGGCCTGTCTTCTAGTAGTATCACCAATGGAAAGAATGCTCTTAAAGATGGCACCTCCTTATTATAGTGGCATTTAATTGCATACCAAATTGTGTTTCAGCAAGAGAAAATGAATAAACATCTGTAGGAATTTGCAAACAGTTACAGCATGTTTCTTCTGCCTCTCTGCTCACCTCAATATGAGCACACGTGGACATGCATAACTTACTCAGGTTTTTTTATTATTCAAATATTATCCAGTGACATTTTGGAGTTGCAGAATTTTTCAATCCAAGTTGCAAATTTTCTCCAGAGATTGAAACTGTAGGCCAAATTGCATGGCTTCATTCTGAGTTCTCAACAGGGGTGTCAAGCAGAGCTTCTTTAACAGCAGAAATTTCTGCAGTTGCAGTAGCTGCAAGAAAAGATGACACAACATATATAAATGATTTCTTGTCGCTTGGTTACACAGAGGGGACTGGAGAGAGACCTTTCTCAACACGTAGCTTTAAGATGCCACATAAAGGAAAGCATGGTTGTGGTGTTACACAGAGAGGACTGGAGAGAGACCTTTCTCAACACGTAGCTTTAAGATGCCACCTAAAGGAAAGCACTTTACTGTTATTCAGCATGCCAAATGACACAAACCCCAGCTTCTGAGATGCTGGCTTTGATCTTCAAAAGTGCAGTTTATGGTAGTGGAAAAATAGAGATAGATTCAGATTCACTATTTTCATGTTTTAGTGGCTCTTCTTGATTTGGTGAAGGAGCAAAGCTATGAAGTTACAAAGAAAGAAATACCTGTGCATAAAGTTTGTAAAAACCTGTTCCAAAACTGAGAATGTTATTGATTATCTAGTTCAAAGCACAGGTGCTTTTGTTAATGGCAAGTCATGACAGCTGGAACATACTTCTTTTATTTAGGAGGTGAAATGAATCACTGATTCTCTCATTACACTTGTCTGTCTCCATAAATTCAAAGATCTGAAACAATGCTGCTATGCTTAGTACCCTGAGCACGGCCTGCTAAATCCTGTGTCATCTAACTTTTCTAGTTGTTTGTACATAGAGACTGGCTGTGGAATCAGTCATTTCCAGATGCATACAACATAACTGTTCTGTCGTTATATAAAAGCTGCAGTTTGAAAATTGTTAATATGGGGACAACTGGATTCATATCCTGCCATGGAAATGTGAAGGTGTTTGGCAGTTTTCCCTAGCTGACCCAGCTTTAAACTAGTAGCTGTTCCTTCAATGGATTATTTCAGTTCTGGAAACACAGACTCTGCAACTGTGCAACTGCTGTCTGTGAGGAGCACATGCTTGCATGCTAATAATCCACATCAGGAGTATGAGTCTGATAAACTTGATCTACTTGCTCTCTGGAAATGATTTTAAATTACTCATCCTAGCACTGACACTAGAAACAGTCTTCTCAGCATAGATTGTAAGCAATGATCTCCTCTGATGCTCAGTGCTTAGCCTGCTCCCAGAAACATCAGTTATATGGAGACTGCTGCCATTCTCAGTCCACTAGAACCATGAAGAAAATTTTTCTTCTCTTCATGTAGCTATTTGCTAGGATCAAATAACTATGGCAGGCAGATAACAAGAAAAGTAACTCCCAAGAGCAAACTGAAGTTTTCTTTAATGTGCTCTGGGATACACACCTCATTGAATTGTTAGTAGGAGCAAATTTATCCAAACCTTTAAGACACAGACAGAGATTTGCTTTTGCCGCATCACCTCAAAAGCAAAAAAATCCCAGAGGACTACCTTCCTCTATTTCCTGTCACCCACAGATAGCTCAGTAGGTCATGCGTTTCTAACGTTACCATACCTTTGCATGCTAAGTTCTCTATCGAGAAACTTAGCTTTTTTTTCTCAAGAGCTGTGCATTTTGCTGAACGAATGCCAGAATGCATATTGACACCAGGTGCTGGCTCTGGCAGAGCATAGTATCACACCTACAGATAAGGTGTAAAATTACACGTGTCATGCCCAAGTACCGCAAATTACCCTTCATCTCAAATAACATGATAACTCCTACTTTGAGACTTCAGACAATGTAGCCTTGGCAAAAGGAAAGTTTTTCATAGCCAGACACATCAAACCAAATGTATTTTACTGCATCAGAGGGGTTGGCTTTTAAAGAAAATATATTGCTGAATTGAATCTACATTTGGTGTATAAAATATAACATACTGTCCTGGGCAACTGCAGGGATAAACAGTGTTTGGCTAGTTTGGAATGTTCTTGTGGTGGCTGCTGGAGCCTCAGGTACGAAGGTGATGCTCACACTAGCATAATTCATAATGAGTGAAACAGAGGGTTAGGAATGACGGTCATCTTGTAGTTTCTTGGATCTCTAATGTATCTTGAAATTTTAGATCCTCCCAATGCATGGCGTATTTCCTCATTAGCCTCAGACACACATTAGTTAGCAAATAAGATTTTGCTGAAAATGAGACCTGGTGAAGCAGACTGCCATTTTTCAATGTCGAATGTGTGAATCCACCTCTGCTGCTGAGACTTGAGTGACTGCTCCCACAGTACTACACTTTTGAATAGTCTCTAAAACTGTGACTGCAATATTTCCTCAAACATTTCCATGAGGATACTCTTAAGTCCTGTAGACAAATGTCCTTTCCATATAGAAATACTGGAGCTTGGACCAAGGAACCAATTTAACCTCAAAGAACTATGGATTGCCAGCAAAGATGATGTGTAAATTTGCATATTATTAAGATAAAATGAATAATTTCCTATTCTTTCTTAAAATCCCTTTTCAGGCAATGGCAATCACATTGTTCAGGGCTTTTGACTTCAAATTGTATAGTGGGATAACAGTCTTACTTCTGTATTTTTTATAAATTTATTTATAAAATAGCTATTATGCCACCTTCTATCTTAATCTCAGTTTAATTTTGGATTTCTGAGCTTTGTGCCTTTTGCTGAAAAAAAAAGTTTGCAATTCTAAAATAAGTGACTGCTTAATGTATCATTGTTAATATGAAACTGGCCAGGTTAAGGACATAAATCTTTAAAGACAAAGATAATAATCTTTATAGTTTGCAAATTCCTTATTAGCGTGTGGATAGTGTTACTATAAATTCAAGCTGCGTATTATGAGCCCCACTTTTTTAGCTGTTTGAATTCATTCTCTGCATATTTAGTAGGATGATGAAGAGAGGTGAATGGCATCTCCCCAACTGGACATAATTCCAACTTAAACAAGATGATAAACTTCTAATATGAAGATGGAACTCGTGGATGCTGGCCAGTATAAAATAACATTTCACCAGCGGAATTCCAGTTCAAACTCTATTCTGGAAAGAAAGCATTCTAACAAGGCTCCTCTCCATTTTAGGGGCTTCTGTATAAAAAAAATAAAATGGAAAAGCCAAGTGTGTGGTCTTCTGAAATTTCAGATTAATTTGTAATAGAGACAGCATGGGCAGCTTTTAGGAAAAGAAACAGAAACAAATGCTGAAAGCTGACAAGAAATATTTGCTGTCCATAAGCTCTATAACAGCACCCAGACCCTGCAAATACAATCTTTTCCCCAGCAATATGTCTGAAGCAATGAACCTCAGGCCCTTGTGCAGATTATTGAAGTGGAAGTTAACTGCCCAGATTGTTAAGGAAAACCAATATCACACATAGGAATAAGAAAACTAATTCTGTTGAGTTACACAGATCTTGATGTTTACGTGCTGAGATAACTGTAGATTCTGAATAGTCTTTACCCTGGAAAGAACTGTTTTAGCTGGCCTTTGTCCACGTAATGGCATGTGTGTCTTGGGGAGTGCTATTGATAGGTAGGTCCTTATATGCAGCAAATCTAAGACTTAGACACAGATTTGAGACACAGAAAAGTTGTTGCCTTTCAGAGTGGTTTCTTCGGGAATGAAATTCAGAATAATCGTCAATTTGCATTTGGGATGCTAATAAAGTTAACAGTTTGACCGTTTTACTTTTTGAAGACTTCCAAATTAGCGTGGTTGATAACCTTGTTACTGTGTGCTTCATTTTAACAACTGGAGCTTCAGGATATGCCCAGTGGAAGAATAACACAGGAGAAAAAGATTTTACAGATTAATTTCTTTTTACATGAAGGCACATACCATGATTTCCCTTTAAAGCAATTGTTAATTTATCCCATGTATGCTGTTATTTACAGTGGCTTCAATAGTTTATAGTCAAGACAAAAGCTTAGCAAGATGGGCTTGCTTGTATTACTGGGCAAAATGCTTTATTACAGTTTATCAGTGCAGCTCTTCATGAGTGATTGCCATACAGACTCTTTGCTAGGGCAATAGGCAATAGAAAAATGCTTCCTGCAGTCCTCCATTTCTAAATGCATCTTGGTCATCAGAGCTGGGCTGGTTTTTTTCAGTCTGAAAAGACCCGAGCAAGATGCAGAGCTGACAGTCACTCTGCTTGGATTCTCTAGTGTGCAAAAGGCAAAGTGACTGGTGTCCCTTGGTATCCAAAGGCAGACTGGGAAAAACACACTTTGCCAGTTCACTGCACATACTTGAACTGAACACTGCATGCTCTAGACAGAAGAATGAGGCAGTTTGTGATGCAACATTTTGGCAGAATTTTTCAAGTATACAAGGAAGCCATGAGGAGAATCAGGCATCCTTTTCATTTATGTAAGTGCTTTCATTTCATACAAGTCCTGGAGTAAGCCCAAGAATTCTGTATGATAGCTCATATTCACTTGCAAAATCTTCATGTCCTTAGCAAGAGTGGTGCATAAATAATTCTAGAGAAAACTTCTTGGCAAAGATCACCTGTAGCAGGACTGTTTTAAGACTTGTGGGGACACATTCAATTAAAGCTTCATATAGTTTCCATACCAAAGAAATCCATGCAAAGCTGAAAAAATAATAGTTGAGAAAATGTTTCCAGCCTCTACTGGCTTATAGTATAACTCCTTTACACTGCTTGTAAAGATGTAAAGGGACCTTAAAATGTTTAAATGAACTGTTAATGTAGGACATAAAGGACATCAGCACAAATAAGAATCAGCTCCATGTATATTAGGCAGTTAAACTACTGTCTAGATTATCAGGCTTCAAAAGTCCAAAGAATGATTTTAAATCCAGTTCTGATGGCGCCAACTAGGAAAGGTTCCCTGTTGAATTAGAACAGGGAAAGACTTGTGGGCAATGTGAAGGTTAAAGTCCTCTTGGACATAGCAATCATGCGATTATAGAATTTTCAGTTCTTGAGGAACTAAGGAGGGGTGGTCAGTAGAACTGTGCCTTGGATTTCTGGAGGGCAGGCCTTGGCTTGTTCAGGAGACTGGTTGGCAATGTTTGTCTGGGAGATAGTCATGAAGGACAAAGGAGTCCAAGAAGGATGAACATTCTTTAAGAGGGCAATATTTAAGGCACAAAAGCAATCTGTGTCAGAGTGCTGCAAGGTGAGCTGGTAGGGTAGACGACTGGCCTAGCTAAATAGAGAGCTCTGGCTGTTACTCATGAAGAAATGGAAAGTCTATAGCTTATGGAAGAAGGGGCAGGACACTCAGGAAAAGTATGAGGTTTCTGAGAAGCTAAGAAGTGGGACAGCACTGAAAATGTTGCAATTGGCTGTAAAATTTGGTCTACAGAAAGAGTGATTCCTAAGGACCTAAAGGAGCTGCTGGAGAGACTGCACAGCTAAGTGTCAGCTGCAACTTGTGAAGTAGCATTTACCCTTTCTGTGACTGTGGTGTTGCTCCTGGGTCTGGAGGGATTGACACACTGATACAGTCTTCTTTAGAGATGTATTTAAATGATCACTGACATCAACTATGGAACATATATATCCCATTCTGCCCTCATTGGGATGAAGTGCTTTGTGGTTCTCTTTGACTCAGTATATAACTGACAATGCTGGTACAATGAGTAAGGACACGCCAAAGGAAATACTTCCTCCAAATTGAAAATAAAGTGTGTCCTCTCCAGCAACAAACTGAATCTTTTCATGAAGACCTGAAACTTCACCTAGACTTTCATCAAAAACCTTAAGGAATCCAACAGATGAAAGAAAAATTCTCCTCAGGAACATGCAAGTAATTTATTATCTTGGGTTGAATGAGTCAGGTTGGTTTGGTTTAGGTGTTGGGATTTTTTGGTCCTGTTTTGGTTGCATAGATGTTTTTCAATTGTTGGGTTTGGTGGTTTGGGTTTTTTTTTTTCCAAGAAGAAAAAGGTAATACGTTATTTTGGGTGACCCTAAGGGTGGTTTTTTCCTTCTTAACAACCACATCAACATCTTCTCGAAATCACTTATTTACTCAGGACATTCCTATAATAATAATAAGTATTTGAAGTAGTTGAAAAGCAAAGAATACAACATTAAGGAGAAAGTCATCCTCAGTGCAGAAGCAGCTAATTCCTGGCTAAAGCCCATCACAGATCTACCATCCACAGAATTTTGGGATCATAGAATCTTTTTGTTTTAGGAAGACCTTTAAGATCATCAAGTTCAATGGTTAGCAGCACTGCCAAGTCAAATGATGACCTAGGAAGCTTGTCAGATTCTATCTAACAAACTGGAAGTGGTCAGTGCGTCATGGATGCAAAAAACTCTAGAAAGAAGAAAGAACTGAAATAATTCTAATTTTAACCCACTCCCCACAAAAAAGCCTAACCTAAATCCAACCAAAATACCATCCAAAACAACAGGAAAAAAAATCAAGAAAGAGTTCTAGAATTCTGTTATAAAACAACTGCTATCATCCACACTCTGCCCATTATCCTTGTACAACATACAGTGATAGACTAATAGCAAAAGACAATGTTGCTGTATTTTTCAGTTAACTTCTGTGTCCCAGAGGGTCACTGTGAATTCTTAAAATTATGATGATGTGTTGGATTCTGGCAAAATCTTTGTACTGAACTCAAAATGCAGTCAGTGTTAATTTGTGTTGCTACTATCTCCTGCTGGATTAAATGTGAATCTACTGTTCTGATACTTTGTGCCAGTGATCAGGTTGCTCTCTAAATATGAAGTGTTCCCCAGGGAATAATTACAACTGTGAGGGAATGTTGAAAACATTTTGCAATCATTAGGCTTGTTTGGAAGAAAAAAATTCAGTTCAAGGAATTCAAGTTCAAGAAGTAGTCCACAGCAAAAGCTGAAGGAAAATTGCAGAGTGTAACCATAGCAAAAAGGATGACTGGAATCAATAGGTGCCCACTTGACACCTGGGAGGTAGAAGTACATGGCTTCAGCCATCTTTCTGTAGTAAAGTGCAATTAAACTGCAGTGAGACTTAGTCTTTTAAAAACACCCAGGAACGCTCCACATTAAGACTTTGCATGTATTAAAAAGATGGAATGAGGAAAAAAAAAGAAAAAAAATAGTGTTAGTATTACATTCCCATTCACTAATCTGCTAATAACCAATAGCAGAATCAAAGCAATGGACTCATCAGGTTTCTCCAAGCCTTTGATGTTGGTGTGGGAACACACTGTGTTTTGCTTTTGTCAGTGGATTCTTCAATGGCACACTTAAACCAATGGAATTTTCATCATGTTCTCCGAGAGTAATTCCACAAGACAGTCTTGACAAGCTGGCAATGTACGTACTTGTAGCGTGAGAGATGCCTGCATTTGACAACAAACTCATTTCACCTCCTGTAACGTATTTGTTGGCCAACAGATGGTAGCAATTTTTGACTGCTATGAACCTGAGATGTATCCAAAATGGTCAGAAAAGAAAGGGTCCATACCCTACAACTAATTTGCAAATTCCTTCAGCCTCATAATTATTGAAACAAAAACCAATGAGTGACATGTTAATGGATTACAGCCATATTAAGACCTATTAAATTTAAACTATTAGTCAGCTTCAGATTACTTGCAACTAGTTAATCAGGTACTACCTAAAATGTTTTTAGAAAGCAAGGAACATCAAAACTTATGGGAAACATTGTATATTAACTTGTTTTCTCAATTTGTATTAGAATAATCTGGATAACAGACACTCAAAGCAACTGGTAATTAGCAAATTAGAACAAAACGTCCCCACTTGTAAATCAAAATTATTCAACACAAATATTAATTGCAAATTTAGCCATCTTTCTGTTTGTGAATATATTTTAATGCATAAATATTCATCAAACAGTTTATGAAAACAGATTTTAGTCTGTGGATTGCTTGTAAGATGGTTATTATATCTGTATAGTCTTGTGCATCACAATGAGTCAATAATTCACACAGGTATTGTCTTTTCTCCCTTGAAATGAGATTGAGCATTTAAAACACAATATAATATGGGAAAAAAGCATTAGGATAATTGCAGTGTTGGCATAATTTACATGAACAAATCACAAGATTTGAGGAAAGTATGAAGATTCATTATTATTACAACAAACATTTACAGCTGTCTAAGGGTTTATAAGCATGACATATAAAAAGTACAAGAAGCTGGAAACTCTACTTCTTTCTTTTATTCACAAAAACTCTTGAATCACAGGTTTTTTGTAAATGTCCATTCCCACAATGATGCAATTTCCTGTTGGAATCCCTGAGCAAATGAATTCTAACTGCTTGTCAGTTTCCAAAAATTGTTAGACAAAATACCACCCAAGCTTTGTGTTCACTTGAATAGATACTGCCATCTGCACTCCCTGGCCTTTCCCTATCCTCCTTCCAGAGCTTCTCTTTCTTCTGAAGAAAATGCGAAAAGCTTCGCTTTCCATTTTTATTGCCGAGGGCCATTCCACCGTCAACAATTCCTCACCTTTTAACCCTTGTGATGTGATGTTGATGGAGCTGCCACTTAAAAACAAATTCTGTTTGGCCATCAGGGAGCTTCCCACAGTGACAGAGATGACAGAGCCTTTTGCAAAAGTCTGCTTTTGCATTTGCAGTAGGGGGTAAACTCTTGTTGCCTGGTATCTAACAGCACTTGGGTTCAAATGTAAAATCCCTGGGCTCATTCTGGATTCCTCATGTGTAGGAGGCAGAGCTGTCAGAGTGCTTGGAGGGAGCAAAACCGAGGCACAGAAACTCTTGGTTGGCATAAAGCCTTGTTTATCCAGTCTTGTGGAACAAACAAGCAAACAAAAAACACTGGCCAAAACAAGCCTCACACTGTGACCCACTGTTTACACTCCGAGTTCAGAATATCTGTTAGCTTTGAGTTCAGTGATTTGAAGAAATTATAAAGAATGCCTTTGGATTTTGAATCTATCTGTAATACAGTGATTATTCTTACTAAACTTGCTTTGATACGGAACTTAATGCTGCTTATTTAATGATGTCTCTTTTTTAGCCCTCAGAACAGGTGGAGGGGATTTTATCCAGCACATCCTTGGTTTTTAGCCAGCACATTCTTGCTCTTCCAGACGTGAAAATATTTACGTATTAGTACTAGGAATTGACATCTCTCATTTTTAAAAAAATTTGTCAAATGACACACTGACAGATTTCCATGTGCTCTTTTCCAGCGAAAAATAGCACAGAAAAGCACACCTCCACCTTGTATTCAGTGCCCCTAGCTAACAGTAATATTTTAATCTTAACATTTTGTCACTAGGAGCCGAATTTTCCCAACACAGCGCTTAAGTGCAAAATGCATTAGCACAAATGTCTGAACTCCAAACCCATCTGGCACTGGGAACTATAAAATACAGTCATATTTGTCTACAGTAGATTTTAACAGACTTTCTGGACAATATCATTTAAAAACATTGTTGTGCAATGGAATTAATTAACACAAGTAACGTGTACAACATAAATTTTTATTGTTTCTATATGCCATAAAATTTCCAGGGCAGAAGCACCTGGTAAAACCATACCATCTGACTGAGTGTGGCATTAGAAAGGCCTAGAAGAGAGCAGATGGAAAGTTTGAGGATGGAATAAGAACAGATGGGAAGTCTGAAGGTGAAATTTGAACTTAGGTATTTCAGAGTTCACATGGCAGAACATAAAGTCCCATTAAATGTACTCCAGTAAAGAGTTAAACTGATGGGCTCTACTGTACTCTCATGCCTTTTGGATTTCTAGTGTCATTTTAGCTGTCAACAATGTTTGTGGCAGCAGTTAAAAAAGCACTTTCCTTAACTCTGCCTGCTCATTTCAAAAACCAAGCTTTTGCCATCCACTCTGTACCTGGATTTTTACGAAGGCGTTAATGTTATAAACACGGAAAGGTGTTTTCAATTTCATACAGAGCTGATGGCTCTCCCTTGTAATTTTCCTCCTCTTGTTTGGACAATTGGGCAGCCACAGAAAGCCATGCTGGCAGGGAAGCAGGGACACGCAGTCAATGCCAGTGTGTGGGTGGACCCATGGGGTTACAGAAGATAGCACTGAGCCTCACTGATGGCCGGTGTCACAAATGAAAAGGCTGGCTCTTGATAGAATAATTTTGCATAGTGTGCAGTTGGTTCATGTTAGTGGGTACAGCTTCTCGGAAAAACTTGCCCTCCTACCATTTCTCCAGCAGAACAGACTGTTTGCACTTCTAACAGTGAAGTGTTATCCAAAAATGCAGGAACAAATATGATTACTACCTACATGTTAGAAGCAAAATCACAGGGTGAAAAGAACATCTCTGAACCTGTTTCTTGATGCTTTCTGGGGATTCTTATCACATTATTGGGGTTTAGGTGAAAAGATCTTTGGTTTAGGTTGCATCACTTCAGTGGGGTTTTATGAAGCCTGAATTTGTGCACATGACCTTGCATAAACCACATTAGCAAGCACAATGAACTCGCAAGGGCCTGCCATTACTGCTAAACCAGGATGTTTTACCTAAAATTGATTCCCTTGTATGTGACAGTCAGCAGAGGTTATTTTCTTCCAGCTCCATCAGGCATGTAGAGTTACCAGTTTTGAGCCCATCACTGGACGTACAATGCAAATACTGCATCTGACTCTAGGTTCAAAGGCTGAGGCAGAGACATACTTTCCATGTTTTAATAAATGACCTTTTTTTTAGATGATGATAAAAGCATGAAAATGTGACCACTGGTTTTAAAATATTTCTATATTTTTAACTATGGCCAGAACAGGATATATCAATTCCAAGGTTTGATGGGTCAGAATGGAGACTAATCTATGCTTCAGCAAGTTCCCAGGTCATTTAGCTCATGTGTATTGTCAAGACAGGCAGGGCACCTGTGTCAATTTTGTGGTGGACTTCCAAAGGAGTCATTTCTTTCTCTGGACCAACAAAACTGGACTCTGTCATTTCAGACTCTAGAATGAAATGCCCAGGGAAGTGGTGGAGTCACCATCCCTGGAGATGTTAAGGTAAGATTGGACATGGCACTTAGTGCCATGGTCAAGCTGATGTGGTTATGTTAGGTCATAGGCTAGGCTAGATGATCTCTTAGGTCATTTCCACTCTCAATCATTCTGTGATCCTGTGACTGTCAAATCAGTCCTTTTGCTGCTGTGCCATGTCACCTGGGGCTCAAGGAAGGTTCATAATATTCTGAAATTCTGGAAAGCTCTTGAATAATGGTCTGAAAACTGACAGGTTTCTACATGTCCCAACTGTACTTGAGGAAGTACATTTCTTGTGATTAATAGCCTCTCTGCAGTGCACAATGCCTTTTAAGAATTTTTTTTCCCACTGTAAGCCAAACTAAAGAACGTTTCCAGTTTCTCAGGCTCTATTTACCTTCCTTCTCATTAGCGGAGGCTCTCTCCCTCACTTTCTGATGATTGTGCACATACTTAAACCCTTCTGACTGTTTTCAGCTGCTGCTGCTGTGTTCCAGAAATCTGACACGGGAACACATCACCTCTGTGCCGGCATGCAGCAAGCACTCCCTCGGACCTCTGCTCACTGTGTTTGCGGTCCAGTGGGGGAACCAGGTAGAACTGCAACCCCAAGGGTTCCATAGGGGTATACAGAGCTTGACACCTGTCCCTTGCGTCCTGCCACCATCCCAGAGTTTTAAAGTCTACAGGAGCCTGGAAGAGCCCAGCAACAGAGGGAAGGCAGCTTGCTGTGGACTGGGCCAAGCAAACAGGCCAACAGGCTGGGTGGCTGCTGGAGTTTTTAACAGCGCACCACAGACCACCAGAGAACAATATGCTGTAACTCGTTGCCTAATTCTCAGCTGCTCAGAACAATCAGTCTTCAAGGTTGTGATCCTGCTTTTTTTTTCGTTTTACTATAACTGTTCCCTGATGACAAAGTAATGTATTTTTAGCATAGTTCAAGTATAAGGCACTAAAATTACGCTGCCTCTCATAAGGGTTGCCTCATAAATAGAGCATTCTGTTTTCATGGACACTGGTGTGGGTGTTTCAGAAAGTATCATAAACAATTTATTTTGTAATAAAATACCCCAGTAAATTATCTTTGGTTTCTGATCATGCTTGCAGCTCCACTGGGATCTTTTTGGTGCAGTTTATAAGCCAGGGCTGAAGAAGATCATCCGTCCCTTGCTGTCTTACTATCTGTAAGTGAAAAGCTGAAATTATTTAAGAAAAGCATCAGCTGAACATTGGAAGGTCCAGGAATATTTCAAGTAGAGCACCTCTGGTTGCTGGAATTGAGCACTCACATTTAGTACTCACCTCTTGTATACCTCCTCTAGGGTTGAGCCCAAGTAAAGAGGCAGCAACTCACTCCATGTGGGATTTACTGGCATGCTGCCCCACTCAGATTAAGGAGATGATGACATCATGAGGTTGTGATTGTTGTGTCGTACCAGACCTGTGCCACCAGTAGTGGATGCCACTGATAGGTTGGAACTCTGTGACCGTTTTCCAGTGCTTCATGGGTGCAATAAATTTTCTTACATAAGACGTTAGGCTTCGTGACATTCTGGGTGACCTGATCTAGTTGGAGTTGTTCACTGGAGTTGTGTTGGACTAGACGACCTTTAGAGGTCCCTTCCAACTCAATGCATTCTATGATTCTAAGTCCTCAGTTCAGTCAAATATTTAAATATGTGCTGATGTGCCACAGTTGTGCAGTTCATCACAGGGTGTTTGAAGGGCAATTGAGTAGCATAAATATATAGGAATACAACTGAGTACATTTGCTACATAGAAATACATTAAAACATTCCTACTTATATATCTCCTTGAAATCTGTAGGGAGATACGGCTGAAGATATTACCGCTTTGTAACAATCACAGTAAAATACTGTAAGTTTTGTGTCATTACTATTTTTCTGTTTCAGCTTTTAAATTCTTTCAGAAGTCTCTGTAGTTATCTATCACTTATTTGTTTACAGTGGGATCACAGTTAGTGCAGCCATGATTGCATTCACAGCACATGTATTTCTCTACTGTGAATTACTGTCAGAAGTAGTTCAATCTTCTCTGTTATCCATATTTTCAGTTCTGTTTTTATCTTTAAATCTGGTGACTGATTTGAGAAATAATTTGCAGAAACGACAAACATTTTGTTCACTTCTAGGGCAGTGAGTTTCCTGCCATGGTGCTCTATTACTTTTAAGATCTTTAGCTTTACCTATAAAATCATTAAAACAACATGGAGACCTTCATACTATTGCTGCTTAGTGACTCCAAGAGCAGATAAGATGTGTGAAGTGAAACATCAGCTGGGCAGTCATGTCTTACTCTTTGCAGTCTTGATGCTCAAATTTCTATTGGCTTATGAAAGAGCAAGATGGGCAAGAATGAGACACAGTTTTTGTAAATGGAGTGCTTAGGATCCTTTCCATACCCTCACTTGTTAATGTGTACATTGCCTGTGCTTTACTGCATACAGCCATATCTTTATGATTATCCTCCTTCAACACCAGCTCCTCAGTGTTCTGTAGCAACATGACACAGTTCAAAGAGTGCAAAATGGATGCTACCTTTCACGGATAACGTGCGCTTCATGTAAGTGTTTGTTTGCCAAGTACTATTATAGTGATCAGGATGTATATCATAATTGTCTTGCTTTCAACTAATTTATTACAAGTTTGGTAATTAAAAAGTTTATTTGAAATACTTAAGAACTCATATAGTTGTAAATGTATGCAACAGTTCAAGTAATTTCTAATACAATGGATATTCTTAACATAACTGCAGAAAAATAGGATCTCTGCTATTTAGAGGGAAGGAGTTTTAAGTAATGGTAGTCAGAACGAGTGTACGAGTACTGAGATGTTGATAGCGGACAGCTGGTAGATTCTTTGGAAGATGACCAGTAAGCTCTGACATTACTCTAAGTAGCATCATGAGAATTGATCCAAAAACTATTCTGACAACTCTTGTGGCATGAGTATACTTAAGTTGAACTCTTTTTCCTGTTTTGACTCTTTTAAATATTTCAGTGTTGCCATTACATTTTCTAAGAAGATCTCTCACATATGCTAGCTTGGCCCATTTTGGCTACTTTATTTTTTTCATGGTCAGCTTGCTTTTCAGACTTTTTTCTGTTCTTTCCTGACACAATCTGGACTTGAAAACTGGCAATACAAATCTTTAACGTCTATTCAATGCTGCTATGTCTGGCTTGTCTTCACAGGTGTTTGGGTTGAGGCAGGTGTTGGGAGAAAAAAGAACATAACCAGTAATGATCAGTGCCAAGTTTACTGAGCAGATGTATGAAATCAAGATGGGGAAATTTGTGCCCCTTTTTCCCTCTAAACTTTTAGTGACAGTATAAAATAGTAATAAAAATGTTTCTTTTAAGCTTAAAATTCTCAGCTAAACTTTGTCAATAGTTGATAAAAAGAACAACAAATGTATGGGAATTTTGAAAGTGCCTAACAAATTCAAGGCATCAGGGACATGCAACCAACACAGTTTCAAGAACCAAATAAGGGAAGAATTGAGGAGAATTTAGACTAAGTTTGCTTTAGCATAGTTTAAGACAAGTTATACCAAGAAAACAGTGCTACTGTATTGGAAAAATCACGCACACAGTAATTTCCAGGATAAATTCAGTTCATTGAACTACAGAGATCTGAAAGCAGTTTACAGACCTGATAAACTCTCTACTCATCAGAAATGCCAAAAACCCAAAAATATTAGTGCCACAGACACTAATACATATTCTAATACATATTCTAATTCTCTTGACATTTTGTGGAGAGAATGTGCAAGCTATGGCATAAAAATACAAGTTAATCATATTCTTATATGGCAGATGTATAGCAAAACTTATATTACCTGAAACATTGCTAACGGAGTCTGGTCTCTTTAGCTTGGAGAAGAGGAAACTGAGGGGTGACCTCATTAATGTCTATAAATATGTGAGGGGTGGGTGTCAGGAGGATGGAGCCAGGCTCTTCTCAAGGTCATCTGGTGATAACACAAGACACAATGGATGCAAGCTGGAACATAAGAGGTTCCATATAAATATCAGAAGGAACTTCTTCCCAGTGAGGGTAACTGAGCATTGGAACAGGCTGCCCAGGGGGGTTGTGGAGTCTCTTTTCTCTGGAGATGTTCAAGACCTGCCTGGATGTGTTCCTGTGTGACTTGGTCTAGGTGATCCTGCTGTGGCAGGAGGATTGGACTAGATGATCTTTCAAGGTCTCTTCTGATCCATGATGATTCTATGATGATTCAATGAAAGTCTTACAGTTAATTCACTGTTCTTTCTGTCCACTTCCTTCAAATCACCTAAGTGTTGACTTGAAGGAAGAAAAAAAACACATAATGACTCATGTGATTTTTGGGAAGTAACAAGATGCCATTTCTGGCTTGCTGAGGCATACATCACAGAATAATACATGTTGGAAAAGTTAATCGAATCCAATCATTAACCTAATGGGACCAAGCCTACTGCTAAACCATATCCTTAAGCTCTGTAACTACACAACTTTTAAACAATTCCAGGGATGGTGATTCAACCAGCTCCCTGGGCAGCCTGTTCTAATGTCTGATGATCCTTTCAATGAAGAAAATTTAAGAAGAAAGTATAACCTAAACTATCGAAACAACTTGAGGGCTACTTGCTCTCATCCTATCACTTGTGAGAAGAGACCACCCCCACCTACCTACAACCTCCTTTCAGATAGTTGCAGAGAGCAATAACGCCTCCCATGGACCTCTTTTTCTTCAGACTAAACAACTCCAGCTCCTCAGCTGCTCCTAAGGCAAGTAAAGATCCAAAACCACTTTTTAGCAAGGTGGTTCACTTTGGAGGTTTACAGTTTACCCTGCTCTGTCTGGTTGTTGGCTGTGATCCACCTTACCGCAGTGCCTAAGCTCTGCACGCACTGGCCCTATACGGTGACAGAGTGTTCTTTTGTGCCAGACTTTGGAGTGAAGATGCTGTTTTCTCTTATACAACATAGACACCGAAACAAAATCCTTGGCTATCTCCTTGCTTATCATTTTACACATTAAGTCCCTTGTGATTTACATGGTTTAGGACTACACTTAGAAATCTAGTCTGCGTTTTTGAACGGCTTAGCCATTGCTTGAACCATACCTGTTCCTTCACTGTAGACATAAGATTTTCCTTTTAGAATATAAGGACAGCTATGCTAGGGCAAACGGATATGACAGCCAGCCCAGTGCCTGCTCTCTTACCAGAAAGTTTTTGGAAACTGAGAACAAGGACAGGAAGGCCAAAAGCTAATCTCTCCTCTGTAATAATTTTCCAACTAATAACAACTTGCTGCTAGGTCTGATGTTAGGGGAACATGTTTTAGAAGCAGTTGGAAGACTTATACTTTCGCCTTGTATTAAATGTATTTTCATTCATGTACTGCATACATTCATTAATTCTGAGTTACATACTGCTTTTCCCATTATTTTTCCTGGACATAATGTTAATAGTTGACCTGTAGTTGTCCAGATTTCTGATGTCTAATTTCTTTTTTTTCTGACTGAGTATCTGCCAGTCCTTTGAAACATCATTATCATCAGCAGGTTCCTTGGAAATTAGCATCACTGGCACAAAGGTCTCTGCAGATACTCTTCTAGGTCTCTCAACACTAAGTTACAGAGGCATAGTTCCTTTAAAATACTTCTCTAGAGAACATGTAATCCTTCACAGCTATTGTAGTTCAATTCCCTTTCAATTTTTGTTAGTAACTATTCTAAAGTATCACATATATTTTATTCTTGGGGACAATCCTTTGTTTGGATATATTCAATGCAATGAGGTCAGGATCATTGGTTCCTAGGCAACGGCCAACTTCTACTCCAGTGATTAATTCGTCTTTATCCATCATAATGAAGTTCAAAGCAAAGTAACCTTCTATGTCAGAAACTTAAGATTTATAATTTTTAGAAATCTTATGACATTTCATTAGCGTGAGATGTTGAGCACATCTTCGAAATGGAAGTCACTCTCTGTAGCTTCTATTTTTTCCTCATTCTTCATTTGTACTGCATATCTTAATATTTTTATGATGAGTAAATTAGCTAAAAATAATCCACGTGCTTTGAAATATTTTCTCAATTCTATGTTTAATAAGACAGAGATCTGACACACATTTGCAAGTATCAACTAGGTATTTGGACACAGAAGACAAACGCAAGAACTTTACAAGATATTTTGCATTTAAATAGCACCACCATTTTCCATCCTAAACTGCCATTAAAATGGAATTAACATAGTTCTTATGAAATTTATGACAGTCACTGCAGCTTCTTTCCTCACAGAAGTATTGAAACTGATAAAATGTTATTAGCTTGGTTTCTTGTAAGTAGGGAAATTGAAGGGCAAGGTCATTAAGTACAACATGTGAAGTGTGGGGATCTCTTCCATACTTATGCACCTCCGTGGACTGGTTTTCAGAGCTGCTGAGCACCAGCATGATCACATTATGGTAACTTAGCAAGATCAAGAAAAATCCTGTACCAGCAATAGTCCTGACTCCTTGTACTGTGTGTTACTGACGTGCAAAACAAAAACCAAGATAGCAACTCCTTTACATATGAGAAATAGCAAAAAAGCCCAGGTTTTCTAAAAAAAAGAAGAATGTGCCTTCACCTGTGTTTTCATCAGATCCACACGAATGAATCTCCGTCAGCTGTAATGAGCTCACAGACATAGGCTGTTTTGCAGTTCCCCAAACTAAGACTAGTCAAAGTACATAAAAGCTGTTTTAAACAAACTCTTTGAGGCAGCTCTACTGTCTTGTTACTTTTCCATCTCCTGGCTGCTCGCCCTCCTCCCTGAAGAGCTAGGGCTGGTCCCTGTGGTGAAAGGATATGGAAAACCCACAAGCAGTTGTAGCTGACTCCCAATAGCAGGGGGTTTGGACTAGATGGTCTTCAGAGGTACTTTCCAACACTTACCATTCTGTGACTGTGTGATTCGGAAAGCGTGACCTGAGACAGATTTTAATGAAGCACTATGAAAGTGGAGAACAAATGCAAATTTCTATAGAGGAGAACACAGACAAGGAATGGCAGGAGGAAAAGCAGGAGGATAGCATATTAATTGTTCAACATACATGAAAACTCCTATGACTTGGCCCCATGAAGCTTGTTATCAGATTGCTATATGCCATAGAGGTTTTTCTTTATAGGGATGGAGAGTGATGGGAATAGAGGTATGAAGTCCTGAGCCACCAGGTAAGCAGGGAATTCAGATGCTGCCAGAGCAGGAGCTCTGAAATGAAAAAGTTATGTTTAGAATGAGTTCACTGGAACATGACCCTGTCTGCACACTATTTCTTCCTTTCTTTCCTTTGCTTTTCAGTTTTGATAAGTGGCAGGCAAGTTCTGAGTCAGATTCCCAGTATGACAGAAAAAAGAAGCAGAGTGAAAGATAAATTTTAGAAGAACAATTAACTGAGAAACAGGACTTGAGAAATGGCACTGGGCCTGTCGTTCACCTCTTCCCCTGCAATACCATTCACCTTCAGCAGACAGTAAAGAAGGAAAAAGAGATGGGAGCAAGATAAATTATATATTTACTGTAGTGTGGCCTGCTATTCCCTATCTGGTGTTGACTCATAACTGCTTACCTTTCTTTCACCAGCACCTTTAATTAAGTTCCCTTAAGGGTCATCATGAGCATGGTAGTTTGGCTTTTTTGTTCTCCACTCCTTTAAAGTGAACTGACACACTAGCCAGATTTTCCAAAGCACACAATTCTCTTTCGAATCAGATTTTCCACCAGATGAAAGTGTGGAGGCAAAAAGAGGGTGAATGTGGTTTTTTTGTGTGTGTGTCTGTAAAGCTGAACAACCTTAAATTATGCTCATTCCCACTTTGACTATAAAGGAGCTGAGATTGCACCTCTCTTTTAAAGCTTGCTAGGTGAGAATTTTCCCCTGTGCTCCCACAGCTCCACTTACAAGTGTATGCTCAGTCTGGGCTCACAGTGATGTCAGCTGAAAGCTAGCCCATTGCTGTCCTGAACAGCAGATTTTCCCAAGGCTGGGGGAACTGGTCTCCTGGATTTTCTCCTTGGGCTGCTTGGTTGGAGGATCAGCATGGGTGCTGAAGGAATGGCAGGCACTGCAGTGTCATGGCCACAGTAACCTCTCCTCACAAGAAGAGCCCCACACAACCCTGTGCACTGTATTTCGCATGCCTCTGCAGTCACAGGGAGGGCATGTTGGTATCTTTACTCACAAGGAATGGATGTCCCGGGTTGCACTTCCAGGCCACAGAAGGCACATATGTAGTCTTTGCATTATAGAGTAGTTCCTAAAGAGTCTAATAGTGGATGTGAAGAAACTCCTGGACAGTAAGAAGTTTCATGCCTGGTCTTTACATCGATGCAGTAGATGTACAGAAAAACACCCTGCTGAAACGGAGTGCACAGAACTCCAGCTGCACAACTGCAAAAGTAAATCTGCCTCTGGTGAGAGTCTGCCTCAGTCTTCTCACACTTGGGGATTCTCCTGAAAATGAAAATGTATGTTTTCCATAGTTGTAACACATAGTTGTAACAGCAGAGGCTCCTTGACAAATATAGACCCCTTAGGACATTTCAGATGCTCTAAGGTATGTAAACTACCCCATACAGAGCCGGCAGAAAGGACTTTGGGATTCATGAGAGGCACACACCCTTCTAAATCCACAGCGGGAGGTCATAACATAAACTCCCTGGTTAGTCTGGATGAAGTGCTGAGTGGCATTATCTAGATGTTACATGTTAGGTTTACTTGGTTTATTTGGATTTGGGTTGGACTGGATGATCTTTAAGGTCTTTTCCAACCTTATCCTTACTGTGATACTGTGATAACATACACTACAGATGCTGAAATATTGTGAGAGGCCTGTGCTGAGAAATTCAGTGCTTCTCTGGTTGTTCATGGTAGCTGAAAACTGTAGGATCCAGCTGGGTGACGCAAGACAAGTAACGTTTTGTTTCACGTCTGTCTGTGGCAAAAACCTGTGGGAAAGGCACAGAAATGATTTGTAGTAACAGTGCCCAGGCAGACACTGGTTTATGGCTTTTACTTTTTGGTATATCTAACCTTGGCATTAAGGTGAAACTAAGGTAGCCCAGATGAGTATTACTAGAGTTTACATGTGAGTAATTGTAATTAGCTGCAGCAGTTGCTTTCCCTCAACATGTTACGCGGGGTGAAAATCCATGTCTACTGCACAGGGATGTTGTTTGATGGTGACCTGGCAGTGCTAGATTAACAGTTGGATTTGATCTTAAAGATCTCTTCCAACCAAGGTGATTCTGTGATTCTCTGATCAAATCTGTTTTAAGAACTTCTATGGTGGGGAAAGTCGTGATCTCAAGCAGGGAGGATGAAAGGTTACTGCAGTCACAGCACAATCCCCCTGAACTGTTGGGATGGGTCAAAGCATTATGTCTACCTCATTTACCTTTCTTGGTCCCTGTCTGCTTCTGAAAGTGATACTTCATGCAATCTAACAGCCTGACAAAGAAATCACAAAAACGTGGTAACTGGCTATAAATATAGGACACATGGAAATTTTGCTGACTTAGGAAACTAATAGTTCTTAGAGTTTTCAAGCTTTCTTCTGTTTACTAGAGCAAAGATTCCAAATTCTGAAGGTTTATTGGGTGTTAAACCAGCACAGTAGAAAGGAACAAACTAAAAAACCAAAAAGGGTGATACCGAGCTGGGAAATGTTTTGCTTGCTTTCTCTGCAAACCAGTTAGAAAGATTAGGCATAGAGCAGGCTGGTATAGACCTTGAGCTCAAAACTTTTGATCAACTTTCTCAATTACTACGACTATTCTTAATAGGTTTGGAAGGAAAGACAGTAATGTTAAGAGAAGAAAGAAGAATAATTAATGTAATCAAGCACAAACATATAGCCCCAAAGCCTAATCTGGCATTGATACAGCTTTTGTTCATATCTGCACCAAGAACTAGAAGTGGTTAAAATTACTTGTTCAGAAGTGATCAGAAATAGATATTATTTATCTAAACTGGTGTTGTGTGGTCTCTTGATCTCTTGTTTCTTGTTTACTCCACAGTCTACACTGACAGTGAAATCAATTCTCCACTCCAAACACCTTTTTTAAAGAAACAGATTTGTATTTTTATTCCACAAGTTGCGCCTCTATCCAGAGATTCTTCCAGTAATTTATTTACCTTTCATAGATGCAGAGAGAAATGCAGAGCTCAGTGGAAGAAGTAATATGGAGTTAACTGCCAGGCAATTCACAGGCAAGATCGTATGTGTCCACCCTTCCATGCTTCTCGTCAGAGTGTAGAATATAACAAGTTTGAAATTCTGCTTGCAGTTTCCCTGAGACTACACAGACTCCTAAGAAGATATTGTTCCTGATTATAAACACAATATTAGGAATTGATAGTTGTCAGCATTTACACTGCAATCAATCCCAAACTTTCTTGTAGTAAAAATAAGAAAATAAAGGAAAAATACAATTTTTTCCAACAACTTCTACAAAATGACAAGAGAGATGCAAGTGGCCTAATTAATGCCTGCTAATTACAACTGTTATCAGGGACAATACATGAAGAAGGCAAATACTTAGTTCTCTGCTTCCATGAGCTTGAGTCCTATCTTTTCACAGATCTCTCTGGCTTGGATTCTGGACACTAGGAAAATGTCCTGGTGAAAGCTTTATCTGACTTTACAAATTTATATGAAAAAAGTCAGTCTTGACCTTTAAGCAATTTCTCATGAAGCAAATAAATAAAATAACCCACTGTGTCATCTTAGCGTGGTCCCTCAGTAACTGTCAGACCAGATAGGAAAATAATTTTTTAGCAGTTTCGGGTGTAGGAGCTGTCCTAGACAGTCTCATGTATATCCTTAAGTAGAGCTCCATGACAGATACTGCTATACTATACCTAAGCAAGTAACTCCCATAGAAAGGTAACACACATCTTTTTCTGCTGCTAGTGAGCTCATCCCATGGGACATCAAGATTTATGACAGCCCTTGAACTTTTTATCTTGACTGGTAGTTTGCAGGTCCTTTAATTATGCACAAGTAGCAGACTTTTCTTTCCTGAAGTCTGCAAGTTGCAGAGCTGGCTAATGGAAGGTGTTAGTCTTAGCTTTTGTGAACCTTTTTGAAAGCAATTTCAAAGCAAGGTGAATAGCTCTGAAACATCAGTTGGGTATGCAGGTGTTACAACCAGTAGTCCATACCCTGAACTGTATCTTAATGCTTTTCTCTGGACAGGTCTTTCCTATATTCTAGGGCTGGTTTTACCCAGGCATGGAAGACTGCTGGTTTTCCTTACAGTTTTGCTGAAGGAATGGAATAAAGATTATTTCATGCATGGAAGATCCTGTATCCAAACCTTCGTAGGTAGAAGGAGACAGTCTTTGCATGTATTATGTTTTATGCAGAACACAGTAAAACATTGTGTCATTCACCACTAGAAATTTTTACAAATATACATTTCTGCCATGTTAATGTGTCTAGAATTTTAAAAGTCAGGAATCTCTGTCACACAATCTACCTTTCAATTTGTTAAGAAAGAGTAGCAAAAGCAGGGAGGACAGCAGAACTCATTTCTAAAAAATTTGTCAGGCAAATATAATCCACGTCTAATAAGCACTTTGAAGAGAATTATCTAGAAACTAACTGCATTCATCAAGAGAAATGGAAAGCAAAGGTACTAGTTTTCAAAGTAGCCAGATTTCTAGTTCTTGTCTGCATTTGCATTATGAATGTTTCACGTGTTGCTGCACTTAGAAACCTGAGAACTTTCTTTGATGTATGAAATAAAATGTCTTGTACAATTTCATATTCTAAACCTGAATTAATTAATTAAAGAAAATTAAGAGTCTGTCAGAAAGGAAGCTGTGCTAACCTGTAGAGTTTCCTGTCCCCCAAATGTTAGGCTTCTTCATTTGAAATGTGGTAAGTGAGTGAGATGCATTGCTACACTCTGTGATATGAGTTGATGGTGTCTCACAGAAGCCCACATTACTTTTCTTTACAATGGAATCACAGAGCAAGCACTGTGAATTACTGTATCTCAATTGAAAAAGTCTGGATCAGCCAGTTGGATTCTATCCCTTGTATCTAATCACAGCCTGGAAGGCATGACTTCTCTCCATAAACTCCATGAGTATTACTCAGGACACATAATCTGCAAAGACCTGTCTCCAGATCATAGAGTAATGAGGAAAAAGCAAAATAATGAAAGGCTTGTTTAATTTTTAAATGGAACAAATATCAAGAATATAAAATAATGACAGGAAAGATATACATAGGAATGTTTGAAACGAGTTTTCACAGTACAGGCAGACACTGGGAGGACAGGTTAGAATTGCATTCTAGAAAAGGGTTCTTATGTATGATTATCACACAACTGCATATAAACAGTTCCCAGTCAATGGGATAGACCCAGCTGTGCTTAATATGATCCCATGTGCAAGTAACTCAGCTTTTTGCATCTCTGACTCAGAACTTACCAATTTCAGGGTGAGGGGAGAGAGCAGAGAGTTGCTATGAATGCCAAAATAAACACTTGTAAAGCTTTAGGATGGCAGTTATGGCATAAGTGTGAGGTATTATATAATGGGATGAAATTAAGGACAGAGAAGTCTGATTATCAGGGGGAAAACCCAACAAAGTTATCTTTTAGACTGGGGAATAATGCTGTAAAGAAAGCAGTGGATGACTCATTGCTGGAGCCAATTAAATCTGGGCTGGATGTGGCATCAGCAAACCTAATGTAGGACACAATCTTCTAGTAAGGAAGATAAGGTACACATGCCCTGATTTCCATGATCTTATGCTTGAGTATATATCCAAACAAGATTATATGAACCCATATAAGCTTTACATCATTTGCTATGTGTTTAAGAACTCTCAGAACATTGTTGTGGTCTGTGCTCAATTGATGAATGCTTAATATACTAAAGTCCTGGAGATCATTAGCATTCCTAAGATTGTCTGGCATTCTTTGTTTATGCAGCATGGAAATTGGAAGTATTTCTCTCAGCCTTTATGAGACATTGGCAGTGTCAACTCTTATAATCATCATCCTAACAACTCTTTGACAAAAATATGCTGATTATTGAAATTGTACTGTTAATATGCATCAGTGCCAGAATATTATTAGAACATGGAGTGTGCACTCCATGGAGGACACAGACCATGTGGTGGATGTTGTGCAGATGCTTGATTCACCTCATTTCTCTAAATCACAGAATGTGAGGATCAATCTGATTTTGTGATCTTAGTTATTTTTCATGTCTGGGTTTCAACACAATTTTTTATTGTATCTGAAACAGCTTATTGCTCTACTCGATTGATAAAATTTTGGGATGACTTGCTATATTTTTAAAGGTTTGCAAAGAGAAGAGAATAACTTTTTGAAGAGGTCATTCATAAATCTATGCTCCATCTACATGCATCCCACCTAGATGAATTTTCTTGGTTAGGATCTCAATAATTTTGCTTTAAACCATGGAGGACAACAGGTATTTTTGGAGAATTATTTTGAATTTTGCCTCTTCACTGAACAAAAAAAGTACCTTATTTTGATGCTTGTAGATGAATCTAGAGGGAGTCCTACACTGTTCTACTGGGTGGACAAGATATGCGCTGCCTCTGTGCTACTGGGTGCTGCTGACACAACTTGTAAGGACACTCAGTTGAAAGGTTTGGCTTCACTAGGGTTTTACTCTGCCAACCTTGTGCAAAAACAAGTTAATGGCTTCCCATGGTTGTACAAAATTCATACTACTGCAGCTTCACCATTCTGGCCACAAGGTGAAATAACAACAGGACTGGAGGTGACAGGAGTCAGTAAATGTTTGCTCTGTCAACCAAAACAGCTTTAAGTGGCCCTCTGTGTAGACAATACTGGCTTCATGACTGAAGCTTGATTGGTTTCTGATCTACATGGTAGTGTAAACATTTTGACTTCAGACTGACATGTGTTGTTCCTTTTGCTTAGAGGAGTCAAAACGCTAGCTAGTGCATTCTACATTTACAACACTTTGGTTTCAAAACCTCAGAAACATATAACTACCTGATATACCTGTGTGCACCTTGAGCTAGATGGTGTCCACTTACCTGCATTTGGGAAAGCAATCTCTGATGCAGGACCTGGCAGATGTGCACTGTGCTTAAGGAACAAATGCAACCACTACGCTTGTGTGGCACTAGCATGTATTCACCATCTTCTGTTCAGCTCTAGAGTATTGGAGTCTATGTTAGTAACTCTCAGTGCACACAAAATGATCTGATGTTCAGTTACAGTTGAGCAACTATATGGAATCATAGAATCATCAAGGTTGGAAAAGTCATTCAAGATCATCAGGTTCAAGCCTCTGCCTTACAATTCCTGACCATTAAACCATCTCCCAAAACACCATGTCTACTTGTTTTTTTAACACCCTCAAAGATGGTGCCTCCACCACTTCCCTGGGCAGGCTGTTCCAACACTTCACCACTCTTTCTCTGAAGGAATGTTTCCTAATATCCAATCTGAGCCTCCCCTGGCACATCTCAATGCCATTTTCTCTTATCCTATCCCTAGTCACTACAACTTCGCTTCAGGTAGTTCTAGAGACTAATTAAGTGTCCTCTCAGCCTCCTCTTCTCTAGGCTGAACAGCCCCAGCTCCCACAGCTTGTCCTCATAAGACCTATTCTCCAGATGCCTAATCAGCCTAGTTGCCCTTCTCTGCACCTTCTCCAGCACTTTAATGTCCTTCCCCATACTGTGGTTCCCAGAACTGCACACAGTACTCAAGGTACATCCTCACCAGTCCTGAGTATAGCGGCAGGATCATCAGCTTGGTCCTGCCAGCCACACTATTTCTGATGCAGTCCAGGATGCCATTTGCCTTCTAGTCCACCTGGGCACACTGCTGGCTCATATTCAGCCAGTTGTCGATCAACACCCCTACATCCTTCCCTGCTGTGCAACTTTCCAGCCAGTCCTCCCCAAGTTCATAGTGCTACTGGGGGGCAAAGTGCTGAACCCAACATTTGGTCTTACTGAAATCATGTAATTTGCCTCAATCTATCGATCCAGCCTGTCCTGATCTCTCTGCAGAGTCTCCCTAACCTCAAGCAGATCAATACTCACACCCAACTTAGTGTCATCTGCAAACTTGGCTGAGGGTGCACTCTATCCCCTCATCCAAATCATCAGTGAAGATGTTAAACAGGACTGGTGTTAGCACTGAGCCCTGGGGGACACCACTTGTGACTGGCCACCAACTGGATTTAACTTGATTCAATACAACTCTCCAAACTCCTGGGATGGTATATTTACTACACTCTTTCTAAAAATTTCCACTTCTTCAAAAAAAGCCTTCTTGCAGTATCTGTCACCACATAGCTTGTTTCAACTGCACACACCAGCACACTTGGGCTCAGTTTGTTGTAATTTCTGTGTTTGAAAACTGCTGTAGCTCCTTAGATTATTCTTGTGGAGTTGAACCTTATGGAGAGGTGATTACCAGTGATTACAAAGTCATGTTGAACCCCCATACCCAGTATGGATTCCTCGGGTACACTGTAGCCAGATCAGGGTCACTGACCAGCCAGTGTTCTGCATGTGGACTGCCAGCCTGTAGCAGCCAGTCAGACATGACAATACTGTTGTTGATGAATGTTTGCTATAGTTATCTCACAGTGATGTGGTCACATTAAGTTGAACAAACAAAGTAGAGGCTAATTGACTCCTCAGTAAACATTCAGCTAAACAGAATTAAATGGAGAAAAAACCTCTGAAATCATTTAATCATAGGATCATGGAATCACTCAGATTGGAAAAGACCCTTGGGATCATCAAGTTTCAACCATTAAACCTGCTCTACCAAGTTCACCCCTAAACCATATCCCCCAACATTACATCTAAATGACCTTTAAACACATCCAGGGATGGTGACTCAATCACCTCCCTGAGTGGTCTATTCTAATTAGATATTTTTTCCTAATGTCCAGTCTAAATCTCCCCTGCTACAGCTTGAAGACATTTCCTCTTGTTCTGTCACTAATTACCTATGAGAAGAAATCATCATCAAGCTCTCTACAAAGTATTTTTGGGTAGTTGCAGAGAGTGATGAGGTCTACCCTCAGCCTCCTGTTCTTTAAACTAAAGAGCCCAAGCTCCTTCAATTGCTCTTCATAAGGTTTATTCTCCAGGCCCTTCACTAGCTTCATTGCCTTCTTCTGCACTCACTCTAGCACCTTGATATCCTGCTGATCCCGCTATTTCTAATACAAACCAGAGTGCCACTGGCTTTCTTGGCCACCTGGTCACACTACTGACCCATATTCAGATGCCTGTCAGTTAGAAGCCCCACTCCCTTTCTCGTGCTGATCAACACTCCCACCTAATTTGGTGTTACCTACAAATGTACTGATGATGCATTCTCTGTCCTTATCAAGATCATCGATAAAGATGTGAAGCAGAAATGGTCCCAAAACCAGGCCTGAGGGACAACACTTGTGACCTGCTCCACTGACCTCCACTCTTTGGGCCTGTCTGTCCAGACAGTGCTTTGTCCAGCAGATTGTCTGCTCATCCAAGCTATGAGCAGCCAGTTTTTACAGGAGAATTCTGTGGAGGAGAGTGTCAAAGGCTTTTTGAAAATCTGGGTAGACAATACCCCCAGCCTATCCTTTGTACAATAGTTGAGTCACATTGTCATAGAAGGAGATCAGTTTTGACAGGCAGGACCTGCCTTTGTTAACCCATGTTGTCCTCTATAAGTCATGTTGTGACACTCAAGATGATTTAACGTAATTTAATAGGAAGCTCCTGATACATTTTGTTAATTGTCATTTTACAGGGTCCAGGAAGTACGAAATGAGAGACTGGAAAGTTTTCAGAACAATGTTAGAAAGATCAATCCAAGAGTTAGGAGGGTATTTTTCTCTCCAAGTGGTATCCCATACCACTTTGAATGGGATTTCTTAACATTTGTTAATTTACAAGCTGAAATAAAAAAATACATGAGCAAGACTGCAGAAAAACACACCTTGCACAATGCCCTTAGCACTCAAAGCATTCACACGTCTCCATTTCTAAACCATCTGATCTAAAAGCCAAGTCTCACACAAATGAGCCCATTTATGGTAGTTTTCAGTTGATAGTATTTCAGAGGAAAAAAGACTACATAAATCAGAGCTTCATTCAAGGTAAGTCCTGTTTTCATCTTTAGCTCTATGCAGAGGTGGCAGTTTGGCTGTTTGAATATAGAAGTTTTTAGGCAGTATTTCTGAAAGTGTTTTGTGATGGCACTACAGTTGCCATTGTTACTAAACATACCTTCACGGACCTTCTCCATCCTCAATTAAAAAAATATTTCTGTAATTTAGGCTCAACTTTGTTAGAATAAATGTTACAGTTCAGAATTTCAGAATGAAAACTTCCACCAGGAAAGCACCTGAGTTTAAAAGTCTCCAATTTGAAAGTATCAGCTGCTGCTTCAACTCGTGTGTTACAAACAACACTAGGTTTTGCAAGCAGCTGTGTTAGCAGCAAACATCTTTCAGTGATATTTGCTCTGAGAGAACTCAGCTTCTTCTTCAATTAGGTCTGCAGTGATCACATACCTGTCAAAACATTTACAGAGTTGTTACTTTAAAGGTGACTGCATCAGTATCAGGCAACTTCTGGTTATTGCTACCACACTAGTTCCTTCTTGTCCACTAGTTGAAAGACACCTGTAGCCCTATTGAAAACTCAGATGCTTCTTCTTCCTGGAGAGCAGAACACAATTATATGATGCAGATGACCTTCTTCTTGGCACTTGCCCAAACACAGTGGACCAAAGACTTCTATGAGCCTCTTTGTTGTAGAATGAGCCAAGGAACAATGTTATCTTCTCTCAAAACCACTATTGGTAATCCTTTGTGTATAATGTGACTCCTTACAACAGTGTTCTTAAATTGTTCTCTTTTCTTCACCGTTTTGTCCCAGGACCATGTTCTACCTTAGTACCTCTTTTTTTCTCAATTCCAGACATATTAATACATGAACCAGCTAGCCTCTCCTCCTGCTATCTGTACACCTTCTCCAGCCCTTCTTTTTGGTTTCCCACAACTCATAGTCAATACAGTGAGCAGCTGACAAAATCCTTTCCCATTGCTGTGACCTCACTCTCTTGTCCCGTGAACCTCTTCATTTGCCAGTCATTGTTCAATATCTGTCTCAACCTTCTCCTTGCTTGGGGATTCTTTCATTATGACATTACCTGAAAGTACCTCTTATTCACTCCTTACAAAGACCATCCCCTGCCAATCCTGTATTTTCGCATAGTTAGCCACCAGATTTTTAAAAAGGAAAGTATCTTCTGGACAACCTAACCCCATTTTGTTTCTTTTATCTTTTTTTTTTGTTTTCTTAAATGTTGCCATCCGGGTGCTACATGTTCCAATGCACTACCCTATAACTGGTCAACTACTGACCAGGACCAATCACTACACGTATACACCAATATGGTGAGCAGTAAGATGGTGTTTATTGCTGCATGACATCTGCTTATATACCTACTCTACTTCGTCTACGCCTCTTAGCTAAGTGTCATTCAGAGCAGGTGAGGTCCTGTCGCATCACATCCCGTATCTTCGAGATCGCCTACTACAACATTTAAAGTTTAAAGCTCTTTCTGGGAAAGATGTACAGTCAGAGTCTACATTACATATGCCAAGTGTTTTATGTCATTATTATACAGGAGAAGCATTTATAATTTGTGGAGAATACATTTGCAATTGTGTTGGTACAGTTTAATCCTTTCTTAGGGGTCAGTACAATTAACATCACCTCTGGAAAATTTCACAATGATTATTTACATTGTTTTAATCAGAGAAATAACCTCGTTTCTTTGAATCTTAATTTAAAAATGTTACCAACTATAAAATGTTCTCTGCGTGTTGGTTTGGAACACCTTCTGATGGTTCAGTATCAAGTAAAATTAAATCATTTACTTATGCTAATAATGCAAGAGTACAAATAACTCAAGTGATGTTATGTTTGTGACTTTTAGGTGTTTCAGCCCTGAAAATATCCACTATAAAACTTGAGCGCTGCTGCTCTGACTACTGTTGAATGCCCTTAACACAACTTTTGATTGATACCGTTTACACCAGCAGTGAGCAGTGACTTCTGCTTTTTCTTTTCCTGCTATTGTTTTTACATCCTCACACCCAGCATGTATGTCTCATCCATTTAATGGTTTGTATATGTCATTCATACCTATATGTTATTATATATAAGTCACTCCCATATTTATGGAAGTCAGTAAAACATGTTGTCACACTGGTGTCTCAGGAATGAACTACATTTTGATGAGTTTGTTAAGCTTTGCTTCATAGAGAAAAAATGATACTCTTATCAGACATCCTCAGCAGGTAAAGGTGATGGTGAATAGATTTGAATGGTTAAAATGCCTTCAACTAAGCTGGGGATGTTATCAGGTTATGTTAAGAAACAGAGTAACCTCATCTCTTGGTGCTAATGTTACTGCCACTCTGTGGGTGAATAAGAAGTACTTAAGTCTCTACGTTCCTCCAAGAATTCCACCATTTTATGAGCACACAGATGCAAGTACCAGGGCTTTTACATTACATCTGTTTATGTAAACAGATTAGGAAACTGGATGAACAGGCTGTCATCTTAGGCTCTTCTGTTGAGGAAAATTAATTTCAAGTTAGGTGATTTACAGATTTTTAAACTGGTTTGGAACCATCTATTAATTTTACAAAGTACTTCAGCTGACAGCTCAAATAGAATCTTCCAGTTAGACTCACACTATAAATGCGAGTTATTTTAGCTGATTGCTGGAATCAGTGAAAGACAACAGCCAGGTTAATCAGAGCATATAGGCAGAGTAAGGGTAAATATTGTGCTAAATTTAGCAATGCATTCTGCTAGATTGCATGAACAGCAGTAGGTGTAACTGCTGTGTATTAGGATAAACCATCGCAACGAATTTACAGGACTCCCAAGGGCAACTGATTCAGCTGATGCTGCTGTGGCTAAATGCCAGTTTTTCTATTACCAAGTAACAGTGGTTTTCTGCTTTTCTTAATCAGTAACCACAAAATAATAGTTAAGAAATAAACACAGACACTACATAAAAAAGCATGTTTGTCAAAACTGGGTGAAGAGGGAGAAGACTAGCTGAACACCATTGGTATGATTTTTCATATCTGAGACACACAACTCTCATTCTGTAAAGACTGTTACACACAGAGTAGGATCGAACAATGAAAAAATATAAACATTTCACTCAGACATGCAAGACTGAAAACTAGGAGGTCTATATGCTTACATAGAAATGCACTCATAAATGCCCTTGGAATAATATTTCTGGCTTATGAATCAACATACTGGAAAATTAACATTGGTCTGAATTAATGCATTTTATACTATTTCTGCTATGACCTTGATTGACCAAGGAGCTCACTGACAAACTGATTCGATATGCAACCTGATGTACAGAGAAATAAAAATTCCTTCTGCCACCAATTCTGGTCGAAAGAAAAGAAATATCTTTTCCAGATTGTGCAAATGCTAAGTTGACATGAAGGGAAGCCATTCTATAATAAACTCTAGTGGATAGCCTTCTGGAAGGACTGACATGAGATCTGTGATAACTTCAAGTTCCACTCAGGCTAAGGTATCAAGGGCTCTAGAGGGACAGTACACACTTTTGTTGCAGCCTTCACTTCAAATGCAGAGGCTTTATGCCCCTCAGAAGTGTCCGCAAGAAAAAGCTTTTTTTGAAGACTGTGAGGTGAGTCTCAAAAGTCTGCTGTTACTCTTTTTACAATATTGACTTTAAATGAACTGAACTATATTTTCAATTCTTCCATTTCCAGGTAGAAGTAGTAAATGTTCTCTTCCACTAATCCATTAAATTTATGCTGCCATTACCCCTTCTTTCTTTTCTTTCTAGGTTTACAGTTCACTTAGCTCTCTCTGTCTACTGACTTGGGATTTCACAACCAAAGCAGACAGAATTCAGCATTTTAATCAGAATTGAGAGTCTACTTTTATGTATTGAGCTCCTTTTCTGTGTGTCCATGTGAAAAATCATAGGCATGGGTAATTTTTATTTAACTTGTGGAATGTTAGTTCACGACATTGAATGTCATTCAACCTGGCACTCGAAGCCCTGAATGCCAATTACTTTGAATAAATTGAATAACAATTTCAGATTGGAAAATAAAATAACTACAAAAAATTGTAGCTGAAATTAATCCTCTGGAGACATTGGTCAAAGGTGTGTAATCTGGTTGGTAAATGCTTTTTTTAGAGAACATTTTTATGACTGTCTTCTCATAACCTCTATTTAAAGCAAACAAACAAATAAACAAAGTCTGGGAATCCATATTTCAAGGCTTATTTTTGTTTTGTTCAGTAATCAACTGTCACTGAAAACACAAGAAGATGAGAGTTGCGATTCATGGGAGTGCACACATCTTGGAGTGAAAAATCAAGTGCCAGTCCTCTATCTACCATTCACCCATCCTTCATTCAGACGTTTGGGAACAGTTTTCTCCTGCTGTTTCCCATGGCATTCATTCTGCTCCTAGCACAGCAACTTTCTGCATGGCTTCCACCCTTAAAGCCAAGGATCTTGCATGGCTGCATTGTGCAAGGGTGGATTTTGCCCATTTAGACAGTAAGGCTTCTCAGAAAATATCTACACACAGTGTCAATGTCCTCTGCATGTGAATCAGCACAAGGAATTCCTTATATAGGTTTAAAGCTGTGCTGTATAAAGAATCATTACTTGTTTTGTACATTTATGCAGATCTAAAGTGGCTCCTCCAGTTTTGCTGAATCTTAGAATAAACAGAAAATGTCATTTCCAAATGATTGTATCCTACAAAACCACGAGTAGTGAGAATACAACGAAGAACAGGCCAGAGTATTGGCCTTTACTGTTTTGATTAATGCCATGGTCTATGTGGTGATGTTAGTTCAGAAGCTGGACTTGATCTCAGAGGTTTTTTCCAGCCTCAAGAACTCTTTTGGTTCTGTGATTACTGCAAAGAATAGCATTTGAGTCATTATTCTGCTTCTAGTGGTCTCTATTTCTTGAAGAGATGACTGTCTGACAGATGTTCTTTATGTATTGTTAAAGTAACTACAGGCTTATTGGAATGTGACACTGTGCATTTGCTGTTTCTTTGTATGGAATCAAATGAAATTACAGTGCATTAATTGACAGGGCACTTTGTTAGCTGAGGAAATCTGCAGTGTGAGTCATTTAATGTATTGCAAATGTTAGAGATGCTGTTTTAATATGGGAATAGAACCTGTGAGAATGCAACTGTCGTAAGGAGATAGGCCTGATTTCTAGCACTCTTTCTTATTAGACATGTATTTTAGCTTTGTTTTGAGATGAAACATGAAATGTAAAACTCACTTGAGACCACACACACACACACACACACACACACACACACATATATATATATATACACTTTAAAACACTTAGCATCGCTTAGTCTAGGAATTAACTTACTCTCAGTATAAGTCAGCAGAAATTATTTCAAAACTCAAACACTGAGTTTTGAAACAAGTGTAAACACTACACAGGTCACAAAAGTTACAAACACCTGAGGATATACTTCATGCTTTATTACTATCTATGTAAGTAATAAATTTTTGTCAGTGAAATGTAAGATAAGTAAGGAAAAATTGCAGAAACATGAATAGTAACAGTAACTGGTTATCCAAAATAGATGCACTATAGTTCTAAGGCATCTTGTTAGTTAGTGACAGGCCAATTAATTAATGACCAAGATTTAAACCAGGTGCACATGATTTCTTTAAGCTGTGGTTTATACCGGGGTGTAATGAGTACTAAATGAAAAAATACTGTATACTTACTCTAGAATTTAACTGGGTGCCACATATGCATTTGGGGCCCTATCCTTTAAGCAGCTTAGTGTTTCCTGTGAGGCAATCATCAGCTATGAGGGATATTGTACCCCTTCTTGAAGGTCTGATTGAGTGCTGAGGGCACTCAGCCTTTGATCTTTTTTTGTTCACAGAGCACCCGAGGTGCAAAGTGCTATAAATGCTTACTAGACTCAATTGTGTACTATTACTTATGCACAGAATTTGGATTTTTATGGTTTAGATTTCTCATAAAACTGTTTGGCACTAACAGTGCTTTCCACCTGACATATTGTCTTACCCTCTGGATTCTCATAACAGTTGTCAAGCAATCGAAAGACCTTTGTATTTCCAAATGCCTGATTTCAGAAGTGGCCACTGGCTCTCCTATGCTCATTTGAAGAAAGTCGGTATGTTGCGGAATCACTAGAAAGACTGTCATCTTCCAGTCCCAGTTACTAGAAAAACAAAATCTATGATCAAGCAGAGACTCCTTTCCTTTGGAGAGTCTACATTTTGCAGTCAGAGGAACTGGGAGATATTCCTACAGTTCTCATGTCTTTTCATCTTTCCCAGTCATTATTATTACTCTGGTGATGTTAAATGATAGGCTGGACTTGATGATCTTAGACATCTTTTCCAGCCTTAATAATACTGTGATTCTGTGATTATTGTAGCTCAGTTCTTATTCTGCAGCCTGAGCTCCAGTAGAAGTTGTCTGGGACACTGAATGTTAAATGTTTAGTGATTTAAGGGAAAGTCCGTTACTTCCTTGGTGTTCTGCAGGTGAAGCATCCTGACAGAGAAGTGTCCATATAAATGAGAAATAGCAAATGATCTGATCACTTTGGTAACAGGAACAGAAGAATTATATGGATCCTTTTTACTTACAAGTAGTTCCAGGGTATGTTTAGTAACTACCACCTGAGATTTCTTCTCACTTGATCACTAGGGAAAAAGAAGAAAGACTAATATGTAGTCCTGCCCCATTGGGACAGCTGTTCTCCTGCCTGTAACAGCTGCATCAGCTTTTGAGGCAGGAAACAGAGGCCATTTCTTTGAATCCTGAGCCACATGCCTGCAAAATTTCTCTCTATACTGCAACTACCACTAATTTATCTCCTTTGCTCATAGTGCCTTCAGGCGTTGGGGCTGCTGAAAACATGACTTCACAGTTGGAGCTACATCCTTCAAGACTTCACCCTGAAAACTTACACAAGGTTGTAGGTCAAGTCAGTCTCCTTGTAAACATGGAAATAAAGGATAGTCATCCTCTGCACAAAATGGAATGTGCTTAAATTTTGAGTTAGTGATAGAAACAGAAATGTCTGTGATTTCTGTAAAGGCAATGGCCAAAGGAAAGCCTCTATAGTAAGGTCTGTCTTTCCTGAATTTGGAACTAACTCTTCTGTTTAGTTCTAGGGTGTGTATGCTATTCAAGGAAAAGCATCTTTCTTGGTTCAAGTGTGATAGCTCAGACCCAGAAGATGGTTCATGAGTCATGCAGATGATGCTTGAATCAAAATGGATCACTCCCTCTCAAGTGCTGCAAACATCTGCATATCTCTCTAGATAGGTCAATGGTGTCCTGGCTTATATCCACGGTAGTGTTGCCAGCAGAAGTAGAGTGGTTACTGTTCCCCTGTACTTGGCAATGGTGAGGCCACTGTTTGGACAGTATGTTCAGTTTTTGGCATCTTAGTACAAGAAAGACAGTGAGGTGCTGGAGCAGGTCCAAAGGAGGGCAACAGGGCTGGTGAAGGGTCTGGACAACAAGCTTTATGAGGAACACCTGAAGGAGCTGGGGCTGCTTAATATGAAGAAAAGGAGGATAAGAGGAGATCTTACCAATGTCTACAGCTACGTGAAAGATAGAGAGGTGGAGGTTGCTCTTTTCTCAGAAGTAGCAAGTTATAAGACAAGAGGAAATAGCCTCAAATTGCACCAGGGGAAGTATAAGTTATACATTATGGATAACTTCTTCACTGAAAGGGTCATCAGGCATAGGCTTAGGGAGGTAGTTGAATCACCATCCCTGCACATATCATAGAATCACAGTTACTGTGGCTGGAAAAGACCTCATCATCAAGTCCAGCCTGTGACCTAACATCACCACACTGGCTAGACCATGGCACTAAGTTCCACCTTCAGGGATGTGACTCCACTCCCCCACCCCAGACAGTCCATTCTAATGTCTGATCACCTTCTCTGTGAGGAAGTGCTTCATAATATCCAACCTAAACCTCTCCTGGTGCAGTTTCAGGCCATGATCTCTCATCCTGTTGTGTAGATGTGGAGCTTAGGGACATGGTTTGTCAGTGGGTTAATGATTGGGCTAGATGCTCTTAAAGATCTTTTCTGACCTGAATGATCCTATGGTTCTATGATATATTAGACATTTTCTTCTATGTTATATGACTGGTGTCTTCAGTTAATGAAGGTCAAAGCCTTACGTATGAACATGGATAATGGTGAAGAGTTTCAAGACTTTGCTTTCATGTAAGGAACTTATAGTGTGGAAACTCATGATCTGTCATCTCAGAGACACAGCTGTAATAGCAAGTATCACTTCTACTCATGCTGGTCATGGCATTGATTATACTAATGCATTTAGTCAATAAGTTCCACCACACTAATATTTGTAGAAAACTGTGAAAGGGCAAACCAAAACTACATGGTCTGCTGATTTCCAAAAATCTGCTGTAAAGGACTGAGGTCCATAAAATGCACAAATCAAACCATCTCTGTGATGTGCTGTTCCTGAGCCTGCTCAGCACTCACAATGGTCTGTAACACAGTTGGGCTCACTGTAGATTAGAATGAGGCAATGTGTTGCCGGTTTGAAGAGTGTTAACAATTTTAAAAGTGCCAATCAAAGCAAAAAGATGAAACATTGCACAGCTATTAAGAATATTATTCATTGCTTTTAAATGATTGCCAATTTAGATACTTCTCTTGTTAAATCATTCTTCTTAGATATTGTACTGCATGCCCGTTTTCTGGAACAAGATAGTCCACAAGCATAGCTCGTTAATGAAGACACAACCTGGTAGGTAATTTTTACAATGAAAATGGGTATTTTGAGGACTAGACTGACTTTTGCTACGTGTCCAATTCTCAGTTCAGTAACAGATTTTTATGCAAACGCATTTTCATGCTAAATTATAAGAGTACCTGAAGAGATTAAAAGGAAGGCAAAGTTGAACATTTCAGTGACTGTATTGAACAGAACAGCCCTAAAATGTTCTGTTTATTAACGCAGTGGAGAAAGGTTTGTGTAAGGTTAATGTTAGAATCACTTAGGATGGTAACTCCTTCTGCAAAGCATCTGCATAAATTAGAAAAAGCTGCCAGATTTCCATCTGTTAGCAATACAACTTCAGCCACAAAACAACTGTTGTAGCAACCACACTGAGTTAGTCTTTCAGATAAAACCTGTTAAAAGCTACTGCCCTCCAGCTTCCACCCACTGCAGTTAACAGCATTAAATAGCACTCTAAATGGTATTTATTTTCTTAGGCATTCCTCACTTGTGCAGCTGCTGGCACCCTGTCCTTTGATTTAAAATAACCTCCGCAGGATAAGAGTTTACAGTCTCTGAAGAACTTCAGTTCTTGTCTGAAAGAAACATCCAACCTGAACTTTGTCAGGCTGGATTCTTTATGCTTGTCTCTCACGTATTTTGCATGGTCTCATGTCTGGGAACTATGATGGTTCGGATTATTTCTTCCAGATGACGGTCAACCACAAAAACATCACTGGGGATGTTCTGGATAACTACTCTAGGTTTAAAGGTGGTGGGAATCACCTTCAGAGCCTTTCTCCCCTCCCCGTCCAAGCTCCTCCTGCAGTTTTCAATGAACTTGGGTGGCACAGCAAGTTCAGACTGGTTTCAGCTCATCCATGAAATCTGTGCTGACAACAATTAGAAAACAACTGTTAGAAAACTCATTTGTAGAAGGTCCCTCTTTCAACAGTCGGTTTTTGCTCAGGCATTTCAGCATCACAGAGTAATGCATATACTACTTACTAACCTTTGCAGGAGTAGGTTTCATGATTTGAAAGCCCTCACTGAGATGTGGACATACAAATGAATAGTTTCTTGTAATGGTGGAACTATTCTTATTCTGTTTTGATACTGTTGTCATGTGGATTGGGCTACTATCAGGGACAGTCTGACGGTGGGAATGAGGGTGCTGGAATCCTTCCCCCATGCTACTGGATGTTTCTCCATCTGCCAAGGAAGTACCTTGTTTCTTTTGCAGTTACATCTAGCAGTGGTTATACCTGGGCACATGCACTGCACACTCACGGGCTACACAGCTAGGATTGAAGAGACTAAAAATGACCTGAAGACATCTGTAGCTAGTGATTTAAAAGCAGAGGAAAACACCTTGTTGGAGGCTGGAATACACAAGAAACTCTTACCAAGTGTAATACAATCTTGCTGTTTTCCCTCTGGATTTTTAAGAAGGGCTGTTACAAAGGACCACTGCACGAACAATGTGATATACAAAATCAACGTGTAAAGCAGAGATCTTTTTATTTATCAGTGTTGGCAGAATTTCCATGAATGTCTCATTTACCTTTATCCATAAACTTTAGATTTAATCCTCTACATCGTTATGGGAGGAGAAAATGGCCACAGAAGTTCCTTCCTCTACACTTTTTGATCTGTTATACACTGAAGTGTAAGTATTCATAAGTTTTTACCATGATCACATAGGAGTCAAAGGGCATTACTCATCCAAATATCAGATGCCATCTACTTTTAATTAAATGACCTTTTCTATAGGATAAAGAGAAAAAGCTCACAGCATCTTATGGTTAGGTCACCTGAAACAGATGAGAAACAGGGTTGCTGATTTTCTTCAGCAAAGGATACAATCATGGTTCTCCTGTCTGCTGGAGACTATTGCAAGGAGGGCTGTGCAGTAGCTCTTGATGAATTTAATTTCTTCAGCTTATCTGACAAATACTTGGTATCTGAGCACCATATAGAATGTTTTGTTTGGCTCAGCATACATCGTTTTAGGTTCCCATTTGGATGGCAAACCAAAGACTTCTGATTTTGTGTTAGTGCAGATGAACTTCCTCATCTATCCCTGCCCTTTTTGTGTTGGCAGCTGCTTGGAAGAAAAACAATTCACATTGTGTTGTTCAGTTCAAGGCAGGCAGCGGACTCCTGGGAAGAAATGAGGTAGAGGACGTGGTTAGCGACACTGTTGTGCTCTGTGGGTTCTCAAAATTGCATATGGGTGAGCAATGTGCTGGTGGTAGAATAGTGCCAGGCAGAGGTATGAGAAGAAAACTCCCTGCAAACTCAGTGGAGAAGCAAGGCAAGATTTTATTTATGAGGCACAACATATCAATTCAATGAAAAGAGATGATATGGGTTAACAGTAGGGTGCTAGAGCACAGCAACAGCAACATCCTGGGTTCAAAAACTACATCACTGCCCTCTGGCTGGCTCAGGTGTGCTGAAAGCTAGTCAATAATGACACAGCATCTTCAAAGCATTTACAGTGTTGGCCAATTAAAATTCCTTCCCTAGCACTTTTATTCATGTTTGTTAAGGGTTACATCAGGCTTTTAACTTCAAGTGAAAAGATGTGGGAGGCTCTTTAGAGTATTGCTCCTTCTAGCACATCCCTCTTATGTGGGAGGCATGATGATAATCAGCTACAGCTCTTTCCAGGACACAGATAGGGGAGGGGGCAGGGAAGGTGATGCTGCAGCCATGCAGCCCCCATCTCAGCTTGCCTTTTCCATGGGCTGACAATTGCACCCTTATCTGCCTGCACTCAGAATACCCCTGGTATCAAGCAGTGTGTGAGGGTGGAAGGACTAGTAGGCGGAACATCAAGTTGAAGGAGTCAGGAGCAGACTGAACTAATTTCTCTGCCTCTCCATACTCAGTTACCTGGGGTTGCCTGGCCCAGAGGAAGGGCATGCACTAGCAAAACACATGGCAGCTGGGGAGAGCTTCGCCTGCATGGCTGGAGGCTTCCTCAAAGGCTCCTACAGTGGAAACTCTTGTGATCTACTGCTCCAAACTTAGCCACAACCGTGTCTCGTGGTATTAAAAATAATCTCCAGAGTTTCCTCAAGGCAATTGCAACCAGAAGTAGCAGCAAGGTTTGGCCTGCTTAAGGCAATTGCACTATCTACTGATACAGTAACAGTTAATGTCACCACTCTCTAACAACATTAGCCTGATCTGTAAACAGATAAAACAGAGGCTGCTGGTGATGTAACTTTGTTGATCATAAGATTAGAAATCCTGCTGGTCTGTCTTTGAACCCTTTAAAGAAAATCAGAGAGATTAAGTAGAGAATTTCCAGTGATTTTATAATTAGTGTGTAATATGTTTACTTAGTCCTGATTAAACAAGATAACTTGGTAAAAAAATATTGCATGCTTTCACCAGCTCTGGAAGGGATAATCAGACTAGGGAAGCTTTCCAGCATGCTTTGGTTACAGAGCAAATGTGACTATGAGCACAGCAGCCAGCTGAAAAACACTCATGGTCCTGAAACAGAAATCATCTGCTGTTGTGTGCAGGCCCTGAATTCTCCCTGCAGTGCAACAGGAGTCACGCAAGAGGCTCTTAGTCTTTGTGCGGAGTCATTAACAGCAGACGTGACTTCACTGGGTGTATGGAAGGGGGTGGATTCCCTTGGGTTAGGATCCAAAACACACCAGGTAGTCACTTTCTACTTAAAAAAAGACTTCTACACTAAGAAAAAAACGCTCAAACACAAGAGACAGAATATAATTATTTACATCAAACTCATATGTATTTTCCTGCTGTTTTTTGTCTTCTTGCTGGAGGGGTGTATGTTACAAAGCCAAGACCTGAAGGCCTTATTCGGTCTGAACTCCCAAAGAATGTTTAAGCAGGGACCTTGTGGTTCATAAGTAGCTTTTTCTTCCTGGTAGCTCATTTTCCAGAGAGGTCCATGTCATGAGAATGTAATTTATTATTTGGGATTGCAAACTCACAACACAAAGTGAAGGCTATATTATTTTCAGTAGAAATTCACAAGATTTTACTAGAAAATCCAATCTATGGTATTTGAAGATTTTTGGGACATTTAATTCCTTTCTTTCTTTTTTACTTTGTTTTTGAGAATACAGCCTTGCTGTCAGAAAAATACATTTAGATAAAGACACCATTCTAAAGCAGATTGTCAAGCAGCCTCTTTGCCAGGACAGTTCAGTGTCAAAGAAAACACAGCTGCTGGTATCTCTCATCAGTAAATGCCAGACCCTTCACACTGCCTTAATGCTTTGGCAGTGGTGTGTACATCCATCTCTAAGCAGGAGGCTGGTTTTTATGTACTCACTCAGAGGCTGCAAGGATGGCAGCTGTGGTTTGTATTCAGCATTTCACTAAGGGCACTATAGAACTCACAGATTTTGCCCCCAGTGAGCTAGCTCAAGTATATTGGAGGCCAAGTCTGTGACCATAAAAGCATCAAGGTTCCAGAAACCATGAAAATATAGTTGTGAGAGAGATGTTTTCCTTGTGTGTTTGCTCTTGAACAAAGGTTCTACTCCACATAGGCTGCATTCTCTTAACTTGGTATGTTGTCCTGTGCTTCTTTGCCACACTGCATCTAAGCACAAGGGCTCAAAAAGAAATGAAAGATCAGTGTCACCCTGAATCTGGCGGCTTTATGCAGACTGGAACGGAGTATCATGACTCTTTGTACTGTACCGATTCTATTTGCTCCAGAAAAAGGAGATCTTGTGACCTGGATGGAGGGATCTCATTTAGATTACAAAAGGAAAACATTCCTTTGATCAGTACAAGGGCTGTTCTCTGGATCTGTGGGTACAAACTATGCCTGGCTAAAGAGGATCAAGTAAAGATGCTCCTTGAGAAGGATTTTACATGGGTCCTGTTTATGGTGAGAGCAGTATCTACTAAGTGCTCTGCTTGTTACAAGATAGCTCTCAGGAGACCTGGGTTGAAGACTCCTTTAGTTAGTTTGCTGCAAGCCTTGAGCACAGACAGGAGAGACTGGGTTTGGTGATAGTATTAGTCCTCACTAGCATCCTTTATATGATGGCTATGAAGTTCTAGATACATATTTTGCACTGAGCTGGGGTAAGCAATGTGCATGTTTTATGTGCCTTTATTCTGCTTTGTGGATATATAAAATTCATCTTTGACTCTTGGGGAAAAAAGCACCTCCTAACATCCCAAAGAAAAACCCTGAGCATTCGCTTCTCTGTGGTAACTGCTACTTCCTAGGCTACAAGATCATTTCACCATAGGCACAAGGTTGCTCTTCTCTTCCTCAGTGTCAACTAGGCTACACGAAAGGATGTCCTGTGGGATAAGTTTTCACTGAAGTTATCCCAGTGGGTTGTGGAGGCACAGCGATGACTTCTGGCCTAGAAACTTGCTCATACATTTGTCAAAACTGTGAAAAAGTCCTGCAGAATTATAATCTCAGGTGGTGCTGCTGTAATGCTGGGTAGAAATCAGCTATTTCAAACCAAAAGACATCAGTTATCCTAAGTGCACAGATCTTCTTGGCATTTCTGTTGATTTTCAAAGCATTTCAAAGAGCCCTGAGGAAACACTTTTTCATAAGAAATTTTCACACAGACTTTCTTCTCCCCTCAATATTCAACACAGATTTTAAATTCTTTTAAACTATTTCATTTAATTACAAAATATTCTTCTTCATTTAGGCATTTCTTTTTTATAGTTTTCTATTTCTGGGACTTTTTTCTAACAAATTGATGTATAATATAAAAAAATGTCAAAAGGATGACTGATGTTAATGAAAAGTCGAGAAAAAATAGCTACAATTATTGTACAATTTTCTAAAGATATTTTTTCCTAAAGCAGTATCATTTTTAGCTTTAGGTTCCTCTGTAAAATGAATTATTTCTGCACTGAGTGCTACTCTTCTGCAGAAAATAAGTTCTTCCCATAACTATAACGTACTTGGCTTCAATATACTGAAGGGGAAAGAAGCTTTTCTCTGTACAACTGGTATTGGAGCTGGCAGACAAGCCAAAGTTCATAGCAGGCAAATTGTTATTTGTTCCTTTCAGAGCATATCAACTGCAAATGTTTATAAAGTAAGTGGAATGGAATAAGAACAAAAGAACATTGTCTGAGGAGCTACTTGGCTGGTGTAAACTTATAAGCCATCAACGTTTGCTGAAAATCTGGGTGTATATTTGGAAATGCAGCATTCATCTCACTTAGTATTAGGCATGACTAGTTCTCTAAAACTCTTTTATATCTGAAGGAAAAGATAAGTAACTTTAACCCAGTGTGCATTAGAGTTGAAGGGACTCTAGGCAAAGCGGGTTATCTTTTGCAAACACCAGTCTTTTCCCCATTTAAGAAATTTAATTCATAGTAAACACATTTCTGATGCCTAAATTTGGGGGTAGACTAGTCATAAAGCCTGTTGAAAATTGGAGGAGCAAAGATTTAAGTGAATATTAGAAGTCAGAAAGTCCACAGGTTTTTTCTTCCAAACTGTGCTGTAAACTTCCTGAAGGCTTTGTCATGGCTTGCAAACAGTCAATACTCAGTTCTGAGCTTAAGAAGACAGTTGTCCCAAATGAAAGGAAGGTTACATTTACTAGATGGTTTCCAGTGTGAAAATTAAAGAAAAAAATTGTGCTTTCTTGCAGAGTGCTACAAAAGGTAATTATTAAGGTGTTGAGTCTGTTGATAGCAAGCTTTGTTGATCTGATAATGAAAATGGCAGCCTGGAAAAATTCTTTACTTCATCTAATCTATTCACTGAGTTTACAATGAATTTGTTCTGCAATAGCACTATCATATGCAGGACCACTGCTAAGTAACTATTTTGTATTAAGAAGGTTACATGTCAGGGATCGGTTAACACTGGCCATAGTAACACAGGCTTCTTTATTCTAGTTTCCCCCTCTGATTTTTTTTTTTTAATACGGAAGAGGGTAATAAAACATAATTTCAGGCACTGTGTCACTCAGTTGTTAAATAAGCTAATGCATTATTGTGTGCATACACACACACGAAGGATGAAGGTTGGAAGCACATCATTTGAACTCTATGGCAGATGAGAGTGTTATTTTGCTTTTTTGAGCAACTGTTAACTGCCTTTTCTGGACGTCAATGATTCCATGAAGAAATTGTTCTAAGAACAGTGCCTATTCCTGTGATGAGTTTAGCTGGGGCCAACATTTCTAATTCCTAGGCAAGATTCATCCTCAGTGCCTGGGTGGTCATACTTTATGTCTGCCAGTACACAAGGATTGTGAGCTGCATGCTGGACACGCATACAGTTCAGCTATGGGGTCCTTCAACCAGTTCAACTATATATTTACACAACATTAACAACAGAAATCATATCATGTGACCTCCAAAGAGCTGCTTGCATTTTATTTGCCTTCAAGGTCCCTAGACGCACTTTGTGGTATTCTGCAGGAACCAAATATGCACAAATGGAGACTAATGTGACACCACACGATCACAGGCATGTAGCTGTACAAATCTGCCCTCTGTTATTTGAGCCAAGCTCAGTAAACTGAAATGATCACCTTCATAATTTTACTGTTTTATATTAGTCTGTTTTTGCAAAAGGAAGGATTTACCCCTAAATTTCTAAACAAAGCATTGGGGATCTTGGTAGGCTATTAGCATTGAAGAAAATGCTTGATGACGGAATTTGTGTATAATTTTGTTATAAATTTGCGTACAATTATCCTGTGCATAAGACTTTTCTTCTTCAAAGTGTTTTACAAACATTTCTCTTCCAGTGTTGATATAATTCTAATCACTTTAGCAGACGTTGTTTTGCTGGACTGTGATACAGTGTCCCAGCATCCAGTAACCCATGCAGCCTGGAACATCAGTGCAAGCTGCAACTGCAGTGTGGCTTTCTTGTTTAGCTTTGATGTATGCTACTAAAACTGAAGATAATATGGAAGAAATGCAGCTATGATTTGGCAAAACAAACTTTTTGAGTTTAAATGAGCTTATTTTTTGTTCCAAACCCAAATTCTAAGTAATGAACTAGAGGAATCAGGGAACCCATGTGTGACTGAGGTATGAAACAAATACTAAGGTAAACATGTCTGCAAACAAAAATGTAGAAGTGTGATGAAACTTCCAACTAATTTTTATTAGAAAACACTTAGCTATGTGATGAGAACAAGTGTTAGAGTCTGGAGGGGAATTCAAGACATTGTTTCTCAGATTCATTCTCATACATGTATTTTATAACTAATACAAACAGGAGAAAAGTGGAAAGTTTCTTATAGCACAATTATGTTGAAAGTGCTCTGCTAGGTGTTAAATGGCATTTTGATTATCCATCTCTAGAGCTCTATATTTTTGTAACAGTCAGAACTGTGTTTGCTATTACATCAGCTCTTCTTCCATGTTTTGGAAGTTACTGCTGGTTTTTCAAAAAGTTTCATGAAAATAAATGCTAAAAAATATTTTTCAAAGCATTTTGCAATAGAAATATTTCTCTCCTCAGATATTACTAGGCATTATGAAAGTTTGAAATAAACCCAAGGAGCATCACATTACATACAGATTGCAAAAGACTAAGTCTCCTTAGCAAGCTTTTTCTTTAATAGATCCCTAACACACTATAAAACACCCCCATGAGTTTTCCAATTCCACACACAAGTGCTTGTGTGCACACCTGCACACTCACTTGTAACTACCAAAACGTAAGGTAGGTCACCATTGTGAGGAGCCAGAGGTTGGCTCTGCTGCAGAACTGCTGGTGCAAGGAGTGACAGCTCTGGGGGAAGGACATGGAGTCCTGGGATATCCTGAGACAGGCTTTTGCTGTGAGTAGTGTCACTTGTCTTCTTCATAGGAGAAGACTTGTTTATCAGTGTCATGTCCTTCCTGATGCTTTGCCCCTGTGCTTGTGTGCCCCTCCAGTCACCCTACATGTTTTTGCTTTCTCTGACAGAAAAGGTGTGACAGCAATCAGAGTTCTGAAGTCTTCCCCACTTTAAATCAAAGAGGCAGAGAACAGCTTCTATTCAGCTGACATGTAGTCCCCTTCTTGTCCCTGGGAACTGTATGAGAAATGGAAGATGCCTGTACTCTGGTTTTGTCGTCCCACCAGTTGACTGGAATGGCTTAGCTGCACAGCCTGGGCAGCTGCCATGATGAGGAACAAAACTACACAAAGCAGAACTATGATTCCAAAATAAAGACCATGTTCTTATACTTCTTGAAGAAGGATATAAAATTTGCTGAGCTTTCTTACTCTGTGATCTAGGGCAACTCCTTTAGGCCTGCTTTGCAAGTTAAATTGTGTTTCAGATGCTCTTCACAATAGTGTCTCTGGCAATACGGATTCCTCTTTACTAAGAGCTTGCTTAACTGTACTTTCGTTGTTGCCAGTGGAATTACACCATTACATCTGGGATGTGAGTCTAGACATATGAAAGAGTACAAAAGGTATGTCTATGGAAGAGCTTCCTCAGAAATCTCTTTGAAATATTTCTTAAACAAGAATAAATATGAAACAAGCAAACAAATTCCCAAAGTAAATTAATCAATGCACTTTGGACCTCAGTTAAAAGCCAGCCATGAACTGAAGGAAGACAGGTAAAGGACATCTAGGCAAAGGCCACATCCAAAAGCACTGAATACCCATTGTCTTCAATCTGGAGGAGATAGGATGGTGACTAGAGCTCATCTAGGAAGGCAGAATAGGGATAACTGTCATTGTAAGTGTTACGAGTTAACAGAACATCTTACCTGTGTCACAAACAGGGCTTGTTTATTATAAAGTGATCAGTGATTACAAAGTGAACAGGCATACAGATTTTTTAAATGAAAATTAAAAATAAACAATCCCTAAGAGATGTTACAGCCTAAAAGCACTAATACTTTGAGCAATGCAAATAGTTTCTTCTCTACTGAGGCTTTCATATGGCTTGGTCCCAGGGTCATATAGGAATAAGACCTTCCATCTCTTTGTTACTAAAACAGAGAGAAAGGAAATCAACATGCGATGGTTTGAGTCAAGATCTGTGGCACTATAGGCAAATGCCCTAACCACTAACCTGTGGTAATTGGTGAGTGGATTCTTCTATGTCTTAGTTTTACTGGAAATTTATTCTTGATCTTCAGAAGCTTTTCTTCATGAAAATGCCCTGGCACACAGTCAAATTTGAACATCATACCAAAGTATTAACAAATTTAAGGTAATTTGAATTTCTCTGCAGACTAAGACATTTAAGCGAGTAGCCTTATTCCACCTTCAATGACCTTCAAAATTCAAACTCAGTCTGATGTTTTCCTCAGTTCATCTAACAAAAGATAATGTCTTATGCAATGCAGCCTTGAGTGTGTTACATGCAATCACTATTTGGAAATTCTAATGAAAAGTTTCACATTTGCTGTGTCTGTTGAAGGCAGAAAAGTATTTAATAAATAAATCCTAAACAGAATTGTATCTGGAATTGTTGTTGAAATAAAAGCCAAATGCAGGTCAGATTTTTTTGACAGGTCTTGTGGGCAGTGTCAAGACTACTATGATAGAAATAATAGCTTCTGAGAGGAACATGGAATAAAAAGAGAGATTTAAGGCAAGGACAAGCCCCTTCTGGTAAAAAAAAAAAAAGTTGGGTTTATAGAAGTTAACATGGAAGAGACTTACAGCTTTGGATTGGGAGAAAGCAGAGAATGGAAAGCTGTAAACAATTTCCAGGTGAGATGAGAGCCTGCTGCTTGTCTGATAGAGATTGATTTTATCCAGAGGGATGACATATATGACAGACAAAAAACTAAGTGTAACATTCTTACCCAGAATAGTTTATAGCCATGTCAAGCTTGATGTACCTACCTCATGATTTTTACTGCTTAGATCCTCCCATTTTAATCAGTAGCACTATCTTGAAGCAGTCAGCATACAGATGTAGTTAGCAAAAGATGTAGTGATTAAGAGTTTTTCTCACTTTGGGTCATTAGGCTATGCCAGTTCTCCCTCTGAAATGGAAACATCCAAATCAGAGGTCTCTGAGTCTAAGCCTGTATTTCATTGCATGTGCACTCAGATATATGTACAGTCTCCTTCACACACACACGTAACACAGTATAGAGATCAGTATGTTTTGGGGAATGAAGGAGTGAGATGAAGGAGTGTGAGGAGTGAGATGGAGTGAAGAGTGGTTGGGGAGAATTGAGAACAGGACACCAAAAAATTGTAAAGGGCATTTTGATGGGTTTTCCTCTCCTCCTCTCCAGACACCCACTCTGGAATGGTAAGAAAATGTGCCTTGGTGGATTTACTGTGTGTCTGTATGTATTTCATGTTTGTTTGTCTGCTTGTATCCCTTAGGCACATACTGCTTTCTGCAAGTTAATTTATCCCCAGCAATCCCAAAGAATCAGTATATAAATGTTGCATGTGTGAATACTGGTCATACTCTGTTTCTCATGAGCACTGACCAGACCTACAGTATAAAGGCTGTTTGTAAGTGTCTAGTGGTGAGACTGGTAGCATATTTATTGATAATGCTATTTGTGAAACTGACCGCTCCCTAGGAAGAGGGCCAGACAAACAGCATAAGGGCTGATTCGTGAATGTTCGGTGTTGGACCTGTAGTAAATGAATACTATTAGTGTAATCTGACAGCTGCTCATAAAGGCTGGTGTCACACCAGCTGCCTCTAGCCCCCTCTAATCTCTGGAGGATAGGCTGGAGTGATGGAGTTTAATCCCTTACGAAATTCTTCCTGATCCCCCCACCTTTCAGGCAAAACATAGAAATAATGCCTGTGGGTAAGATAGGAGGTGGGAAGATCACAGCAAGATACAAAGGCTAATTTGGGGGTGAATATTTCTACTTACGTATATCAAAGCTTTGATGCATGAGTCATCGGCACAGAATGACTAATTTTCTGCATCAGAGTAATTGAATGTTCTTGCTTACTGCTTTTCAAATCTATGAATAATACAAAATTGAATGATTCTTCTTTAAATCAGTCCTCTTCCATATTTGCTGCAAAACAAAGATACTGGTTCTTAGAGAACACATAGAAGGATGTCCTAATTATGGCAAATATGATAGAGGAAAGAAAACAGAGATAACAAA